>JANJGN010000368.1:0-585772 GCA_026770705.1 Isurus oxyrinchus
CATTGAAAAACAACAACAACCTCAACATTAAAAAACACCAACAAACTCAATAACAACCTCAACATTGAAAAACAACAACAACCTCAACATTGAAAAACACCAACAAATTCAACAACAACCTCAACATTGAAAAACACCAACAAATTCAACAACAACCTCAACATTTAAAAACAACAACAACCTCAACATTGAAAAACACCAACAAATTCAACAAAAACCTCAACATTGAAAAACAACAACAACCTCAACATTGAAAAACACCAACAAATTCAACAACAACCTCAACATTGAAAAACACCAACAAATTCAACAACAACCTCAGCATTGAAAAACAACAACAACCTGAACATTGAAAAACACCAACAAATTCAACAACAACCTCAACATGAAAAACAACAACAACCTCAACATTGAAAAACACCAACAAATTCAACAAAAACTTCAACTTTGAAAAACACCAACAAATTCAACAACAACCTCGAATTGAAAAACACCAACAAATTCAACAACAACTTCGACATTGAAAAACACCAACAAATTCAACAACAACCTCGACATTGAAAAACACCATCAAATTCAACAACAACCTCAACATTGAAAAACACCAACAACCTCAAAATTGAAAAAACACCAACAAATTCAACAACAACCTCAACATTTAAAAACAACAACAACCTCAACATTGAAAAACACCAACAAATTCAACAACAACCTCAACAATGAAAAACACCAACAAATTCAACAACAACCTCAACATTGAAAAACACCAACAAACTCAACAACAACCTCAACATTGAAAAACAACAACAACCTCAACATTGAAAAACACCAACAAATTCAACAACAACCTCAACATTGAAAAACACCAACAAATTCAACAACAACCTCAACATTGAAAAACAACAACAAACTCAACATTGAAAAACACCAACAAATTCAACAACAACCTCAACATTGAAAAACAACAACAACCTCAACATTGAAAAACACCAACAAATTCAACACAACCTCAACATTGAAAAACACCAACACATTCAACAACAACCTCAGCATTGAAAAACAACAACAACCTCAACATTGAAAAACACCAACAAATTCAACAACAACCTCAACATTGAAAAACACCAACAAACTCAACATTGAAAAACACCAACAAATTCAACAAAAACTTCAACATTGAAAAACACCAACATATTCAACAACAACCTCGAAATTGAAAAACACCAACAAATTCAACAACAACTTCAACATTGAAAACCACCCACAAATTCAACAACAACCTCGACATTGAAAAGCACCATCAAATTCAACAACAACCTCATCATGGAAAAACACCAACAAATTCAACAACAACCTCAACATTGAAAAACAACAACATCCTCAAAATTGAAAAACACCAACAAATTCAACAACAACCCCAACATTTAAGAACAACAACAACCTCAACATTGAAAAACAACAACAACCTCAACATTGAAAAACACCAACAAATTCAACAACAACCTCAACATTGAAAAACAACAACAAACTCAACATTGAAAAACACCAACAAATTCAACAACAACCTCAACATTGAAAAACAACAACAACCTCAACATTGAAAAACACCAACAAATTCCACAACAACTTCAACATTGAAAAACACCAACAAATTCAACAACAACCTCAACATTGAAAAACACCAACAAATTCAACAACAACCTCAACATTGAAAAACAACAACAACCTCAACATTGAAAAACACCAACAAATTCAACAACAACCTCAACATTGAAAAACACCAACAAATTCAACAACAACTTCAACATTGAAATACACCAACAGATTCAAAAACAACCTCGACATTGAAAAACACCAACAAATTTAACAACCTCAAAATTGAAAAACTACAACAACCTCAACATTGAAAAACACCAACAAATTCAACAACAACCTCAAAATCTAAAAACATCAACAAATTCAACAACAACCTCAACATTGAAAAACAATAACAACCTCAACATTGAAAAACACCAACAAATTCAACAACGACCACAACATTGAAAAACAATAACAACCTCAACATTGATAAACACCAACAAATTCAACAACAACCTCAACTTAGAAAAACACCAGCAAATTCAACAAAACCTCAAATTGAAAAACAACAACAACCTCAACATTGAAAAACACCAACAAATTCGACAACAACCTCAACATTTAAAAACTACCACAACCTCAACATTGAAAAACACCAACAAATTCAACAACAACCTCAAAATTGAAAAACAACAACAACCTCAAAATTGAAAAACACCAACAAATTCAACAACAACCTCAGCATTGAAAAACACCAACAAATTCAACAACAACCTCAACATTGAAAAACAACCGCAACCTCAACATTGAAAAACACCAACAAATTCAACAACAACCTCAACATAGAAAAACAACAACAACCTCAACATTGAAAAACACCAACAAATTCAACAACAACCTCAACATTGAAAAACACCAACAAATTCAACAACAACCTCAACAATGAAAAACAACAACAACCTCAACATCGAAAAACACCAACAAATTCAACAACAACCTCAACATTGAAAAACAACAACAAATTCAACAACAACCTCAAAATTGAAAAACACCAACAATTCAACAACAACATCAACATTGAAAAACACCAACAAAGTCAACAACAACCTCAACATTGAAAAACAACAACAACCTCAACATTGAAAAACACCAACAAATTCAACAACAACCTCAACATTGAAAAAGATCAACAAATTCAACAACAACCTCAACATTGAAAAACAACAACAACCTGAACATTGAAAAACACCAACAAGTTCAACAACAACCTCAACATTGAAAAACAACAACAACCTCAACATTGAAAAACACCAACAAATTCAACAACAACCTCAACATTGAAAAACACCAACAAGTTCAACAACAACCTCAAAATTGAAAAACGCCAACAATTCAACAACAACCTCAACATTGAAAAACACCAACAAATTCAACAACAACCTCAACATTGAAAAACAACAAAAACCTCAACATTGAAAAACACCAACAAATTCAACAACAACCTCAACATTGAAAAACACCAACAAATTCAACAACAACCTCAACATTGAAAAACAACAACAAATTCAACAACAACCTCAACATTTAAAAACACCAACAAATTCAACAACAACCTCAACATTGAAAAACAACAACAACCTCAACATTGAAAAACACCAACAAATTCAACAACAAACGCAACATTGAAAAACAACAACAACCTCAAAATTGAAAAACACCAACAAATTCAACAACAACCTCAACATTGAAAAACAACAACAACCTCAAAATTGAAAAACAACAACAACCTCAACATTGAAAAACACCAACAAATTCAACAACAACTTCAACTTTGAAATACACCAACAAATTCAACAACAACCTCGACATTGAAAAACACCAACAAATTCAACAACCTAAACATTGAACAACTACAACAACCTCAACATTGAAAAACACCAACAAATTCAACAACAACTTCAACATCTGAAAACAACAACAACCTCAACATTGAAAAACACCAACAAATTCAACAACAACCTCAACATTGAAAAACACCAACAAATTCAACAACAACCTCGAAATTGAAAAACAACAACCACCTCAAAATTGAAAAACAACAACAAATTCAACAACAACCTCACATTGAATAACAACAACAACCTCATCATTGAAAAACACCAACAAGTTCAACAACAACCTCAACATTGAAAAACAACAACAACCTCAACATTGAAAAACACCAACAAATTCAACAACAACCTCAACATTGAAAAACACCAACAAATGCAACAACAACCTCAACATTGAAAAACAACAGCAACCTCAACATTGAAAAACACCAACAAATTCAACAATAACCTCAACATTGAAAAACACCAACAAATTCAACAACAACCTCAAAATTGAAAAACAACAACAACCTCAACATTGAAAAACACCAACAAATTCAACAACAACCTCTACATTTAAAAACTACAACAACCTCAACATTGAAAAACACCAACAAATTCAACAACAACCTCAAAATTGAAAAACAGCAACAACCTCAAAATTGAAAAACACCAACAAATTCAACAACAACCTCAACACTGAAAAACACGAACAAATTCAACAACAACCTCAACATTGAAAAACAACAACAACCTCAACATTGAAAAACACCAACAAATTCAACAACAACCACAACATTGAAAAACAACAACAACCTCAAAATTGAAAAACAACAACAACCTCAACATTGAAAAACACCAACAAATTCAACAACAACTTCAACTTTGAAATACACCAACAAATTCAACAACAACCTCGACATTGAAAAACACCACAAATTCAACAACCTCAACATTGAACAACGTACAACAACCTCAACATTGAAAAACACCAACAAATTCAACAACAACTTCAACATCTAAAAACAACAACCACCTCAAAATTGAAAAAAACCAACAAATTCAACAACAACCTCAACATTGAAAAACATCAACAAATTCAACAACAACCTCAACATTGAAAAACAATAAAAACCTCAGCATTGAAAAACACCAACAAGTTCAACAACGACCTCAACTTTGAAAAACAACAACAACCTCAACATTGAAAAACACCAACAAATTCAACAACAACCTCAACATAGAAAAACAGCAACAAATTCAACAACAACCTCAACATTGAAAAACACCAACAAATTCAACAACAACCTCAACATTGAAAAACACCAACAAATTCAACAACAACCTCGAAATTGAAAAACAACAACCACCTCAAAATTGAAAAACAACAACAAATTCAACAACAACCTCAACATTGAAAAACACCAACAAATTCAACAACAACCTCAACATTGAAAAACAACAACAACCTCAACATTGAAAAACACCAACAAGTTCAACAACAACCTCAACATTGAAAAACAACAACAACCTCAACATTGAAAAACACCAACAAATTCAACAACAACCTCAACATTGAAAAACACCAACAAATGCAACAACAACCTCAACATTGAAAAACAACAACAACGTCAACATTGAAAAACACCAACAAATTCAACAACAACCTCAAAATTGAAAAACGCCTACAATTCAACAACAACCTCAACATTGAAAAACACCAACAAATTCAACAACAACCTCAACATTGAAAAACAACAACAAATTCATCAACCTCAACATTGAAAAACACCACCAAATTCAAGAACAACCTCAACATTGAAAAACAACAACAAATTCAACAACAACCTCATCATTTAAAAACTCCAACAAATTCAACAACAACCTCATCATTGAAAAACAACAACAACCTGAACATTGAAAAACACCAACAAATTCAACAACAACCTCAACATTGAAAAACAACAACAACCTCAACATTGAAAAACACCAACAAATTCAACAACAACCTCAACATTGAAAAACACCAACAAATTCAACAACAACCTCAACATTGAAAAACAACAACAACCTCAACATTGAAAAACACAAACAAATTCAACAACAACCTCAACATTGAAAAACAACAACAACCTCAACATTGAAAAACACCAACAAATTCAACAACAACTTCAACTATGAAATACATCAACAAATTCAACAACAACCCCGACATTGAAAAACACCAACAAATTCAACAACCTCAAAATTGAAAAACTACAACAACCTCAACATTGAAAAACACCAACAAATTCAACAACAACATCAACATCTAAAAACAACAACAACATCAACATTGAAAAACACCAACAAATTCAACAACAACCTCAACATTGAAAAACAACAACAACCTCAACATTCAAAAACACCAAAAAATTCAACAACAACCTCAACATTGAAAAACAACAACAACCTCAACATTGAAAAACACCAACAAATTCCACAACAACTTCAACATTGAAAAACACCAACAAATTCAACAACAACCTCAACATTGAAAAACACCAACAAATTCAACAACAACCTCAACATTGAAAAACAACAACAACCTCAACATTGAAAAACACCAACAAATTCAACAACAACCTCAACATTGAAAAACACCAACAAATTTAACAACCTCAAAATTGAAAAACTACAACAACCTCAACATTGAAAAACACCAACAAATTCAACAACAACCTCAACATCTAAAAACAACAACAACCTCAACATTGAAAAACATCAACAAATTCAACAACAACCTCAACATTGAAAAACAATAACAACCTCAACATTGAAAAACACCAACAAATTCAACAACAACCTCAACATTGAAAAACAATAACAACCTCAACATTGAAAAACACCAACAAATTCAACAATGACCACAACATTGAAAAACAATAACAACCTCAACATTGATAAACACCAACAAATTCAACAACAACCTCAACTTAGAAAAACACCAACAAATTCAACAAAACCACAAAATTGAAAAACAACAACAACCTCAACATTGAAAAACACCAACAAATTCGACAACAACCTCAACATTTAAAAACTACAACAACCTCAACATTGAAAACACCAACAAATTCAACAACAACCTCAAAATTGAAAAACAACAACAACCTCAAAATTGAAAAACACCAACAAATTCAACAACAACCTCAGCATTGAAAAACACCAACAAATTCAACAACAACCTCAACATTGAAAAACAACCGCAACCTCAACATTGAAAAACAGCAACAAATTCAACAACAACCTCAACATAGAAAAACAACAACAACCTCAACATTGAAAAACACCAACAAATTCAACAACAACCTCAACATTGAAAAACACCAACAAATTCAACAACAACCTCAACAATGAAAAACAACAACAACCTCAACATCGAAAAACACGAACAAATTCAACAACAACCTCAACATTGAAAAACAACAACAAATTCAACAACAACCTCAAAATTGAAAAACACCAACAATTCAACAACAACATCAACATTGAAAAACACCAACAAATTCAACAACAACCTCAACATAGAAAAACAACAAGTACCTCAACATTGAAAAACACCAACAAATTCAACAACAACCTCAACATTGAAAAAGATCAACAACCTCAACATTGAAAAACACCAACAAATTCAACAACAACCTCAACATTGAAAAACACCAACAAATTCAACAAACACCTCAACATTGAAAAACAACAGCAACCTCAACATTGAAAAACAGCAACAACCTCAACACTGAAAAACACCAACAAATTGAACAACAACCTCAACATTGATAAACAACAACAACCTCAACATTGAAAAACACCAACAAATTCAACAACAACCTCAACATTGAAAAACACCAACAAATTCAACAACAACCTCAACATTGAAAAACAACAACAACCTCAACATTGAAAAACACAAACAAATTCAACACCAACATCAACATTGAAAAACAACAACAAATTCAACAACAACCTCAACATTGAAAAACAAAAACAACCTCAACGTTGAAAAACACCAACAAATTCAACAACATCCTCAACATTGCAAAACAACAACAACCTCAACATTGAAAAACACCAACAATTTCAACAACAACTTCAACATTGAAAAACACCAATAAATTCAACAACAACCTCACATTGAAAAACACCAACAAATTCGACAACAACCTCAACATTGAAAAACAACAACAACCTCAACATTGAAAAACACCAAAAAATTCAACAACAACCTCAACATTGAAAAATAACAACAACCTCAACATTGAAATACACGAACAAAATTAAACAAAACCTCAACATTGACAAACAACAACAACCTCAACATTGAAAAACACCAACAAATTCAACAACAACCTCAACATTGAAAAAGAACAACAACCTCAACATTGAAAAACACCAACAAATTCAACAACAACCTCAACATTGAAAAACACCAACAAATTCAACAACAATCTCAAAATTGAAAAACAACAACAACCTCAACTTTGAAAAACACCAACAAATTCAACAACAACCTCTACATTTAAAAACTACCACAACCTCAACATTGAAAAACACCAACAAATTCAACAACAACCTCAACATTGAAAAACAACAACAATCTCAAAATTGAAAAACACCAACAAATTCAACAACAACCTCAACATTGAAAAACACCAACAAATTCAACAACAACCTCAGCATTGAAAAACAACAACAACCTCAACATTGAAAAACACCAACAAATTCAACAACAACCTCAACATTGAAAAACAACAACAACCTCAAAATTGAAAAACAACAACAACCTCAACATTGAAAAACACCAACGAATTCAACAACAACTTCAACTTTGAAATACACCAACAAATTCAACAACAACCTCGACATTGAATAGCACCAACAAATTCAACAACCTCAACATTGAAAAACTACAACAACCTCAACGTTGAAAAACACCAACAAATTCAACAACAACTTCAACATTTAAAAACAACAACAACCTCAACATTGAAAAGCATCAACAAATTCAACAACAACCTCAACATTGAAAAACAATAAAAACCTCAACATTGAAAAACACCAACAAGTTCAACAACGACCTCAACATTGAAAAACAACAAAACCTCAACATTGAAAAACGCCAACAAATTCAAGAACAACCTCAACATTGAAAAACAACAACAAATTCAGCAACAACCTCAACATTTAAAAACTCCAACAAATTCAACAACAACCTCATCATTGAAAAACAACAACAAGCTGAACATTGAAAAACACCAACAAATTCAACAACAACCTCAACATTGAAAAACAACAACAACCTCAACATTGAAAAACACCAACAAATTCAACAACAACCTCAACATTGAAAAACACCAACAAATTCAACAACAACCTCAACATTGAAAAACAACAACAACCTCAACATTGAAAAACACAAACAAATTCAACAACAACCTCAACATTGAAAAACAACAACAACCTCAACATTGAAAAACACCAACAAATTCAACAACAACTTCAACTATGAAATACACCAACAAATTCAACAACAACCTCGACATTGAAAAACACCAACAAATTCAACAACCTCAAAATTGAAAAACTACAACAACCTCAACATTGAAAAACACCAACAAATTCAACAACAACATCAACATCTAAAAACAACAACAACATCAACATTGAAAAACACCAACAAATTCAACAACAACCTCAACATTGAAAAACAACAACAACCTCAACATTCAAAAACACCAAAAAATTCAACAACAACCTCAACATTGAAAAACAACAACAACCTCAACATTGAAAAACACCAACAAATTCCACAACAACTTCAACATTGAAAAACACCAACAAATTCAACAACAACCTCAACATTGAAAAACGCCAACAAATTCAAAAACAACCTCAACATTGAAAAACAACAACAACCTCAACATTGAAAAACACCAACAAATTCAACAACAACCTCAAAATTGAAAAACACCAACAAATTCAACAACAACTTCAACATTGAAATACACCAACAGATTCAAAAACAACCTCGACATTGAAAAACACCAACAAATTTAACAACCTCAAAATTGAAAAACTACAACAACCTCAACATTGAAAAACACCAACAAATTCAACAACAACCTCAACATCTAAAAACAACAACAACCTCAACATTGAAAAAAACCAAGAAATTCAACAACAACCTCAACATTGAAAAACATCAACAAATTCAACAACAACCTCAACATTGAAAAACAATAACAACCTCAACATTGAAAAACACCAACAAATTCAACAACGAACACAACATTGAAAAACAACAACAACCTCAACATTGAAAAACACCAACAAATTCAACAACAACCATAACATTGAAAAACAACAACAACCTCAAAATTGAAAAACAACAACAACCTCAACATTGAAAAACACCAACAAATTCAACAACAACTTCAACTTTGAAATACACCAACAAATTCAACAACAACCTCGACATTGAAAAACACCAACAAATTCAACAACCTCAACATTGAACAACTACAACAACCTCAACATTGAAAAACACCAACAAATTCAACAACAACTTCAACATCTAAAAACAACAACCACCTCAAAATTGAAAAAAACCAACAAATTCAACAACAACCTCAACATTGAAAAACATCAACAAATTCAACAACAACCTCAACATTGAAAAACAATAAAAACCTCAGCATTGAAAAACACCAACAAGTTCAACAACGACCTCAACATTGAAAAACAACAACAACCTCAACATTGAAAAACACCAACAAATTCAACAACAACCTCAACATAGAAAAACAGCAACAAATTCAACAACAACCTCAACATTGAAAAACACCAACAAATTCAACAACAACCTCAACATTGAAAAACACCAACAAATTCAACAACAACCTCGAAATTGAAAAACAACAACCACCTCAAAATTGAAAAACAACAACAAATTCAACAACAACCTCAACATTGAAAAACACCAACAAATTCAACAACAACCTCAACATTGAAAAACAACAACAACCTCAACATTGAAAAACACCAACAAGTTCAACAACAACCTCAACATTGAAAAACAACAACAACCTCAACATTGAAAAACACCAACAAATTCAACAACAACCTCAACATTGAAAAACACCAACAAATGCAACAACAACCTCAACATTGAAAAACAACAACAACGTCAACATTGAAAAACACCAACAAATTCAACAACAACCTCAAAATTGAAAAACGCCTACAATTCAACAACAACCTCAACATTGAAAAACACCAACAAATTCTACAACAACCTCAACATTTAAAAACAACAACAAATTCATCAACCTCAACATTGAAAAACACCAACAAATTCAAGAACAACCTCAACATTGAAAAACAACAACAAATTCAACAACAACCTCATCATTTAAAAACTCCAACAAATTCAACAACAACCTCATCATTGAAAAACAACAACAACCTGAACATTGAAAAACACCAACAAATTCAACAACAACCTCAACATTGAAAAACAACAACAACCTCAACATTGAAAAACACCAACAAATTCAACAACAACCTCAACATTGAAAAACACCAACAAATTCAACAACAACATCAACATTGAAAAACAACAACAACCTCAACATTGAAAAACACAAACAAATTCAACAGCAACCTCAACATTGAAAAACAACAACAACCTCAACATTGAAAAACACCAACAAATTCAACAACAACTTCAACTATGAAATACACCAACAAATTCAACAACAACCTCGACATTGAAAAACACCAACAAATTCAACAACCTCAAAATTGAAAAACTACATCAACCTCAACATTGAAAAACACCAACAAATTCAACAACAACATCAACATCTAAAAACAACAACAACATCAACATTGAAAAACACCAACAAATTCAACAACAACCTCAACATTGAAAAACAACAACAACCTCAACATTCAAAAACACCAAAAAATTCAACAACAACCTCAACATTGAAAAACAACAACAACCTCAACATTGAAAAACACCAACAAATTCAACAACAACCTCAACATTGAAAAACACCAACAAATTCAACAACAACCTCAACATTGAAAAACAACAACAACCTCAACATTGAAAAACACAAACAAATTCAACAACAACCTCAACATTGAAAAACAACAACAACCTCAACATTGAAAAACACCAACAAATTCAACAACAACTTCAACTATGAAATACACCAACAAATTCAACAACAACCTCGACATTGAAAAACACCAACAAATTCAACAACCTCAAAATTGAAAAACTACAACAACCTCAACATTGAAAAACACCAACAAATTCAACAACAACATCAACATCTAAAAACAACAACAACATCAACATTGAAAAACACCAACAAATTCAACAACAACCTCAACATTGAAAAACAACAACAACCTCAACATTCAAAAACACCAAAAAATTCAACAACAACCTCAACATTGAAAAACAACAACAACCTCAACATTGAAAAACACCAACAAATTCCACAACAACTTCAACATTGAAAAACACCAACAAATTCAACAACAACCTCAACATTGAAAAACACCAACAAATTCAAAAACAACCTCAACATTGAAAAACAACAACAACCTCAACATTGAAAAACACCAACAAATTCAACAACAACCTCAACATTGAAAAACACCAACAAATTCAACAACAACTTCAACATTGAAATACACCAACAGATTCAAAAACAACCTCGACATTGAAAAACACCAACAAATTTAACAACCTCAAAATTGAAAAACTACAACAACCTCAACATTGAAAAACACCAACAAATTCAACAACAACCTCAACATCTAAAAACAACAACAACCTCAACATTGAAAAAAACCAAGAAATTCAACAACAACCTCAACATTGAAAAACATCAACAAATTCAACAACAACCTCAACATTGAAAAACAATAACAACCTCAACATTGAAAAACACCAACAAATTCAACAACGAACACAACATTGAAAAACAACAACAACCTCAACATTGAAAAACACCAACAAATTCAACAACAACCACAACATTGAAAAACAACAACAACCTCAAAATTGAAAAACAACAACAACCTCAACATTGAAAAACACCAACAAATTCAACAACAACTTCAACTTTGAAATACACCAACAAATTCAACAACAACCTCGACATTGAAAAACACCAACAAATTCAACAACCTCAACATTGAACAACTACAACAACCTCAACATTGAAAAACACCAACAAATTCAACAACAACTTCAACATCTAAAAACAACAACCACCTCAAAATTGAAAAAAACCAACAAATTCAACAACAACCTCAACATTGAAAAACATCAACAAATTCAACAACAACCTCAACATTGAAAAACAATAAAAACCTCAGCATTGAAAAACACTAACAAGTTCAACAACGACCTCAACATTGAAAAACAACAACAACCTCAACATTGAAAAACACCAACAAATTCAACAACAACCTCAACATAGAAAAACAGCAACAAATTCAACAACAACCTCAACATTGAAAAACACCAACAAATTCAACAACAACCTCAACATTGAAAAACACCAACAAATTCAACAACAACCTCAAAATTGAAAAACAACAACCACCTCAAAATTGAAAAACAACAACAAATTCAACAACAACCTCAACATTGAAAAACACCAACAAATTCAACAACAACCTCAACATTGAAAAACAACAACTACCTCAACATTGAAAAACACCAACAAGTTCAACAACAACCTCAACATTGAAAAACAACAACAACCTCAACATTGAAAAACACCAACAAATTCAACAACAACCTCAACATTGAAAAACACCAACAAATGCAACAACAACCTCAACATTGAAAAACAACAACAACGTCAACATTGAAAAACACCAACAAATTCAACAACAACCTCAAAATTGAAAAACGCCTACAATTCAACAACAACCTCAACATTGAAAAACACCAACAAATTCTACAACAACCTCAACATTGAAAAACAACAACAAATTCATCAACCTCAACATTGAAAAACACCAACAAATTCAAGAACAACCTCAACATTGAAAAACAACAACAAATTCAACAACAACCTCATCATTTAAAAACTCCAACAAATTCAACAACAACCTCATCATTGAAAAACAACAACAACCTGAACATTGAAAAACACCAACAAATTCAACAACAACCTCAACATTGAAAAACAACAACAACCTCAACATTGAAAAACACCAACAAATTCAACAACAACCTCAACATTGAAAAACACCAACAAATTCAACAACAACATCAACATTGAAAAACAACAACAACCTCAACATTGAAAAACACAAACAAATTCAACAACAACCTCAACATTGAAAAACAACAACAACCTCAACATTGAAAAACACCAACAAATTCAACAACAACTTCAACTATGAAATACACCAACAAATTCAACAACAACCTCGACATTGAAAAACACCAACAAATTCAACAACCTCAAAATTGAAAAACTACAACAACCTCAACATTGAAAAACACCAACAAATTCAACAACAACATCAACATCTAAAAACAACAACAACATCAACATTGAAAAACACCAACAAATTCAACAACAACCTCAACATTGAAAAACAACAACAACCTCAACATTCAAAAACACCAAAATATTCAACAACAACCTCAACATTGAAAAACAACAACAACCTCAACATTGAAAAACACCAACAAATTCCACAACAACTTCAACATTGAAAAACACCAACAAATTCAACAACAACCTCAACATTGAAAAACACCAACAAATTCAAGAACAACCTCAACATTGAAAAACAACAACAACCTCAACATTGAAAAACACCAACAAATTCAACAACAACATCAACATCTAAAAACAACAACAACATCAACATTGAAAAACACCAACAAATTCAACAACAACCTCAACATTGAAAAACAACAACAACCTCAACATTCAAAAACACCAAAAAATTCAACAACAACCTCAACATTGAAAAACAACAACAACCTCAACATTGAAAAACACCAACAAATTCCACAACAACTTCAACATTGAAAAACACCAACAAATTCAACAACAACCTCAACATTGAAAAACACCAACAAATTCAAAAACAACCTCAACATTGAAAAACAACAACAACCTCAACATTGAAAAACACCAACAAATTCAACAACAACCTCAACATTGAAAAACACCAACAAATTCAACAACAACTTCAACATTGAAATACACCAACAGATTCAAAAACAACCTCGACATTGAAAAACACCAACAAATTTAACAACCTCAAAATTGAAAAACTACAACAACCTCAACATTGAAAAACACCAACAAATTCAACAACAACCTCAACATCTAAAAACAACAACAACCTCAACATTGAAAAAAACCAAGAAATTCAACAACAACCTCAACATTGAAAAACATCAACAAATTCAACAACAACCTCAACATTGAAAAACAATAACAACCTCAACATTGAAAAACACCAACAAATTCAACAACGAACACAACATTGAAAAACAACAACAACCTCAACATTGAAAAACACCAACAAATTCAACAACAACCACAACATTGAAAAACAACAACAACCTCAAAATTGAAAAACAACAACAACCTCAACATTGAAAAACACCAACAAATTCAACAACAACTTCAACTTTGAAATACACCAACAAATTCAACAACAACCTCGACATTGAAAAAGACCAACAAATTCAACAACCTCAACATTGAACAACTACAACAACCTCAACATTGAAAAACACCAACAAATTCAACAACAACTTCAACATCTAAAAACAACAACCACCTCAAAATTGAAAAAAACCAACAAATTCAACAACAACCTCAACATTGAAAAACATCAACAAATTCAACAACAACCTCAACATTGAAAAACAATAAAAACCTCAGCATTGAAAAACACCAACAAGTTCAACAACGACCTCAACATTGAAAAACAACAACAACCTCAACATTGAAAAACACCAACAAATTCAACAACAACCTCAACATAGAAAAACAGCAACAAATTCAACAACAACCTCAACATTGAAAAACACCAACAAATTCAACAACAACCTCAACATTGAAAAACACCAACAAATTCAACAACAACCTCGAAATTGAAAAACAACAACCACCTCAAAATTGAAAAACAACAACAAATTCAACAACAACCTCAACATTGAAAAACACCAACAAATTCAACAACAACCTCAACATTGAAAAACAACAACTACCTCAACATTGAAAAACACCAACAAGTTCAACAACAACCTCAACATTGAAAAACAACAACAACCTCAACATTGAAAAACACCAACAAATTCAACAACAACCTCAACATTGAAAAACACCAACAAATGCAACAACAACCTCAACATTGAAAAACAACAACAACGTCAACATTGAAAAACACCAACAAATTCAACAACAACCTCAAAATTGAAAAACGCCTACAATTCAACAACAACCTCAACATTGAAAAACACCAACAAATTCTACAACAACCTCAACATTGAAAAACAACAACAAATTCATCAACCTCAACATTGAAAAACACCAACAAATTCAAGAACAACCTCAACATTGAAAAACAACAACAAATTCAACAACAACCTCATCATTTAAAAACTCCAACAAATTCAACAACAACCTCATCATTGAAAAACAACAACAACCTGAACATTGAAAAACACCAACAAATTCAACAACAACCTCAACATTGAAAAACAACAACAACCTCAACATTGAAAAACACCAACAAATTCAACAACAACCTCAACATTGAAAAACACCAACAAATTCAACAACAACATCAACATTGAAAAACAACAACAACCTCAACATTGAAAAACACAAACAAATTCAACAACAACCTCAACATTGAAAAACAACAACAACCTCAACATTGAAAAACACCAACAAATTCAACAACAACTTCAACTATGAAATACACCAACAAATTCAACAACAACCTCGACATTGAAAAACACCAACAAATTCAACAACCTCAAAATTGAAAAACTACAACAACCTCAACATTGAAAAACACCAACAAATTCAACAACAACATCAACATCTAAAAACAACAACAACATCAACATTGAAAAACACCAACAAATTCAACAACAACCTCAACATTGAAAAACAACAACAACCTCAACATTCAAAAACACCAAAATATTCAACAACAACCTCAACATTGAAAAACAACAACAACCTCAACATTGAAAAACACCAACAAATTCCACAACAACTTCAACATTGAAAAACACCAACAAATTCAACAACAACCTCAACATTGAAAAACACCAACAAATTCAAGAACAACCTCAACATTGAAAAACAACAACAACCTCAACATTGAAAAACACCAACAAATTCAACAACAACCTCAACATTGAAAAACACCAACAAATTCAACAACAACTTCAACATTGAAATACACCAACAGATTCAAAAACAACCTCGACATTGAAAAACACCAACAAATTTAACAACCTCAAAATTGAAAAACTACAACAACCTCAACATTGAAAAACACCAACAAATTCAACAACAACCTCAACATCTAAAAACAACAACAACCTCAACATTGAAAACAACCAAGAAATTCAACAACAACCTCAACATTGAAAAACATCAACAAATTCAACAACAACCTCAACATTGAAAAACAATAACAACCTCAACATTGAAAAACACCAACAAATTCAACAACGACCACAACATTGAAAAACAATAACAACCTCAACATTGATAAACACCAACAAATTCAACAACAACCTCAACTTAGAAAAACACCAACAAATTCAACAAAACCTCAAAATTGAAAAACAACAACAACCTCAACATTGAAAAACACCAACAAATTCGACAACAACCTCAACATTTAAAAACTACAACAACCTCAACATTGAAAAACACCAACAAATTCAACAACAACCTCAAAATTGAAAAACAACAACAACCTCAACATTGAAAAACACCAACAAATTCAACAACAACCTCAGCATTGAAAAACTCCAACAAATTCAACAACAACCTCAACATTGAAAAACAACCGCAACCTCAACATTGAAAAACAGCAACAAATTCAACAACAACCTCAACATTGAAAAACAACAACAACCTCAACATTGAAAAACACCAACAAATTCAACAACAACCTCAAAATTGAAAAACACCAACAAATTCAACAACAACTTCAACATTGAAATACACCAACAGATTCAAAAACAACCTCGACATTGAAAAACACCAACAAATTTAACAACCTCAAAATTGAAAAACTACAACAACCTCAACATTGAAAAACACCAACAAATTCAACAACAACCTCAACATCTAAAAACAACAACAACCTCAACATTGAAAAAAACCAAGAAATTCAACAACAACCTCAACATTGAAAAACATCAACAAATTCAACAACAACCTCAACATTGAAAAACAATAACAACCTCAACATTGAAAAACACCAACAAATTCAACAACGAACACAACATTGAAAAACAACAACAACCTCAACATTGAAGAACACCAACAAATTCAACAACAACCATAACATTGAAAAACAACAACAACCTCAAAATTGAAAAACAACAACAACCTCAACATTGAAAAACACCAACAAATTCAACAACAACTTCAACTTTGAAATACACCAACAAATTCAACAACAACCTCGACATTGAAAAACACCAACAAATTCAACAACCTCAACATTGAACAACTACAACAACCTCAACATTGAAAAACACCAACAAATTCAACAACAACTTCAACATCTAAAAACAACAACCACCTCAAAATTGAAAAAAACCAACAAATTCAACAACAACCTCAACATTGAAAAACATCAACAAATTCAACAACAACCTCAACATTGAAAAACAATAAAAACCTCAGCATTGAAAAACACCAACAAGTTCAACAACGACCTCAACATTGAAAAACAACAACAACCTCAACATTGAAAAACACCAACAAATTCAACAACAACCTCAACATAGAAAAACAGCAACAAATTCAACAACAACCTCAACATTGAAAAACACCAACAAATTCAACAACAACCTCAACATTGAAAAACACCAACAAATTCAACAACAACCTCGAAATTGAAAAACAACAACCACCTCAAAATTGAAAAACAACAAAAAATTCAACAACAACCTCAACATTGAAAAACACCAACAAATTCAACAACAACCTCAACATTGAAAAACAACAACAACCTCAACATTGAAAAACACCAACAAGTTCAACAACAACCTCAACATTGAAAAACAACAACAACCTCAACATTGAAAAACACCAACAAATTCAACAACAACCTCAACATTGAAAAACACCAACAAATGCAACAACAACCTCAACATTGAAAAACAACAACAACGTCAACATTGAAAAACACCAACAAATTCAACAACAACCTCAAAATTGAAAAACGCCTACAATTCAACAACAACCTCAACATTGAAAAACACCAACAAATTCTACAACAACCTCAACATTTAAAAACAACAACAAATTCATCAACCTCAACATTGAAAAACACCAACAAATTCAACAACCTCAACATTGAACAACTACAACAACCTCAACATTGAAAAACACCAACAAATTCAACAACAACTTCAACATCTAAAAACAACAACCACCTCAAAATTGAAAAAAACCAACAAATTCAACAACAACCTCAACATTGAAAAACATCAACAAATTCAACAACAACCTCAACATTGAAAAACAATAAAAACCTCAGCATTGAAAAAGACCAACAAGTTCAACAACGACCTCAACATTGAAAAACAACAACAACCTCAACATTGAAAAACACCAACAAATTCAACAACAACCTCAACATAGAAAAACAGCAACAAATTCAACAACAACCTCAACATTGAAAAACACCAACAAATTCAACAACAACCTCAACATTGAAAAACACCAACAAATTCAACAACAACCTCGAAATTGAAAAACAACAACCACCTCAAAATTGAAAAACAACAACAAATTCAACAACAACCTCAACATTGAAAAACACCAACAAATTCAACAACAACCTCAACATTGAAAAACAACAACCACCTCAACATTGAAAAACACCAACAAGTTCAACAACAACCTCAACATTGAAAAACAACAACAACCTCAACATTGAAAAACACCAACAAATTCAACAACAACCTCAACATTGAAAAACACCAACAAATGCAACAACAACCTCAACATTGAAAAACAACAACAACGTCAACATTGAAAAACACCAACAAATTCAACAACAACCTCAAAATTGAAAAACGCCTACAATTCAACAACAACCTCAACATTGAAAAACACCAACAAATTCTACAACAACCTCAACATTTAAAAACAACAACAAATTCATCAACCTCAACATTGAAAAACACCAACAAATTCAAGAACAACCTCAACATTGAAAAACAACAACAAATTCAACAACAACCTCATCATTTAAAAACTCCAACAAATTCAACAACAACCTCATCATTGAAAAACAACAACAACCTGAACATTGAAAAACACCAACAAATTCAACAACAACCTCAACATTGAAAAACAACAACAACCTCAACATTGAAAAACACCAACAAATTCAACAACAACCTCAACATTGAAAAACACCAACAAATTCAACAACAACATCAACATTGAAAAACAACAACAACCTCAACATTGAAAAACACAAACAAATTCAACAACAACCTCAACATTGAAAAACAACAACAACCTCAACATTGAAAAACACCAACAAATTCAACAACAACTTCAACTATGAAATACACCAACAAATTCAACAACAACCTCGACATTGAAAAACACCAACAAATTCAACAACCTCAAAATTGAAAAACTACAACAACCTCAACATTGAAAAACACCAACAAATTCAACAACAACATCAACATCTAAAAACAACAACAACAACATTGAAAAACACCAACAAATTCAACAACAACCTCAACATTGAAAAACAACAACAACCTCAACATTCAAAAACACCAAAAAATTCAACAACAACCTCAACATTGAAAAACAACAACAACCTCAACATTGAAAAACACCAACAAATTCAACAACAACCTCAACATTGAAAAACACCAACAAATTCAACAACAACCTCAACATTGAAAAACAACAACAACCTCAACATTGAAAAACACAAACAAATTCAACAACAACCTCAACATTGAAAAACAACAACAACCTCAACATTGAAAAACACCAACAAATTCAACAACAACTTCAACTATGAAATACACCAACAAATTCAACAACAACCTCGACATTGAAAAACACCAACAAATTCAACAACCTCAAAATTGAAAAACTACAACAACCTCAACATTGAAAAACACCAACAAATTCAACAACAACATCAACATCTAAAAACAACAACAACATCAACATTGAAAAACACCAACAAATTCAACAACAACCTCAACATTGAAAAACAACAACAACCTCAACATTCAAAAACACCAAAAAATTCAACAACAACCTCAACATTGAAAAACAACAACATCCTCAACATTGAAAAACACCAACAAATTCCACAACAACTTCAACATTGAAAAACACCAACAAATTCAACAACAACCTCAACATTGAAAAACACCAACAAATTCAAAAACAACCTCAACATTGAAAAACAACAACAACCTCAACATTCAAAAACACCAAAAAATTCAACAACAACCTCAACATTGAAAAACAACAACAACCTCAACATTGAAAAACACCAACAAATTCAACAACAACCTCAACATTGAAAAACACCAACAAATTCAACAACAACCTCAACATTGAAAAACAACAACAACCTCAACATTGAAAAACACAAACAAATTCAACAACAACCTCAACATTGAAAAACAACAACAACCTCAACATTGAAAAACACCAACAAATTCAACAACAACTTCAACTATGAAATACACCAACAAATTCAACAACAACCTCGACATTGAAAAACACCAACAAATTCAACAACCTCAAAATTGAAAAACTACAACAACCTCAACATTGAAAAACACCAACAAATTCAACAACAACATCAACATCTAAAAACAACAACAACATCAACATTGAAAAACACCAACAAATTCAACAACAACCTCAACATTGAAAAACAACAACAACCTCAACATTCAAAAACACCAAAAAATTCAACAACAACCTCAACATTGAAAAACAACAACATCCTCAACATTGAAAAACACCAACAAATTCCACAACAACTTCAACATTGAAAAACACCAACAAATTCAACAACAACCTCAACATTGAAAAACACCAACAAATTCAAAAACAACCTCAACATTGAAAAACAACAACAACCTCAACATTGAAAAACACCAACAAATTCAACAACAACCTCAACATTGAAAAACACCAACAAATTCAACAACAACTTCAACATTGAAATACACCAACAGATTCAAAAACAACCTCGACATTGAAAAACAACAACAAATTTAACAACCTCAAAATTGAAAAACTACAACAACCTCAACATTGAAAAACACCAACAAATTCAACAACAACCTCAACATCTAAAAACAACAACAACCTCAACATTGAAAAAAACCAAGAAATTCAACAACAACCTCAACATTGAAAAACATCAACAAATTCAACAACAACCTCAACATTGAAAAACAATAACAACCTCAACATTGAAAAACACCAACAAATTCAACAACGACCACAACATTGAAAAACAACAACAACCTCAACATTGAAAAACACCAACAAATTCAACAACAACCACAACATTGAAAAACAACAACAACCTCAAAATTGAAAAACAACAACAACCTCAACATTGAAAAACACCAACAAATTCAACAACAACTTCAACTTTGAAATACACCAACAAATTCAACAACAACCTCGACATTGAAAAACACCAACAAATTCAACAACCTCAACATTGAACAACTACAACAACCTCAACATTGAAAAACACCAACAAATTCAACAACAACTTCAACATCTAAAAACAACAACCACCTCAAAATTGAAAAAAACCAACAAATTCAACAACAACCTCAACATTGAAAAACATCAACAAATTCAACAACAACCTCAACATTGAAAAACAATAAAAACCTCAGCATTGAAAAACACCAACAAGTTCAACAACGACCTCAACATTGAAAAACAACAACAACCTCAACATTGAAAAACACCAACAAATTCAACAACAACCTCAACATAGAAAAACAGCAACAAATTCAACAACAACCTCAACATTGAAAAACACCAACAAATTCAACAACAACCTCAACATTGAAAAACACCAACAAATTCAACAACAACCTCGAAATTGAAAAACAACAACCACCTCAAAATTGAAAAACAACAACAAATTCAACAACAACCTCAACATTGAAAAACACCAACAAATTCAACAACAACCTCAACATTGAAAAACAACAACTACCTCAACATTGAAAAACACCAACAAGTTCAACAACAACCTCAACATTGAAAAACAACAACAACCTCAACATTGAAAAACACCAACAAATTCAACAACAACCTCAACATTGAAAAACACCAACAAATGCAACAACAACCTCAACATTGAAAAACAACAACAACGTCAACATTGAAAAACACCAACAAATTCAACAACAACCTCAAAATTGAAAAACGCCTACAATTCAACAACAACCTCAACATTGAAAAACACCAACAAATTCTACAACAACCTCAACATTGAAAAACAACAACAAATTCATCAACCTCAACATTGAAAAACACCAACAAATTCAAGAACAACCTCAACATTGAAAAACAACAACAAATTCAACAACAACCTCATCATTTAAAAACTCCAACAAATTCAACAACAACCTCATCATTGAAAAACAACAACAACCTGAACATTGAAAAACACCAACAAATTCAACAACAACCTCAACATTGAAAAACAACAACAACCTCAACATTGAAAAACACCAACAAATTCAACAACAACCTCAACATTGAAAACACCAACAAATTCAACAACAACATCAACATTGAAAAACAACAACAACCTCAACATTGAAAAACACAAACAAATTCAACAACAACCTCAACATTGAAAAACAACAACAACCTCAACATTGAAAAACACCAACAAATTCAACAACAACTTCAACTATGAAATACACCAACAAATTCAACAACAACCTCGACATTGAAAAACACCAACAAATTCAACAACCTCAAAATTGAAAAACTACAACAACCTCAACATTGAAAAACACCAACAAATTCAACAACAACATCAACATCTAAAAACAACAACAACATCAACATTGAAAAACACCAACAAATTCAACAACAACCTCAACATTGAAAAACAACAACAACCTCAACATTCAAAAACACCAAAAAATTCAACAACAACCTCAACATTGAAAAACAACAACAACCTCAACATTGAAAAACACCAACAAATTCCACAACAACTTCAACATTGAAAAACACCAACAAATTCAACAACAACCTCAACATTGAAAAACACCAACAAATTCAAGAACAACCTCAACATTGAAAAACAACAACAACCTCAACATTGAAAAACACCAACAAATTCAACAACAACCTCAACATTGAAAAACACCAACAAATTCAACAACAACTTCAACATTGAAATACACCAACAGATTAAAAACAACCTCGACATTGAAAAACACCAACAAATTTAACAACCTCAAAATTGAAAAACTACAACAACCTCAACATTGAAAAACACCAACAAATTCAACAACAACCTCAACATCTAAAAACAACAACAACCTCAACATTGAAAACAACCAAGAAATTCAACAACAACCTCAACATTGAAAAACATCAACAAATTCAACAACAACCTCAACATTGAAAAACAATAACAACCTCAACATTGAAAAACACCAACAAATTCAACAACGACCACAACATTGAAAAACAATAACAACCTCAACATTGATAAACACCAACAAATTCAACAACAACCTCAACTTAGAAAAACACCAACAAATTCAACAAAACCTCAAAATTGAAAAACAACAACAACCTCAACATTGAAAAACACCAACAAATTCGACAACAACCTCAACATTTAAAAACTACAACAACCTCAACATTGAAAAACACCAACAAATTCAACAACAACCTCAAAATTGAAAAACAACAACAACCTCAACATTGAAAAACACCAACAAATTCAACAACAACCTCAGCATTGAAAAACTCCAACAAATTCAACAACAACCTCAACATTGAAAAACAACCGCAACCTCAACATTGAAAAACAGCAACAAATTCAACAACAACCTCAACATTGAAAAACACCAACAAATTCAACAACAACCTCAACATTGAAAAACACCAACAAATTCAACAACAACCTCGAAATTGAAAAACAACAACCACCTCAAAATTGAAAAACAACAACAAATTCAACAACAACCTCAACATTGAAAAACACCAACAAATTCAACAACAACCTCAACATTGAAAAACAACAACAACCTCAACATTGAAAAACACCAACAAGTTCAACAACAACCTCAACATTGAAAAACAACAACAACCTCAACATTGAAAAACACCAACAAATTCAACAACAACCTCAACATTGAAAAACACCAACAAATGCAACAACAACCTCAACATTGAAAAACAACAACAACGTCAACATTGAAAAACACCAACAAATTCAACAACAACCTCAAAATTGAAAAACGCCTACAATTCAACAACAACCTCAACATTGAAAAACACCAACAAATTCTACAACAACCTCAACATTTAAAAACAACAACAAATTCATCAACCTCAACATTGAAAAACACCAACAAATTCAACAACCTCAACATTGAACAACTACAACAACCTCAACATTGAAAAACACCAACAAATTCAACAACAACTTCAACATCTAAAAACAACAACCACCTCAAAATTGAAAAAAACCAACAAATTCAACAACAACCTCAACATTGAAAAACATCAACAAATTCAACAACAACCTCAACATTGAAAAACAATAAAAACCTCAGCATTGAAAAAGACCAACAAGTTCAACAACGACCTCAACATTGAAAAACAACAACAACCTCAACATTGAAAAACACCAACAAATTCAACAACAACCTCAACATAGAAAAACAGCAACAAATTCAACAACAACCTCAACATTGAAAAACACCAACAAATTCAACAACAACCTCAACATTGAAAAACACCAACAAATTCAACAACAACCTCGAAATTGAAAAACAACAACCACCTCAAAATTGAAAAACAACAACAAATTCAACAACAACCTCAACATTGAAAAACACCAACAAATTCAACAACAACCTCAACATTGAAAAACAACAACCACCTCAACATTGAAAAACACCAACAAGTTCAACAACAACCTCAACATTGAAAAACAACAACAACCTCAACATTGAAAAACACCAACAAATTCAACAACAACCTCAACATTGAAAAACACCAACAAATGCAACAACAACCTCAACATTGAAAAACAACAACAACGTCAACATTGAAAAACACCAACAAATTCAACAACAACCTCAAAATTGAAAAACGCCTACAATTCAACAACAACCTCAACATTGAAAAACACCAACAAATTCTACAACAACCTCAACATTTAAAAACAACAACAAATTCATCAACCTCAACATTGAAAAACACCAACAAATTCAAGAACAACCTCAACATTGAAAAACAACAACAAATTCAACAACAACCTCATCATTTAAAAACTCCAACAAATTCAACAACAACCTCATCATTGAAAAACAACAACAACCTGAACATTGAAAAACACCAACAAATTCAACAACAACCTCAACATTGAAAAACAACAACAACCTCAACATTGAAAAACACCAACAAATTCAACAACAACCTCAACATTGAAAAACACCAACAAATTCAACAACAACATCAACATTGAAAAACAACAACAACCTCAACATTGAAAAACACAAACAAATTCAACAACAACCTCAACATTGAAAAACAACAACAACCTCAACATTGAAAAACACCAACAAATTCAACAACAACTTCAACTATGAAATACACCAACAAATTCAACAACAACCTCGACATTGAAAAACACCAACAAATTCAACAACCTCAAAATTGAAAAACTACAACAACCTCAACATTGAAAAACACCAACAAATTCAACAACAACATCAACATCTAAAAACAACAACAACAACATTGAAAAACACCAACAAATTCAACAACAACCTCAACATTGAAAAACAACAACAACCTCAACATTCAAAAACACCAAAAAATTCAACAACAACCTCAACATTGAAAAACAACAACAACCTCAACATTGAAAAACACCAACAAATTCAACAACAACCTCAACATTGAAAAACACCAACAAATTCAACAACAACCTCAACATTGAAAAACAACAACAACCTCAACATTGAAAAACACAAACAAATTCAACAACAACCTCAACATTGAAAAACAACAACAACCTCAACATTGAAAAACACCAACAAATTCAACAACAACTTCAACTATGAAATACACCAACAAATTCAACAACAACCTCGACATTGAAAAACACCAACAAATTCAACAACCTCAAAATTGAAAAACTACAACAACCTCAACATTGAAAAACACCAACAAATTCAACAACAACATCAACATCTAAAAACAACAACAACATCAACATTGAAAAACACCAACAAATTCAACAACAACCTCAACATTGAAAAACAACAACAACCTCAACATTCAAAAACACCAAAAAATTCAACAACAACCTCAACATTGAAAAACAACAACATCCTCAACATTGAAAAACACCAACAAATTCCACAACAACTTCAACATTGAAAAACACCAACAAATTCAACAACAACCTCAACATTGAAAAACACCAACAAATTCAAAAACAACCTCAACATTGAAAAACAACAACAACCTCAACATTGAAAAACACCAACAAATTCAACAACAACCTCAACATTGAAAAACACCAACAAATTCAACAACAACTTCAACATTGAAATACACCAACAGATTCAAAAACAACCTCGACATTGAAAAACAACAACAAATTTAACAACCTCAAAATTGAAAAACTACAACAACCTCAACATTGAAAAACACCAACAAATTCAACAACAACCTCAACATCTAAAAACAACAACAACCTCAACATTGAAAAAAACCAAGAAATTCAACAACAACCTCAACATTGAAAAACATCAACAAATTCAACAACAACCTCAACATTGAAAAACAATAACAACCTCAACATTGAAAAACACCAACAAATTCAACAACGACCACAACATTGAAAAACAACAACAACCTCAACATTGAAAAACACCAACAAATTCAACAACAACCACAACATTGAAAAACAACAACAACCTCAAAATTGAAAAACAACAACAACCTCAACATTGAAAAACACCAACAAATTCAACAACAACTTCAACTTTGAAATACACCAACAAATTCAACAACAACCTCGACATTGAAAAACACCAACAAATTCAACAACCTCAACATTGAACAACTACAACAACCTCAACATTGAAAAACACCAACAAATTCAACAACAACTTCAACATCTAAAAACAACAACCACCTCAAAATTGAAAAAAACCAACAAATTCAACAACAACCTCAACATTGAAAAACATCAACAAATTCAACAACAACCTCAACATTGAAAAACAATAAAAACCTCAGCATTGAAAAACACCAACAAGTTCAACAACGACCTCAACATTGAAAAACAACAACAACCTCAACATTGAAAAACACCAACAAATTCAACAACAACCTCAACATAGAAAAACAGCAACAAATTCAACAACAACCTCAACATTGAAAAACACCAACAAATTCAACAACAACCTCAACATTGAAAAACACCAACAAATTCAACAACAACCTCGAAATTGAAAAACAACAACCACCTCAAAATTGAAAAACAACAACAAATTCAACAACAACCTCAACATTGAAAAACACCAACAAATTCAACAACAACCTCAACATTGAAAAACAACAACTACCTCAACATTGAAAAACACCAACAAGTTCAACAACAACCTCAACATTGAAAAACAACAACTACCTCAACATTGAAAAACACCAACAAATTCAACAACAACCTCAACATTGAAAAACACCAACAAATGCAACAACAACCTCAACATTGAAAAACAACAACAACGTCAACATTGAAAAACACCAACAAATTCAACAACAACCTCAAAATTGAAAAACGCCTACAATTCAACAACAACCTCAACATTGAAAAACACCAACAAATTCTACAACAACCTCAACATTGAAAAACAACAACAAATTCATCAACCTCAACATTGAAAAACACCAACAAATTCAAGAACAACCTCAACATTGAAAAACAACAACAAATTCAACAACAACCTCATCATTTAAAAACTCCAACAAATTCAACAACAACCTCATCATTGAAAAACAACAACAACCTGAACATTGAAAAACACCAACAAATTCAACAACAACCTCAACATTGAAAAACAACAACAACCTCAACATTGAAAAACACCAACAAATTCAACAACAACCTCAACATTGAAAAACACCAACAAATTCAACAACAACATCAACATTGAAAAACAACAACAACCTCAACATTGAAAAACACAAACAAATTCAACAACAACCTCAACATTGAAAAACAACAACAACCTCAACATTGAAAAACACCAACAAATTCAACAACAACTTCAACTATGAAATACACCAACAAATTCAACAACAACCTCGACATTGAAAAACACCAACAAATTCAACAACCTCAAAATTGAAAAACTACAACAACCTCAACATTGAAAAACACCAACAAATTCAACAACAACATCAACATCTAAAAACAACAACAACATCAACATTGAAAAACACCAACAAATTCAACAACAACCTCAACATTGAAAAACAACAACAACCTCAACATTCAAAAACACCAAAAAATTCAACAACAACCTCAACATTGAAAAACAACAACAACCTCAACATTGAAAAACACCAACAAATTCCACAACAACTTCAACATTGAAAAACACCAACAAATTCAACAACAACCTCAACATTGAAAAACACCAACAAATTCAAGAACAACCTCAACATTGAAAAACAACAACAACCTCAACATTGAAAAACACCAACAAATTCAACAACAACCTCAACATTGAAAAACACCAACAAATTCAACAACAACTTCAACATTGAAATACACCAACAGATTAAAAACAACCTCGACATTGAAAAACACCAACAAATTTAACAACCTCAAAATTGAAAAACTACAACAACCTCAACATTGAAAAACACCAACAAATTCAACAACAACCTCAACATCTAAAAACAACAACAACCTCAACATTGAAAACAACCAAGAAATTCAACAACAACCTCAACATTGAAAAACATCAACAAATTCAACAACAACCTCAACATTGAAAAACAATAACAACCTCAACATTGAAAAACACCAACAAATTCAACAACGACCACAACATTGAAAAACAATAACAACCTCAACATTGATAAACACCAACAAATTCAACAACAACCTCAACTTAGAAAAACACCAACAAATTCAACAAAACCTCAAAATTGAAAAACAACAACAACCTCAACATTGAAAAACACCAACAAATTCGACAACAACCTCAACATTTAAAAACTACAACCACCTCAACATTGAAAAACACCAACAAATTCAACAACAACCTCAAAATTGAAAAACAACAACAACCTCAACATTGAAAAACACCAACAAATTCAACAACAACCTCAGCATTGAAAAACTCCAACAAATTCAACAACAACCTCAACATTGAAAAACAACCGCAACCTCAACATTGAAAAACAGCAACAAATTCAACAACAACCTCAACATAGAAAAACAACAACAACCTCAACATTGAAAAACACCAACAAATTCAACAACAACCTCAACATTGAAAAACACCAACAAATTCAACAACAACCTCAACAATGAAAAACAACAACAACCTCAACATCGAAAAACACGAACAAATTCAACAACAACCTCAACATTGAAAAACAACAACAAATTCAACAACAACCTCAAAATTGAAAAACACCAACAATTCAACAACAACATCAACATTGAAAAACACCAACAAATTCAACAACAACCTCAACATAGAAAAACAACAAGTACCTCAACATTGAAAAACACCAACAAATTCAACAACAACCTCAACATTGAAAAAGATCAACAACCTCAACATTGAAAAACACCAACAAATTCAACAACAACCTCAACATTGAAAAACACCAACAAATTCAACAAACACCTCAACATTGAAAAACAACAGCAACCTCAACATTGAAAAACAGCAACAACCTCAACACTGAAAAACACCAACAAATTGAACAACAACCTCAACATTGATAAACAACAACAACCTCAACATTGAAAAACACCAACAAATTCAACAACAACCTCAACATTGAAAAACACCAACAAATTCAACAACAACCTCAACATTGAAAAACAACAACAACCTCAACATTGAAAAAACACAAACAAATTCAACACCAACATCAACATTGAAAAACAACAACAAATTCAACAACAACCTCAACATTGAAAAACAAAAACAACCTCAACGTTGAAAAACACCAACAAATTCAACAACATCCTCAACATTGCAAAACAACAACAACCTCAACATTGAAAAAAACCAACAATTTCAACAACAACTTCAACATTGAAAAACACCAATAAATTCAACAACAACCTCACATTGAAAAACACCAACAAATTCGACAACAACCTCAACATTGAAAAACAACAACAACCTCAACATTGAAAAACACCAAAAAATTCAACAACAACCTCAACATTGAAAAATAACAACAACCTCAACATTGAAAAACACGAACAAAATTAAACAAAACCTCAACATTGACAAACAACAACAACCTCAACATTGAAAAACACCAACAAATTCAACAACAACCTCAACATTGAAAAAGAACAACAACCTCAACATTGAAAAACACCAACAAATTCAACAACAACCTCAACATTGAAAAACACCAACAAATTCAACAACAATCTCAAAATTGAAAAACAACAACAACCTCAACTTTGAAAAACACCAACAAATTCAACAACAACCTCTACATTTAAAAACTACAACAACCTCAACATTGAAAAACACCAACAAATTCAACAACAACCTCAACATTGAAAAACAACAACAATCTCAAAATTGAAAAACACCAACAAATTCAACAACAACTTCAACATTGAAAAACACCAACAAATTCAACAACAACCTCAACATTGAAAAACAACAACAACCTCAACATTGAAAAACACCAACAAATTCAACAACAACCTCAACATTGAAAAACAACAACAACCTCAAAATTGAAAAACAACAACAACCTCAACATTGAAAAACACCAACGAATTCAACAACAACTTCAACTTTGAAATACACCAACAAATTCAACAACAACCTCGACATTGAATAACACCAACAAATTCAACAACCTCAACATTGAAAAACTACAACAACCGCAACGTTGAAAAACACCAACAAATTCAACAACAACTTCAACATCTAAAAACAACAACAACCTCAACATTGAAAAGCATCAACAAATTCAACAACAACCTCAACATTGAAAAACAATAAAAACCTCAACATTGAAAAACACCAACAAGTTCAACAACGACCTCAACATTGAAAAACAACAAAACCTCAACATTGAAAAACACCAACAAATTCAAGAACAACCTCAACATTGAAAAACAACAACAAATTCAACAACAACCTCAACATTTAAAAACTCCAACAAATTCAACAACAACCTCATCATTGAAAAACAACAACAACCTGAACATTGAAAAACACCAACAAATTCAACAACAACCTCAACATTGAAAAACAACAACAACCTCAACATTGAAAAACACCAACAAATTCAACAACAACCTCAACATTGAAAAACACCAACAAATTCAACAACAACCTCAACATTGAAAAACAACAACAACCTCAACATTGAAAACCCCAAACAAATTCAACAACAACCTCAACATTGAAAAACAACAACAACCTCAACATTGAAAAACACCAACAAATTCAACAACAACTTCAACTATGAAATACACCAACAAATTCAACAACAACCTCGACATTGAAAAACACCAACAAATTCAACAACCTCAAAATTGAAAAACTACAACAACCTCAACATTGAAAAACACCAACAAATTCAACAACAACATCAACATCTAAAAACAACAACAACATCAACATTGAAAAACACCAACAAATTCAACAACAACCTCAACATTGAAAAAAAACAACAACCTCAACATTCAAAAACACCAACAAATTCAACAACAACCTCAACATTGAAAAACAACAACAACCTCAACATTGAAAAACACCAACAAATTCCACAACAACTTCAACATTGAAAAACACCAACAAATTCAACAACAACCTCAACATTGAAAAACACCAACAAATTCAACAACAACCTCAACATTGAAAAACAACAACAACCTCAACATTGAAAAACACCAACAAATTCAACAACAACCTCAACATTGAAAAACACCAACAAATTCAACAACAACTTCAACATTGAAATACACCAACAGATTCAAAAACAACCTCGACATTGAAAAACACCAACAAATTTAACAACCTCAAAATTGAAAAACTACAACAACCTCAACATTGAAAAACACCAACAAATTCAACAACAACCTCAACATCTAAAAACAACAACAACCTCAACATTGAAAACAACCAAGAAATTCAACAACAACCTCAACATTGAAAAACATCAACAAATTCAACAACAACCTCAACATTGAAAAACAATAACAACCTCAACATTGAAAAACACCAACAAATTCAACAACGACCACAACATTGAAAAACAATAACAACCTCAACATTGATAAACACCAACAAATTCAACAACAACCTCAACTTAGAAAAACACCAACAAATTCAACAAAACCTCCAAATTGAAAAACAACAACAACCTCAACATTGAAAAACACCAACAAATTCGACAACAACCTCAACATTTAAAAACTACAACAACCTCAACATTGAAAAACACCAACAAATTCAACAACAACCTCAAAATTGAAAAACAACAACAACCTCAAAATTGAAAAACACCAACAAATTCAACAACAACCTCAGCATTGAAAAACACCACAAATTCAACAACAACCTCAACATTGAAAAACAACCGCAACCTCAACATTGAAAAACAGCAACAAATTCAACAACAACCTCAACATAGAAAAACAACAACAACCTCAACATTGAAAAACACCAACAAATTCAACAACAACCTCAACATTGAAAAACACCAACAAATTCAACAACAACCTCAACAATGAAAAACAACAACAACCTCAAGATCGAAAAACACGAACAAATTCAACAACAACCTCAACATTGAAAAACAACAACAAATTCAACAACAACCTCAAAATTGAAAAACACCAACAATTCAACAACAACATCAACATTGAAAAACACCAACAAATTCAACAACAACCTCAACATAGAAAAACAACAAGTACCTCAACATTGAAAAACACCAACAAATTCAACAACAACCTCAACATTGAAAAAGATCAACAACCTCAACATTGAAAAACACCAACAAATTCAACAACAACCTCAACATTGAAAAACACCAACAAATTCAACAAACACCTCAACATTGAAAAACAACAGCAACCTCAACATTGAAAAACAGCAACAACCTCAACACTGAAAAACACCAACAAATTGAACAACAACCTCAACATTGATAAACAACAACAACCTCAACATTGAAAAACACCAACAAATTCAACAACAACCTCAACATTGAAAAACACCAACAAATTCAACAACAACCTCAACATTGAAAAACAACAACAACCTCAACATTGAAAAACACAAACAAATTCAACACCAACATCAACATTGAAAAACAACAACAAATTCAACAACAACCTCAACATTGAAAAACAAAAACAACCTCAACGTTGAAAAACACCAACAAATTCAACAACATCCTCAACATTGCAAAACAACAACAACCTCAACATTGAAAAAAACCAACAATTTCAACAACAACTTCAACATTGAAAAACACCAATAAATTCAACAACAACCTCACATTGAAAAACACCAACAAATTCGACAACAACCTCAACATTGAAAAACAACAACAACCTCAACATTGAAAAACACCAAAAAATTCAACAACAACCTCAACATTGAAAAATAACAACAACCTCAACATTGAAAAACACGAACAAAATTAAACAAAACCTCAACATTGACAAACAACAACAACCTCAACATTGAAAAACACCAACAAATTCAACAACAACCTCAACATTGAAAAAGAACAACAACCTCAACATTGAAAAACACCAACAAATTCAACAACAACCTCAACATTGAAAAACACCAACAAATTCAACAACAATCTCAAAATTGAAAAACAACAACAACCTCAACTTTGAAAAACACCAACAAATTCAACAACAACCTCTACATTTAAAAACTACAACAACCTCAACATTGAAAAACACCAACAAATTCAACAACAACCTCAACATTGAAAAACAACAACAATCTCAAAATTGAAAAACACCAACAAATTCAACAACAACTTCAACATTGAAAAACACCAACAAATTCAACAACAACCTCAACATTGAAAAACAACAACAACCTCAACATTGAAAAACACCAACAAATTCAACAACAACCTCAACATTGAAAAACAACAACAACCTCAAAATTGAAAAACAACAACAACCTCAACATTGAAAAACACCAACGAATTCAACAACAACTTCAACTTTGAAATACACCAACAAATTCAACAACAACCTCGACATTGAATAACACCAACAAATTCAACAACCTCAACATTGAAAAACTACAACAACCGCAACGTTGAAAAACACCAACAAATTCAACAACAACTTCAACATCTAAAAACAACAACAACCTCAACATTGAAAAGCATCAACAAATTCAACAACAACCTCAACATTGAAAAACAATAAAAACCTCAACATTGAAAAACACCAACAAGTTCAACAACGACCTCAACATTGAAAAACAACAAAACCTCAACATTGAAAAACACCAACAAATTCAAGAACAACCTCAACATTGAAAAACAACAACAAATTCAACAACAACCTCAACATTTAAAAACTCCAACAAATTCAACAACAACCTCATCATTGAAAAACAACAACAACCTGAACATTGAAAAACACCAACAAATTCAACAACAACCTCAACATTGAAAAACAACAACAACCTCAACATTGAAAAACACCAACAAATTCAACAACAACCTCAACATTGAAAAACACCAACAAATTCAACAACAACCTCAACATTGAAAAACAACAACAACCTCAACATTGAAAACCCCAAACAAATTCAACAACAACCTCAACATTGAAAAACAACAACAACCTCAACATTGAAAAACACCAACAAATTCAACAACAACTTCAACTATGAAATACACCAACAAATTCAACAACAACCTCGACATTGAAAAACACCAACAAATTCAACAACCTCAAAATTGAAAAACTACAACAACCTCAACATTGAAAAACACCAACAAATTCAACAACAACATCAACATCTAAAAACAACAACAACATCAACATTGAAAAACACCAACAAATTCAACAACAACCTCAACATTGAAAAAAAAACAACAACCTCAACATTCAAAAACACCAACAAATTCAACAACAACCTCAACATTGAAAAACAACAACAACCTCAACATTGAAAAACACCAACAAATTCCACAACAACTTCAACATTGAAAAACACCAACAAATTCAACAACAACCTCAACATTGAAAAACACCAACAAATTCAACAACAACCTCAACATTGAAAAACAACAACAACCTCAACATTGAAAAACACCAACAAATTCAACAACAACCTCAACATTGAAAAACACCAACAAATTCAACAACAACTTCAACATTGAAATACACCAACAGATTCAAAAACAACCTCGACATTGAAAAACACCAACAAATTTAACAACCTCAAAATTGAAAAACTACAACAACCTCAACATTGAAAAACACCAACAAATTCAACAACAACCTCAACATCTAAAAACAACAACAACCTCAACATTGAAAACAACCAAGAAATTCAACAACAACCTCAACATTGAAAAACATCAACAAATTCAACAACAACCTCAACATTGAAAAACAATAACAACCTCAACATTGAAAAACACCAACAAATTCAACAACGACCACAACATTGAAAAACAATAACAACCTCAACATTGATAAACACCAACAAATTCAACAACAACCTCAACTTAGAAAAACACCAACAAATTCAACAAAACCTCCAAATTGAAAAACAACAACAACCTCAACATTGAAAAACACCAACAAATTCGACAACAACCTCAACATTTAAAAACTACAACAACCTCAACATTGAAAAACACCAACAAATTCAACAACAACCTCAAAATTGAAAAACAACAACAACCTCAAAATTGAAAAACACCAACAAATTCAACAACAACCTCAGCATTGAAAAACACCACAAATTCAACAACAACCTCAACATTGAAAAACAACCGCAACCTCAACATTGAAAAACAGCAACAAATTCAACAACAACCTCAACATAGAAAAACAACAACAACCTCAACATTGAAAAACACCAACAAATTCAACAACAACCTCAACATTGAAAAACACCAACAAATTCAACAACAACCTCAACAATGAAAAACAACAACAACCTCAAGATCGAAAAACACGAACAAATTCAACAACAACCTCAACATTGAAAAACAACAACAAATTCAACAACAACCTCAAAATTGAAAAACACCAACAATTCAACAACAACATCAACATTGAAAAACACCAACAAATTCAACAACAACCTCAACATAGAAAAACAACAAGTACCTCAACATTGAAAAACACCAACAAATTCAACAACAACCTCAACATTGAAAAAGATCAACAACCTCAACATTGAAAAACACCAACAAATTCAACAACAACCTCAACATTGAAAAACACCAACAAATTCAACAAACACCTCAACATTGAAAAACAACAGCAACCTCAACATTGAAAAACAGCAACAACCTCAACACTGAAAAACACCAACAAATTGAACAACAACCTCAACATTGATAAACAACAACAACCTCAACATTGAAAAACACCAACAAATTCAACAACAACCTCAACATTGAAAAACACCAACAAATTCAACAACAACCTCAACATTGAAAAACAACAACAACCTCAACATTGAAAAACACAAACAAATTCAACACCAACATCAACATTGAAAAACAACAACAAATTCAACAACAACCTCAACATTGAAAAACAAAAACAACCTCAACGTTGAAAAACACCAACAAATTCAACAACATCCTCAACATTGCAAAACAACAACAACCTCAACATTGAAAAACACCAACAATTTCAACAACAACTTCAACATTGAAAAACACCAATAAATTCAACAACAACCTCACATTGAAAAACACCAACAAATTCGACAACAACCTCAACATTGAAAAACAACAACAACCTCAACATTGAAAAACACCAAAAAATTCAACAACAACCTCAACATTGAAAAATAACAACAACCTCAACATTGAAAAACACGAACAAAATTAAACAAAACCTCAACATTGACAAACAACAACAACCTCAACATCGAAAAACACCAACAAATTCAACAACAACCTCAACATTGAAAAAGAACAACAACCTCAACATTGAAAAACACCAACAAATTCAACAACAACCTCAACATTGAAAAACACCAACAAATTCAACAACAATCTCAAAATTGAAAAACAACAACAACCTCAACATTGAAAAACACCAACAAATTCAACAACAACCTCTACATTTAAAAACTACAACAACCTCAACATTGAAAAACACCAACAAATTCAACAACAACCTCAACATTGAAAAACAACAACAACCTCAAAATTGAAAAACACCAACAAATTCAACAACAACCTCAACATTGAAAAACACCAACAAATTCAACAACAACCTCAACATTGAAAAACAACAACAACCTCAACATTGAAAAACACCAACAAATTCAACAACAACCTCAACATTGAAAAACAACAACAACCTCAAAATTGAAAAACAACAACAACCTCAACATTGAAAAACACCAACGAATTCAACAACAACTTCAACTTTGAAATACACCAACAAATTCAACAACAACCTCGACATTGAATAACACCAACAAATTCAACAACCTCAACATTGAAAAACTACAACAACCTCAACGTTGAAAAACACCAACAAATTCAACAACAACTTCAACATCTAAAAACAACAACAACCTCAACATTGAAAAGCATCAACAAATTCAACAACAACCTCAACATTGAAAAACAATAAAAACCTCAACATTGAAAAACACCAACAAGTTCAACAACGACCTCAACATTGAAAAACAACAAAACCTCAACATTGAACAACACCAACAAATTCAACAAAAACCGCAACATAGAAAAACACCAACAAATTCAACAACAACCTCAACATTGAAAAACACCAACAAATTCAACAACAACCTCAACATTGAAAAACACCAACAAATTCAACAACAACCTCGAAATTGAAAAACAACAACCACCTCAAAATTGAAAAACAACAACACATTCAACAACAACCTCAACATTGAAAAACACCAACAAATTCAACAACAACCTCAACATTGAAAAACAACAACAACCTGAACATTGAAAAACACCAACAAGTTCAACAACAATATCAACATTGAAAAACAACAACAACCTCAACATTGAAAAACAACAACAAATTCAACTACAACCTCAACATTGAAAAACACCAACAAATTCAACAACAACCTCAACATTGAAAAACAACAACAACCTTAACATTGAAAAACACCAACATATTCAACAACAACCTCAAAATTGAAAAACGCCAACAATTCAACAACAACCTCAACATTGAAAAACAACAAAAACCTCAACATTGAAAAACTCCAACAAATTCAACAACAACCTCAACATTGAAAAACACCAACAATTTCAACAACAAACTCAACATTGAAAAACAACAACAAATTCAACAACAACCTCAACATTTAAAAACACCAACAAATTCAACAACAACCTCAACATTGAAAAACAACAACAACCTCAACATTGAAAAACACCAACAAATTCAACAACAAACTCAACATTGAAAAACAACAACAACCTCAACATTGAAAAAAACCAACAAATTCAACACCAACCTCAACATTAAAAAACACCAACAAATTGAACAACAACCTCAACATTGAAAAACAACAACAACCTCAACATTGAGAAACACCAACAAATTCAACAACAACCTCAACATTGAAAAACACCAACAAATTCAACAACAACCTCAACATTGAAAAACAACAACAACCTCAACATTGAAAAACACCAACAAATTCGACAACAACCTCAACATTGAAAAACAACAACAACCTCAACATTGAAAAACACCAACAAATTCAACAACAACTTCAACTTTGAAATACACCAACAAATTCAACAACAACCTCGACATTGAAAAACACCAACAAATTCAACAACCTCAACATTGAAAAACTACAACAACCTCAGCATTGAAAAACACCAACAAATTCAACCACAACCTCAACATTGAAAAACATCAACAAATTCAACAACAACCTCAACATTGAAAAACAATAAAAACCTCAAAATTGAAAAACACCAACATGTTCAACAACGACCTCAAAATTGAAAAACAACAACAACCTCAACATTGAAAAACACCAACAAATTCAACAACAACCTCAACATAGAAAAACAGCAACAAATTCAACAACAACCTCAACATTGAAAAACACCAACAAATTCAACAACAACCTCAACATTGAAAAACACCAACAAATTCAACAACAACCTCGAAATTGAAAAACAACAACCACCTCAAAATTGAAAAACAACAACACATTCAACAACAACCTCAACATTGAAAAACACCAACAAATTCAACAACTACCTCAACATTGAAAAACACCAACAAATTCAACAACAACCTCGAAATTGAAAAACAACAACCACCTCAAAATTGAAAAACAACAACAAATTCAACAACAACCTCAACATTGAAAAACACCAACAAATTCAACAACAACCTCAACATTGAAAACAACAACAACCTCAACATTGAAAAACACCAACAAATTCAACAACAACCTCAACATTGAAAAACAACAACAACCTCAACATTGAAAAACACCAACAAATTCAACAACAAACTCAACATTGAAAAACACCAACAAATTCAACAACAACCTCAACATTGAAAAACAACAACAACCTCAACATTGAAAAACACCAACAAATTCAACAACAACCTCAAAATTGAAAAACGCCAACAATTCAACAACAACCTCAACATTGAAAAACACCAACAAATTCAACAAAAACCTCAACATTGAAAAACAACAACAACCTCAACATTGAAAAACACCAACAAATTCAACAACAACTTCAACATTGAAAACCACCAAAAAATTCAACAACAACCTCGACATTGAAAAATAACAACAATATCAACATTGAAAAACACCAACAAATTCAACAACAGCCTCAACACTGAAAAACACCAACAAAGTCAACAAAAACCTCAACATTGAAAAACAACAACAACCTCAACATTGAAAAACACCAACAAATTAGCAACAACTTCAACATTGAAAAACACCAAAAAATTCAACAACAACTTCGACATTGAAAAACACCAACAAATTCAACAACAAACTCAACATTGAAAAACACCAACAAATTCAACAACAACCTCAACATTGAAAAACAGCAACAACCTCAACATTGAAAAACACCAACAAATTAGCAACAACTTCAACATTGAAAAACAACAAAAAATTCAACAACAACTTCGACATTGAAAAACACCAACAAATTCAACAACAACCTCAACATTGAAAAGCACCAACAAATTCAACAACAACCTCAATATTGAAAAATAACAACAACCTCAACATTGAGAAACACCAACAAATTCAACAACAACCTCAACATTGAAAAACACCAACAAATTCAACAACAACCTCAACATTGAAAAACAACAACAACCTCAACATTGAAAAACAACAACAAATTCAACAACAACTTCAACATTGAAAAACACCAACAAATTCAACAACAACCTCGACATTGAAAAACACCAACAAATTCAACAACAACCTCAACATTGAAAAACAACAACAACCTCAACATTGAAAAACACTAAAAAATTCAACAACAACCTCAACATTGAAAAATAACAACAACCTCAACATTGAAAACCACCAACAAATTCAACAACAACCTCAACATTGAAAAACACCGACAAATTCAACAACAACCTTAACATTGAAAAACAACAACAACCTCAACATTGAAAAACACCAACAAATTCAACAACAACCTCAACATTGAAAAACTCCAACAAATTCAACAACAACCTCAATATTGAAAAACAACAAAAAAATCAACATTCAAAAACACCAACAAATTCAACAACAACCTGAACATTCAAAAACAACAACAAATTCAACAACAACTTCATCATTGAAATACACCAACAAATTCAACAACAACCTCGACATTGAAAAACACCAACAAATTCAACAACAACCTCAACATTGAAAAACAACAACAACCTCGACATTGAATAACACCAACAAATTCAACAACCTCAACATTGAAAAACTACAACAACCTCAACGTTGAAAAACACCAACAAATTCAACAACAACTTCAACATCTAAAAACAACAACAACCTCAACATTGAAAAACATCAACAAATTCAACAACAACCTCAACATTGAAAAACAATAAAAACCTCAACATTGAAAAACACCAACAAGTTCAACAACGACCTTAACATTGAAAAACAACAAAACATCAACATTGAAAAACACCAACAAATTCAACAACAACCTCAACATAGAAAAACACCAACAAATTCAACAACAACCTAAACTTTGAAAAACACCAACAAATTCAACAACAACCTCAACATTGAAAAACACCAACAAATTCAACAACAACCTCGAAATTGAAAAACAACAACCACCTCAAAATTGAAAAACAACAACACATTCAACAACAACCTCAACATTGAAAAACACCAACAAATTCAACAACAACCTCAACATTGAAAAACAACAACAACCTGAACATTGAAAAACACCAACAAGTTCAACAACAACCTCAACATTGAGAAACAACAACAACCTGAACATTGAAAAACACCAACCATTTCAACAACAACCTCAACATTGAAAAACAACAACAACCTCAACATTGAAAAACACCAACAAATTCAACAACAACCTCAACATTGAAAAACACCAACAAATTCAACAACAACCTCAACATTGAAAAACAACAACAACCTCAACATTTAAAAACACCAACAAATTCAACAACAACCTCAACACTGAAAAACGCCAACAATTCAACAACAACCTCAACATTGAAAAACACCAACAAATTCAACAACAACCTCAACATTGAAAAACAACAAAAACCTCAACATTGAAAAACACCAACAAATTCAACAACAACCTCAACATTGAAAAACACCAACAAATTCAACAACAACCTCAACATTGAAAAACAACAACAAATTCAACAACAACCTCAACATTTAAAAACACCAACAAATTCAACAACAACCTCAACATTGAAAAACAACAACAACCTCAACATTGAAAAACACCAACAAATTCAACAACAAACTCAACATTGAAAAACAACAACAACCACAACATTGAAAAAAACCAACAAATTCAACACCAACCTCAACATTAAAAAACACCAACAAATTGAACAACCTCAACATTGAAAAACAACAACAACCTCAACATTGAGAAACACCAACAAATTCAACAACAACCTCAAAATTGAAAAACACCAACAAATTCAACAACAACCTCAACATTGAAAAACAACAACAACCTCAACATTGAAAAACACCAACAAATTCGACAACAACCTCAACATTGAAAAACAACAACAACCTCAACATTGAAAAACACCAACAAATTCAACAACAACTTCAACTTTGAAATACACCAACAAATTCAACAACAACCTCGACATTGAAAAACACCAACAAATTCAACAACCTCAACATTGAAAAACTACAACAACCTCAACATTGAAAAACACCAACAAATTCAACAACAGCAACATCTAAAAACAACAACAACCTCAACATTGAAAAACACCAACAAATTCAACCACAACCTCAACATTGAAAAACATCAACAAATTCAACAACAACCTCAACATTGAAAAACAATAAAAACCTCAACATTGAAAAACACCAACAAGTTCAACAACGACCTCAAAATTGAAAAACAACAACAACCTCAACATTGAAAAACACCAACAAATTCAACAACAACCTCAACATAGAAAAACACCAACAAATTCAACAACAACCTCAACATTGAGAAACACCAACAAATTCAACAACAACCTCAACATTGAAAAACACCAACAAATTCAACAACAACCTCGAAATTGAAAAACAACAACCACCTCAAAATTGAAAAACAACAACAAATTCAACAACAACCTCAACATTGAAAAACACCAACAAATTCAACAACAACCTCAACATTGAAAAACAACAACAACCTCAACATTGAAAAACACCAACAAATTCAACAACAACCTCAACATTGAAAAACAACAACAACCTCAACATTGAAAAACACCAACAAATTCAACAACAACCTCAACATTGAAAAACACCAACAAATTCAACAACAACCTCAACATTGAAAAACAACAACAACCTCAACATTGAAAAACACCAACAAATTCAACAACAACCTCAAAATTGAAAAACGCCAACAATTCAACAACAACCTCAACATTGAAAAACACCAACAAATTCAACAAAAACCTCAACATTGAAAAACAACAACAACCTCAACATTGAAAAACACCAACAAATTCAACAACAACTTCAACATAGAAAACCACCAAAAAATTCAACAACAACCTCGACATTGAAAAATAACAACAATATCAACATTGAAAAACACCAACAAATTCAACAACAGCCTCAACATTGAAAAACACCAACAAAGTCAACAAAAACCTCAACATTGAAAAACAACAACAACCTCAACATTGAAAAACACCAACAAATTAGCAACAACTTCAACATTGAAAAACACCAAAAAATTCAACAACAACTTCCACATTGAAAAACACCAACAAATTCAACAACAACCTCAACATTGAAAAACACCAACAAATTCAACAACAACCGCAACATTGAAAAACAACAACAACCTTAACATTGAAAAACACCAACATATTCAACAACAACCTCAAAATTGAAAAACGCCAACAATTCAACAACAACCTCAACATTGAAAAACACCAACAAATTCAACAACAACCTCAACATTGAAAAACAACAAAAACCTCAACATTGAAAAACACCAACAAATTCAACAACAACCTCAACATTGAAAAACACCAACAATTTCAACAACAAGCTCAACATTGAAAAACAACAACAAATTCAACAACAACCTCAACATTTAAAAACACCAACAAATTCAACAACAACCTCAAAATTGAAAAACAACAACAACCTCAACATTGAAAAACACCAACAAATTCAACAACAAACTCAACATTGAAAAACAAAAACAACCTCTACATTGAAAAAAACCAACAAATTCAACACCAACCTCAACATTAAAAAACACCAACAAATTGAACAACAACCTCAACATTGAAAAACAACAACAACCTCAACATTGAGAAACACCAACAAATTCAACAACAACCTCAACATTGAAAAACACCACCAAATTCAACAACAACTTCAACATTGAAAAACAACAACAACCTCAACATTGAAAAACACCAACAAATTCGACAACAACCTCAACATTGAAAAACAACAACAACCTCAACATTGAAAAACACCAACAAATTCAACAACAACTTCAACTTTGAAATACACCAACAAATTCAACAACAACCTCGACATTGAAAAACACCAACAAATTCAACAACCTCAACATTGAAAAACTACAACAACCTCAGCATTGAAAAACACCAACAAATTCAACCACAACCTCAACATTGAAAAACATCAACAAATTCAACAACAACCTCAACATTGAAAAACAATAAAAACCTCAACATTGAAAAACACCAACATGTTCAACAACGACCTCAAAATTGAAAAACAACAACAACCTCAACATTGAAAAACACCAACAAATTCAACAACAACCTCAACATAGAAAAAAACCAACAAATTCAACAACAACCTCAACATTGAAAAACACCAACAAATTCAACAACAACCTCAACATTGAAAAACACCAACAAATTCAACAACAACCTCGAAATTGAAAAACAACAACCACCTCAAAATTGAAAAACAACAACAAATTCAACAACAACCTCAACATTGAAAAACACCAACAAATTCAACAACAACCTCAACATTGAAAAACAACAACAACCTCAACATTGAAAAACACCAACAAATTCAACAACAACCTCAACATTGAAAAACAACAACAACCTCAACATTGAAAAACACCAACAAATTCAACAACAAACTCAACATTGAAAAACACCAACAAATTCAACAACAACCTCAACATTGAAAAAGAACAACAACCTCAACATTGAAAAACACCAACAAATTCAACAACAACCTCAAAATTGAAAAACGCCAACAATTCAACAACAACCTCAACATTGAAAAACACCAACAAATTCAACAAAAACCTCAACATTGAAAAACAACAACAACCTCAACATTGAAAAACACCAACAAATTCAACAACAACTTCAACATTGAAAACCACCAAAAAATTGAACAACAACCTCGACATTGAAAAATAACAACAATATCAACATTGAAAAACACCAACAAATTCAACAACAGCCTCAACACTGAAAAACACCAACAAAGTCAACAAAAACCTCAACATTGAAAAACAACAACAACCTCAACATTGAAAAACACCAACAAATTAGCAACAACTTCAACATTGAAAAACACCAAAAAATTCAACAACAACTTCGACATTGAAAAACACCAACAAATTCAACAACAAACTCAACATTGAAAAACACCAACGAATTCAACAACAACCTCAACATTGAAAAACAGCAACAACCTCAACATTGAAAAACACCAACAAATTAGCAACAACTTCAACATTGAAAAACACCAAAAAATTCAACAACAACTTCGACATTGAAAAACACCAACAAATTCAACAACAACCTCAACATTGAAAAGCACCAAAAAATTCAACAACAACCTCAATATTGAAAAATAACAACAACCTCAACATTGAGAAACACCAACAAATTCAACAACAACCTCAACATTGAAAAACACCAACAAATTCAACAACAACCTCAACATTGAAAAACAACAACAGCCTCAACATTGAAAAACACCAACAAAGTCAACAAAAACCTCAACATTGAAAAACAACAACAACCTCAACATTGAAAAACACCAACAAATTAGCAACAACTTCAACATTGAAAAACACCAAAAAATTCAACAACAACTTCCACATTGAAAAACACCAACAAATTCAACAACAACCTCAACATTGAAAAACACCAACAAATTCAACAACAACCGCAACATTGAAAAACAACAACAACCTTAACATTGAAAAACACCAACATATTCAACAACAACCTCAAAATTGAAAAACGCCAACAATTCAACAACAACCTCAACATTGAAAAACACCAACAAATTCAACAACAACCTCAACATTGAAAAACAACAAAAACCTCAACATTGAAAAACACCAACAAATTCAACAACAACCTCAACATTGAAAAACACCAACAATTTCAACAACAAGCTCAACATTCAAAAACAACAACAAATTCAACAACAACCTCAACATTTAAAAACACCAACAAATTCAACAACAGCCTCAACACTGAAAAACACCAACAAAGTCAACAAAAACCTCAACATTGAAAAACAACAACAACCTCAACATTGAAAAACACCAACAAATTAGCAACAACTTCAACATTGAAAAACACCAAAAAATTCAACAACAACTTCGACATTGAAAAACACCAACAAATTCAACAACAAACTCAACATTGAAAAACACCAACAAATTCAACAACAACCTCAACATTGAAAAACAGCAACAACCTCAACATTGAAAAACACCAACAAATTAGCAACAACTTCAACATTGAAAAACAACAAAAAATTCAACAACAACTTCGACATTGAAAAACACCAACAAATTCAACAACAACCTCAACATTGAAAAGCACCAACAAATTCAACAACAACCTCAATATTGAAAAATAACAACAACCTCAACATTGAGAAACACCAACAAATTCAACAACAACCTCAACATTGAAAAACACCAACAAATTCAACAACAACCGCAACATTGAAAAACAACAACAACCTCAACATTGAAAAACAACAACAAATTCAACAACAACTTCAACATTGAAAAACACCAACAAATTCAACAACAACCTCGACATTGAAAAACACCAACAAATTCAACAACAACCTCAACATTGAAAAACAACAACAACCTCAACATTGAAAAACACTAAAAAATTCAACAACAACCTCAACATTGAAAAATAACAACAACCTCAACATTGAAAACCACCAACAAATTCAACAACAACCTCAACATTGAAAAACACCAACAAATTCAACAACAACCTTAACATTGAAAAACAACAACAACCTCAACATTGAAAAACACCAACAAATTCAACAACAACCTCAACATTGAAAAACTCCAACAAATTCAACAACAACCTCAATATTGAAAAACAACAAAAAAATCAACATTCAAAAACACCAACAAATTCAACAACAACCTGAACATTCAAAAACAACAACAAATTCAACAACAACTTCATCATTGAAATACACCAACAAATTCAACAACAACCTCGACATTGAAAAACACCAACAAATTCAACAACAACCTCAACATTGAAAAACAACAACAACCTCGACATTGAATAACACCAACAAATTCAACAACCTCAACATTGAAAAACTACAACAACCTCAACGTTGAAAAACACCAACAAATTCAACAACAACTTCAACATCTAAAAACAATAACAACCTCAACATTGAAAAACATCAACAAATTCAACAACAACCTCAACATTGAAAAACAATAAAAACCTCAACATTGAAAAACACCAACAAGTTCAACAACGACCTCAACATTGAAAAACAACAAAACATCAACATTGAAAAACACCAACAAATTCAACAACAACCTCAACATAGAAAAACACCAACAAATTCAACAACAACCTAAACTTTGAAAAACACCAACAAATTCAACAACAACCTCAACATTGAAAAACACCAACAAATTCAACAACAACCTCGAAATTGAAAAACAACAACCACCTCAAAATTGAAAAACAACAACACATTCAACAACAACCTCAACATTGAAAAACACCAACAAATTCAACAACAACCTCAACATTGAAAAACAACAACAACCTGAACATTGAAAAACACCAACAAGTTCAACAACAACCTCAACATTGAGAAACAACAACAACCTGAACATTGAAAAACACCAACCATTTCAACAACAACCTCAACATTGAAAAACAACAACAACCTCAACATTGAAAAACACCAACAAATTCAACAACAACCTCAACATTGAAAAACACCAACAAATTCAACAACAACCTCAACATTGAAAAACAACAACAACCTCAACATTTAAAAACACCAACAAATTCAACAACAACCTCAACACTGAAAAACGCCAACAATTCAACAACAACCTCAACATTGAAAAACACCAACAAATTCAACAACAACCTCAACATTGAAAAACAACAAAAACCTCAACATTGAAAAACACCAACAAATTCAACAACAACCTCAACATTGAAAAACACCAACAAATTCAACAACAACCTCAACATTGAAAAACAACAACAAATTCAACAACAACCTCAACATTTAAAAACACCAACAAATTCAACAACAACCTCAACATTGAAAAACAACAACAACCTCAACATTGAAAAACACCAACAAATTCAACAACAAACTCAACATTGAAAAACAACAACAACCTCAACATTGAAAAAAACCAACAAATTCAACACCAACCTCAACATTAAAAAACACCAACAAATTGAACAACCTCAACATTGAAAAACAACAACAACCTCAACATTGAGAAACACCAACAAATTCAACAACAACCTCAACATTGAAAAACACCAACAAATTCAACAACAACCTCAACATTGAAAAACAACAACAACCTCAACATTGAAAAACACCAACAAATTCGACAACAACCTCAACATTGAAAAACAACAACAACCTCAACATTGAAAAACACCAACAAATTCAACAACAACTTCAACTTTGAAATACACCAACAAATTCAACAACAACCTCGACATTGAAAAACACCAACAAATTCAACAACCTCAACATTGAAAAACTACAACAACCTCAACATTGAAAAACACCAACAAATTCAACAACAGCAACATCTAAAAACAACAACAACCTCAACATTGAAAAACACCAACAAATTCAACCACAACCTCAACATTGAAAAACATCAACAAATTCAACAACAACCTCAACATTGAAAAACAATAAAAACCTCAACATTGAAAAACACCAACAAGTTCAACAACGACCTCAAAATTGAAAAACAACAACAACCTCAACATTGAAAAACACCAACAAATTCAACAACAACCTCAACATAGAAAAACACCAACAAATTCAACAACAACCTCAACATTGAGAAACACCAACAAATTCAACAACAACCTCAACATTGAAAAACACCAACAAATTCAACAACAACCTCGAAATTGAAAAACAACAACCACCTCAAAATTGAAAAACAACAACAAATTCAACAACAACCTCAACATTGAAAAACACCAACAAATTCAACAACAACCTCAACATTGAAAAACAACAACAACCTCAACATTGAAAAACACCAACAAATTCAACAACAACCTCAACATTGAAAAACAACAACAACCTCAACATTGAAAAACACCAACAAATTCAACAACAACCTCAACATTGAAAAACACCAACAAATTCAACAACAACCTCAACATTGAAAAACAACAACAACCTCAACATTGAAAAACACCAACAAATTCAACAACAACCTCAAAATTGAAAAACGCCAACAATTCAACAACAACCTCAACATTGAAAAACACCAACAAATTCAACAAAAACCTCAACATTGAAAAACAACAACAACCTCAACATTGAAAAACACCAACAAATTCAACAACAACTTCAACATAGAAAACCACCAAAAAATTCAACAACAACCTCGACATTGAAAAATAACAACAATATCAACATTGAAAAACACCAGCAAATTCAACAACAGCCTCAACATTGAAAAACACCAACAAAGTCAACAAAAACCTCAACATTGAAAAACAACAACAACCTCAACATTGAAAAACACCAACAAATTAGCAACAACTTCAACATTGAAAAACACCAAAAAATTCAACAACAACTTCCACATTGAAAAACACCAACAAATTCAACAACAACCTCAACATTGAAAAACACCAACAAATTCAACAACAACCGCAACATTGAAAAACAACAACAACCTTAACATTGAAAAACACCAACATATTCAACAACAACCTCAAAATTGAAAAACGCCAACAATTCAACAACAACCTCAACATTGAAAAACACCAACAAATTCAACAACAACCTCAACATTGAAAAACAACAAAAACCTCAACATTGAAAAACACCAACAAATTCAACAACAACCTCAACATTGAAAAACACCAACAATTTCAACAACAAGCTCAACATTGAAAAACAACAACAAATTCAACAACAACCTCAACATTTAAAAACACCAACAAATTCAACAACAACCTCAAAATTGAAAAACAACAACAACCTCAACATTGAAAAACACCAACAAATTCAACAACAAACTCAACATTGAAAAACAAAAACAACCTCTACATTGAAAAAAACCAACAAATTCAACACCAACCTCAACATTAAAAAACACCAACAAATTGAACAACAACCTCAACATTGAAAAACAACAACAACCTCAACATTGAGAAACACCAACAAATTCAACAACAACCTCAACATTGAAAAACACCACCAAATTCAACAACAACTTCAACATTGAAAAACAACAACAACCTCAACATTGAAAAACACCAACAAATTCGACAACAACCTCAACATTGAAAAACAACAACAACCTCAACATTGAAAAACACCAACAAATTCAACAACAACTTCAACTTTGAAATACACCAACAAATTCAACAACAACCTCGACATTGAAAAACACCAACAAATTCAACAACCTCAACATTGAAAAACTACAACAACCTCAGCATTGAAAAACACCAACAAATTCAACCACAACCTCAACATTGAAAAACATCAACAAATTCAACAACAACCTCAACATTGAAAAACAATAAAAACCTCAACATTGAAAAACACCAACATGTTCAACAACGACCTCAAAATTGAAAAACAACAACAACCTCAACATTGAAAAACACCAACAAATTCAACAACAACCTCAACATAGAAAAAAACCAACAAATTCAACAACAACCTCAACATTGAAAAACACCAACAAATTCAACAACAACCTCAACATTGAAAAACACCAACAAATTCAACAACAACCTCGAAATTGAAAAACAACAACCACCTCAAAATTGAAAAACAACAACAAATTCAACAACAACCTCAACATTGAAAAACACCAACAAATTCAACAACAACCTCAACATTGAAAAACAACAACAACCTCAACATTGAAAAACACCAACAAATTCAACAACAACCTCAACATTGAAAAACAACAACAACCTCAACATTGAAAAACACCAACAAATTCAACAACAAACTCAACATTGAAAAACACCAACAAATTCAACAACAACCTCAACATTGAAAAAGAACAACAACCTCAACATTGAAAAACACCAACAAATTCAACAACAACCTCAAAATTGAAAAACAACAACAACCTCAACATTGAAAAACACCAACAAATTCAACAACAACTTCAACTTTGAAATACACCAACAAATTCAACAACAACCTCGACATTGAAAAACACCAACAAATTCAACAACCTCAACATTGAAAAACTACAACAACCTCAACATTGAAAAACACCAACAAATTCAACAACAGCAACATCTAAAAACAACAACAACCTCAACATTGAAAAACACCAACAAATTCAACCACAACCTCAACATTGAAAAACATCAACAAATTCAACAACAACCTCAACATTGAAAAACAATAAAAACCTCAACATTGAAAAACACCAACAAGTTCAACAACGACCTCAAAATTGAAAAACAACAACAACCTCAACATTGAAAAACACCAACAAATTCAACAACAACCTCAACATAGAAAAACACCAACAAATTCAACAACAACCTCAACATTGAGAAACACCAACAAATTCAACAACAACCTCAACATTGAAAAACACCAACAAATTCAACAACAACCTCGAAATTGAAAAACAACAACCACCTCAAAATTGAAAAACAACAACAAATTCAACAACAACCTCAACATTGAAAAACACCAACAAATTCAACAACAACCTCAACATTGAAAAACAACAACAACCTCAACATTGAAAAACACCAACAAATTCAACAACAACCTCAACATTGAAAAACAACAACAACCTCAACATTGAAAAACACCAACAAATTCAACAACAACCTCAACATTGAAAAACACCAACAAATTCAACAACAACCTCAACATTGAAAAACAACAACAACCTCAACATTGAAAAACACCAACAAATTCAACAACAACCTCAAAATTGAAAAACGCCAACAATTCAACAACAACCTCAACATTGAAAAACACCAACAAATTCAACAAAAACCTCAACATTGAAAAACAACAACAACCTCAACATTGAAAAACACCAACAAATTCAACAACAACTTCAACATAGAAAACCACCAAAAAATTCAACAACAACCTCGACATTGAAAAATAACAACAATATCAACATTGAAAAACACCAGCAAATTCAACAACAGCCTCAACATTGAAAAACACCAACAAAGTCAACAAAAACCTCAACATTGAAAAACAACAACAACCTCAACATTGAAAAACACCAACAAATTAGCAACAACTTCAACATTGAAAAACACCAAAAAATTCAACAACAACTTCCACATTGAAAAACACCAACAAATTCAACAACAACCTCAACATTGAAAAACACCAACAAATTCAACAACAACCGCAACATTGAAAAACAACAACAACCTTAACATTGAAAAACACCAACATATTCAACAACAACCTCAAAATTGAAAAACGCCAACAATTCAACAACAACCTCAACATTGAAAAACACCAACAAATTCAACAACAACCTCAACATTGAAAAACAACAAAAACCTCAACATTGAAAAACACCAACAAATTCAACAACAACCTCAACATTGAAAAACACCAACAATTTCAACAACAAGCTCAACATTGAAAAACAACAACAAATTCAACAACAACCTCAACATTTAAAAACACCAACAAATTCAACAACAACCTCAAAATTGAAAAACAACAACAACCTCAACATTGAAAAACACCAACAAATTCAACAACAAACTCAACATTGAAAAACAAAAACAACCTCTACATTGAAAAAAACCAACAAATTCAACACCAACCTCAACATTAAAAAACACCAACAAATTGAACAACAACCTCAACATTGAAAAACAACAACAACCTCAACATTGAGAAACACCAACAAATTCAACAACAACCTCAACATTGAAAAACACCACCAAATTCAACAACAACTTCAACATTGAAAAACAACAACAACCTCAACATTGAAAAACACCAACAAATTCGACAACAACCTCAACATTGAAAAACAACAACAACCTCAACATTGAAAAACACCAACAAATTCAACAACAACTTCAACTTTGAAATACACCAACAAATTCAACAACAACCTCGACATTGAAAAACACCAACAAATTCAACAACCTCAACATTGAAAAACTACAACAACCTCAGCATTGAAAAACACCAACAAATTCAACCACAACCTCAACATTGAAAAACATCAACAAATTCAACAACAACCTCAACATTGAAAAACAATAAAAACCTCAACATTGAAAAACACCAACATGTTCAACAACGACCTCAAAATTGAAAAACAACAACAACCTCAACATTGAAAAACACCAACAAATTCAACAACAACCTCAACATAGAAAAAAACCAACAAATTCAACAACAACCTCAACATTGAAAAACACCAACAAATTCAACAACAACCTCAACATTGAAAAACACCAACAAATTCAACAACAACCTCGAAATTGAAAAACAACAACCACCTCAAAATTGAAAAACAACAACAAATTCAACAACAACCTCAACATTGAAAAACACCAACAAATTCAACAACAACCTCAACATTGAAAAACAACAACAACCTCAACATTGAAAAACACCAACAAATTCAACAACAACCTCAACATTGAAAAACAACAACAACCTCAACATTGAAAAACACCAACAAATTCAACAACAAACTCAACATTGAAAAACACCAACAAATTCAACAACAACCTCAACATTGAAAAAGAACAACAACCTCAACATTGAAAAACACCAACAAATTCAACAACAACCTCAAAATTGAAAAACGCCAACAATTCAACAACAACCTCAACATTGAAAAACACCAACAAATTCAACAAAAACCTCAACATTGAAAAACAACAACAACCTCAACATTGAAAAACACCAACAAATTCAACAACAACTTCAACATTGAAAACCACCAAAAAATTGAACAACAACCTCGACATTGAAAAATAACAACAATATCAACATTGAAAAACACCAACAAATTCAACAACAGCCTCAACACTGAAAAACACCAACAAAGTCAACAAAAACCTCAACATTGAAAAACAACAACAACCTCAACATTGAAAAACACCAACAAATTAGCAACAACTTCAACATTGAAAAACACCAAAAAATTCAACAACAACTTCGACATTGAAAAACACCAACAAATTCAACAACAAACTCAACATTGAAAAACACCAACGAATTCAACAACAACCTCAACATTGAAAAACAGCAACAACCTCAACATTGAAAAACACCAACAAATTAGCAACAACTTCAACATTGAAAAACACCAAAAAATTCAACAACAACTTCGACATTGAAAAACACCAACAAATTCAACAACAACCTCAACATTGAAAAGCACCAAAAAATTCAACAACAACCTCAATATTGAAAAATAACAACAACCTCAACATTGAGAAACACCAACAAATTCAACAACAACCTCAACATTGAAAAACACCAACAAATTCAACAACAACCTCAACATTGAAAAACAACAACAGCCTCAACATTGAAAAACACCAACAAAGTCAACAAAAACCTCAACATTGAAAAACAACAACAACCTCAACATTGAAAAACACCAACAAATTAGCAACAACTTCAACATTGAAAAACACCAAAAAATTCAACAACAACTTCCACATTGAAAAACACCAACAAATTCAACAACAACCTCAACATTGAAAAACACCAACAAATTCAACAACAACCGCAACATTGAAAAACAACAACAACCTTAACATTGAAAAACACCAACATATTCAACAACAACCTCAAAATTGAAAAACGCCAACAATTCAACAACAACCTCAACATTGAAAAACACCAACAAATTCAACAACAACCTCAACATTGAAAAACAACAAAAACCTCAACATTGAAAAACACCAACAAATTCAACAACAACCTCAACATTGAAAAACACCAACAATTTCAACAACAAGCTCAACATTCAAAAACAACAACAAATTCAACAACAACCTCAACATTTAAAAACACCAACAAATTCAACAACAACCTCAAAATTGAAAAACAACAACAACCTCAACATTGAAAAACACCAACAAATTCAACAACAAACTCAACATTGAAAAACAAAAACAACCTCTACATTGAAAAAAACCAACAAATTCAACACCAACCTCAACATTAAAAAACACCAACAAATTGAACAACAACCTCAGCATTGAAAAACAACAACAACCTCAACATTGAGAAACACCAACAAATTCAACAACAACCTCAACATTGAAAAACACCACCAAATTCAACAACAACTTCAACATTGAAAAACAACAACAACCTCAACATTGAAAAACACCAACAAATTCGACAACAACCTCAACATTGAAAAACAACAACAACCTCAACATTGAAAAACACCAACAAATTCAACAACAACTTCAACTTTGAAATACACCAACAAATTCAACAACAACCTCGACATTGAAAAACACCAACAAATTCAACAACATCAACATTGAAAAACTACAACAACCTCAGCATTGAAAAACACCAACAAATTCAACCACAACCTCAACATTGAAAAACATCAACAAATTCAACAACAACCTCAACATTGAAAAACAATAAAAACCTCAACATTGAAAAACACCAACATGTTCAACAACGACCTCAAAATTGAAAAACAACAACAACCTCAACATTGAAAAACACCAACAAATTCAACAACAACCTCAACATAGAAAAAAACCAACAAATTCAACAACAACCTCAACATTGAAAAACACCAACAAATTCAACAACAACCTCAACATTGAAAAACACCAACAAATTCAACAACAACCTCGAAATTGAAAAACAACAACCACCTCAAAATTGAAAAACAACAACAAATTCAACAACAACCTCAACATTGAAAAACACCAACAAATTCAACAACAACCTCAACATTGAAAAACAACAACAACCTCAACATTGAAAAACACCAACAAATTCAACAACAACCTCAACATTGAAAAACAACAACAACCTCAACATTGAAAAACACCAACTAATTCAACAACAAACTCAACATTGAAAAACACCAACAAATTCAACAACAACCTCAACATTGAAAAAGAACAACAACCTCAACATTGAAAAACACCAACAAATTCAACAACAACCCCAAAATTGAAAAACGCCAACAACTCAACAACAACCTCAACATTGAAAAACACCAACAAATTCAACAAAAACCTCAACATTGAAAAACAACAACAACCTCAACATTGAAAAACACCAACAAATTCAACAACAACTTCAACATTGAAAACCACCAAAAAATTGAACAACAACCTCGACATTGAAAAATAACAACAATATCAACATTGAAAAACACCAACAAATTCAACAACAGCCTCAACACTGAAAAACACCAACAAAGTCAACAAAAACCTCAACATTGAAAAACAACAACAACCTCAACATTGAAAAACACCAACAAATTAGCAACAACTTCAACATTGAAAAACACCAAAAAATTCAACAACAACTTCGACATTGAAAAACACCAACAAATTCAACAACAAACTCAACATTGAAAAACACCAACAAATTCAACAACAACCTCAACATTGAAAAACAGCAACAACCTCAACATTGAAAAACACCAACAAATTAGCAACAACTTCAACATTGAAAAACACCAAAAAATTCAACAACAACTTCGACATTGAAAAACACCAACAAATTCAACAACAACCTCAACATTGAAAAGCACCAAAAATTCAACAACAACCTCAATATTGAAAAATAACAACAACCTCAACATTGAGAAACACCAACAAATTCAACAACAACCTCAACATTGAAAAACACCAACAAATTCAACAACAACCTCAACATTGAAAAACAACAACAACCTCAACATTGAAAAACAACAACAAATTCAACAACAACTTCAACATTGAAAAACACCAACAAATTCAACAACAACCTCGACATTGAAAAACACCAACAAATTCAACAACAACCTCAACATTGAAAAACAACAACAACCTCAACATTGAAAAACACTAAAAAATTCAACAACAACCTCAACATTGAAAAATAACAACAACCTCAACATTGAAAACCACCAACAAATTCAACAACAACCTCAACATTGAAAAACAACAACAACCTCAAAATTGAAAAACAACAACAACCTCAACATTGAAAAACACCAACGAATTCAACAACAACTTCAACTTTGAAATACACCAACAAATTCAACAACAACCTCGACATTGAATAACACCAACAAATTCAACAACCTCAACATTGAAAAACTACAACAACCTCAACGTTGAAAAACACCAACAAATTCAACAACAACTTCAACATCTAAAAACAACAACAACCTCAACATTGAAAAGCATCAACAAATTCAACAACAACCTCAACATTGAAAAACAATAAAAACCTCAACATTGAAAAACACCAACAAGTTCAACAACGACCTCAACATTGAAAAACAACAAAACCTCAACATTGAACAACACCAACAAATTCAACAACAACCGCAACATAGAAAAACACCAACAAATTCAACAACAACCTCAACATTGAAAAACACCAACAAATTCAACAACAACCTCAACATTGAAAAACACCAACAAATTCAACAACAACCTCGAAATTGAAAAACAACAACCACCTCAAAATTGAAAAACAACAACACATTCAACAACAACCTCAACATTGAAAAACACCAACAAATTCAACAACAACCTCAACATTGAAAAACAACAACAACCTGAACATTGAAAAACACCAACAAGTTCAACAACAATATCAACATTGAAAAACAACAACAACCTCAACATTCAAAAACAACAACAAATTCAACAACAACCTCAACATTGAAAAACACCAACAAATTCAACAACAACCTCAACATTGAAAAACAACAACAACCTTAACATTGAAAAACACCAACATATTCAACAACAACCTCAAAATTGAAAAACGCCAACAATTCAACAACAACCTCAACATTGAAAAACACCAACAAATTCAACAACAACCTCAACATTGAAAAACAACAAAAACCTCAACATTGAAAAACACCAACAAATTCAACAACAACCTCAACATTGAAAAACACCAACAATTTCAACAACAAACTCAACATTGAAAAACAACAACAAATTCAACAACAACCTCAACATTTAAAAACACCAACAAATTCAACAACAACCTCAACATTGAAAAACAACAACAACCTCAACATTGAAAAACACCAACAAATTCAACAACAAACTCAACATTGAAAAACAACAACAACCTCAACATTGAAAAAAACCAACAAATTCAACACCAACCTCAACATTAAAAAACACCAACAAATTGAACAACAACCTCAACATTGAAAAACAACAACAACCTCAACATTGAGAAACACCAACAAATTCAACAACAACCTCAACATTGAAAAACACCAACAAATTCAACAACAACCTCAACATTAAAAAACAACAACAACCTCAACATTGAAAAACACCAACAAATTCGACAACAACCTCAACATTGAAAAACAACAACAACCTCAACATTGAAAAACACCAACAAATTCAACAACAACTTCAACTTTGAAATACACCAACAAATTCAACAACAACCTCGACATTGAATAACACCAACAAATTCAACAACCTCAACATTGAAAAACTACAACAACCTCAACGTTGAAAAACACCAACAAATTCAACAACAACTTCAACATCTAAAAACAACAACAACCTCAACATTGAAAAGCATCAACAAATTCAACAACAACCTCAACATTGAAAAACAATAAAAACGTCAACATTGAAAAACACCAACAAGTTCAACAACGACCTCAACATTGAAAAACAACAAAACCTCAACATTGAACAACACCAACAAATTCAACAACAACCGCAACATAGAAAAACACCAACAAATTCAACAACAACCTCAACATTGAAAAACACCAACAAATTCAACAACAACCTCAACATTGAAAAACACCAACAAATTCAACAACAACCTCGAAATTGAAAAACAACAACCACCTCAAAATTGAAAAACAACAACACATTCAACAACAACCTCAACATTGAAAAACACCAACAAATTCAACAACAACCTCAACATTGAAAAACACCAACAACCTGAACATTGAAAAACACCAACAAGTTCAACAACAATATCAACATTGAAAAACAACAACAACCTCAACATTGAAAAACAACAACAAATTCAACAACAACCTCAACATTGAAAAACACCAACAAATTCAACAACAACCTCAACATTGAAAAACAACAACAACCTTAACATTGAAAAACACCAACATATTCAACAACAACCTCAAAATTGAAAAACGCCAACAATTCAACAACAACCTCAACATTGAAAAACACCAACAAATTCAACAACAACCTCAACATTGAAAAACAACAAAAACCTCAACATTGAAAAACACCAACAAATTCAACAACAACCTCAACATTGAAAAACACCAACAATTTCAACAACAAACTCAACATTGAAAAACAACAACAAATTCAACAACAACCTCAACATTTAAAAACACCAACAAATTCAACAACAACCTCAACATTGAAAAACAACAACAACCTCAACATTGAAAAACACCAACAAATTCAACAACAAACTCAACATTGAAAAACAACAACAACCTCAACATTGAAAAAAACCAACAAATTCAACACCAACCTCAACATTAAAAAACACCAACAAATTGAACAACAACCTCAACATTGAAAAACAACAACAACCTCAACATTGAGAAACACCAACAAATTCAACAACAACCTCAACATTGAAAAACACCAACAAATTCAACAACAACCTCAACATTGAAAAACAACAACAACCTCAACATTGAAAAACACCAACAAATTCGACAACAACCTCAACATTGAAAAACAACAACAACCTCAACATTGAAAAACACCAACAAATTCAACAACAACTTCAACTTTGAAATACACCAACAAATTCAACAACAACCTCGACATTGAAAAACACCAACAAATTCAACAACCTCAACATTGAAAAACTACAACAACCTCAGCATTGAAAAACACCAACAAATTCAACCACAACCTCAACATTGAAAAACATCAACAAATTCAACAACAACCTCAACATTGAAAAACAATAAAAACCTCAACATTGAAAAACACCAACATGTTCAACAACGACCTCAAAATTGAAAAACAACAACAACCTCAACATTGAAAAACACCAACAAATTCAACAACAACCTCAACATAGAAAAACACCAACAAATTCAACAACAACCTCAACATTGAAAAACACCAACAAATTCAACAACTACCTCAACATTGAAAAACACCAACAAATTCAACAACAACCTCGAAATTGAAAAACAACAACCACCTCAAAATTGAAAAACAACAACAAATTCAACAACAACCTCAACATTGAAAAACACCAACAAATTCAACAACAACCTCAACATTGAAAAACAACAACAACCTCAACATTGAAAAACACCAACAAATTCAACAACAACCTCAACATTGAAAAACAACAACAACCTCAACATTGAAAAACACCAACAAATTCAACAACAAACTCAACATTGAAAAACACCAACAAATTCAACAACAACCTCAACATTGAAAAACAACAACAACCTCAACATTGAAAAACACCAACAAATTCAACAACAACCTCAAAATTGAAAAACGCCAACAATTCAACAACAACCTCAACATTGAAAAACACCAACAAATTCAACAAAAACCTCAACATTGAAAAACAACAACAACCTCAACATTGAAAAACACCAACAAATTCAACAACAACTTCAACATTGAAAACCACCAAAAAATTCAACAACAACCTCGACATTGAAAAATAACAACAATATCAACATTGAAAAACACCAACAAATTCAACAACAGCCTCAACACTGAAAAACACCAACAAAGTCAACAAAAACCTCAACATTGAAAAACAACAACAAACTCAACATTGAAAAACACCAACAAATTAGCAACAACTTCAACATTGAAAAACACCAAAAAATTCAACAACAACTTCGACATTGAAAAACACCTACAAATTCATTAACAAACTCAACATTGAAAAACACCAACAAATTCAACAACAACCTCAACATTGAAAAACAGCAACAACCTCAACATTGAAAAACACCAACAAATTAGCAACAACTTCAACATTGAAAAACACCAAAAAATTCAACAACAACTTCGACATTGAAAAACACCAACAAATTCAACAACAACCTCAACATTGAAAAGCACCAACAAATTCAACAACAACCTCAATATTGAAAAATAACAACAACCTCAACATTGAGAAACACCAACAAATTCAACAACAACCTCAACATTGAAAAACACCAACAAATTCAACAACAACCTCAACATTGAAAAACAACAACAACCTCAACATTGAAAAACAACAACAAATTCAACAACAACTTCAACATTTAAAAACACCAACAAATTCAACAACAACCTCGACATTGAAAAACACCAACAAATTCAACAACAACCTCAACATTGAAAAACAACAACAACCTCAACATTGAAAAACACTAAAAAATTCAACAACAACCTCAACATTGAAAAATAACAACAACCTCAACATTGAAAACCACCAACAAATTCAACAACAACCTCAACATTGAAAAACACCAACAAATTCAACAACAACCTTAACATTGAAAAACAACAACAACCTCAACATTGAAAAACACCAACAAATTCAACAACAACCTCAACATTGAAAAACTCCAACAAATTCAACAGCAACCTCAACATTGAAAAACAACAAAAAAATCAACATTCAAAAACACCAACAAATTCAACAACAACCTGAACATTCAAAAACAACAACAAATTCAACAACAACTTCATCATTGAAATACACCAACAAATTCAACAACAACCTCGACATTGAAAAACACCAACAAATTCAACAACAACCTCAACATTGAAAAACAACAACAACCTCGACATTGAATAACACCAACAAATTCAACAACCTCAACATTGAAAAACTACAACAACCTCAACGTTGAAAAACACCAACAAATTCAACAACAACTTCAACATCGAAAAACAACAACAACCTCAACATTGAAAAACATCAACAAATTCAACAACAACCTCAACATTGAAAAACAATAAAAACCTCAACATTGAAAAACACCAACAAGTTCAACAACGACCTCAACATTGAAAAACAACAAAACATCAACATTGAAAAACACCAACAAATTCAACAACAACCTCAACATAGAAAAACACCAACAAATTCAACAACAACCTAAACTTTGAAAAACACCAACAAATTCAACAACAACCTCAACATTGAAAAACACCAACAAATTCAACAACAACCTCGAAATTGAAAAACAACAACCACCTCAAAATTGAAAAACAACAACACATTCAACAACAACCTCAACATTGAAAAACACCAACAAATTCAACAACTACCTCAACATTGAAAAACACCAACAAATTCAACAACAACCTCGAAATTGAAAAACAACAACCACCTCAAAATTGAAAAACAACAACAAATTCAACAACAACCTCAACATTGAAAAACACCAACAAATTCAACAACAACCTCAACATTGAAAAACAACAACAACCTCAACATTGAAAAACACCAACAAATTCAACAACAACCTCAACATTGAAAAACAACAACAACCTCAACATTGAAAAACACCAACAAATTCAACAACAAACTCAACATTGAAAAACACCAACAAATTCAACAACAACCTCAACATTGAAAAACAACAACAACCTCAACATTGAAAAACACCAACAAATTCAACAACAACCTCAAAATTGAAAAACGCCAACAATTCAACAACAACCTCAACATTGAAAAACACCAACAAATTCAACAAAAACCTCAACATTGAAAAACAACAACAACCTCAACATTGAAAAACACCAACAAATTCAACAACAACTTCAACATTGAAAACCACCAAAAAATTCAACAACAACCTCGACATTGAAAAATAACAACAATATCAACATTGAAAAACACCAACAAATTCAACAACAGCCTCAACACTGAAAAACACCAACAAAGTCAACAAAAACCTCAACATTGAAAAACAACAACAAACTCAACATTGAAAAACACCAACAAATTAGCAACAACTTCAACATTGAAAAACACCAAAAAATTCAACAACAACTTCGACATTGAAAAACACCTACAAATTCATTAACAAACTCAACATTGAAAAACACCAACAAATTCAACAACAACCTCAACATTGAAAAACAGCAACAACCTCAACATTGAAAAACACCAACAAATTAGCAACAACTTCAACATTGAAAAACACCAAAAAATTCAACAACAACTTCGACATTGAAAAACACCAACAAATTCAACAACAACCTCAACATTGAAAAGCACCAACAAATTCAACAACAACCTCAATATTGAAAAATAACAATAACCTCAACATTGAGAAACACCAACAAATTCAACAACAACCTCAACATTGAAAAACACCAACAAATTCAACAACAACCTCAACATTGAAAAACAACAACAACCTCAACATTGAAAAACAACAACAAATTCAACAACAACTTCAACATTGAAAAACACCAACAAATTCAACAACAACCTCGACATTGAAAAACACCAACAAATTCAACAACAACCTCAACATTGAAAAACAACAACAACCTCAACATTGAAAAACACTAAAAAATTCAACAACAACCTCAACATTGAAAAATAACAACAACCTCAACATTGAAAACCACCAACAAATTCAACAACAACCTCAACATTGAAAAACACCAACAAATTCAACAACAACCTTAACATTGAAAAACAACAACAACCTCAACATTGAAAAACACCAACAAATTCAACAACAACCTCAACATTGAAAAACTCCAACAAATTCAACAACAACCTCAACATTGAAAAACAACAAAAAAATCAACATTCAAAAACACCAACAAATTCAACAACAACCTGAACATTCAAAAACAACAACAAATTCAACAACAACTTCATCATTGAAATACACCAACAAATTCAACAACAACCTCGACATTGAAAAACACCAACAAATTCAACAACAACCTCAACATTGAAAAACAACAACAACCTCGACATTGAATAACACCAACAAATTCAACAACCTCAACATTGAAAAACTACAACAACCTCAACGTTGAAAAACACCAACAAATTCAACAACAACTTCAACATCGAAAAACAACAACAACCTCAACATTGAAAAACATCAACAAATTCAACAACAACCTCAACATTGAAAAACAATAAAAACCTCAACATTGAAAAACACCAACAAGTTCAACAACGACCTCAACATTGAAAAACAACAAAACATCAACATTGAAAAACACCAACAAATTCAACAACAACCTCAACATAGAAAAACACCAACAAATTCAACAACAACCTAAACTTTGAAAAACACCAACAAATTCAACAACAACCTCAACATTGAAAAACACCAACAAATTCAACAACAACCTCGAAATTGAAAAACAACAACCACCTCAAAATTGAAAAACAACAACACATTCAACAACAACCTCAACATTGAAAAACGCCAACAAATTCAACAACAACCTCAACATTGAAAAACTACAACAACCTGAACATTGAAAAACACCAACAAGTTCAACAACAACCTCAACATTGAGAAACAACAACAACCTGAACATTGAAAAACACCAACCATTTCAACAACAACCTCAACATTGAAAAACAACAACAACCTCAACATTGAAAAACACCAACAAATTCAACAACAACCTCAACATTGAAAAACACCAACAAATTCAACAACAACCTCAACATTGAAAAACACCAACAACCTCAACATTTAAAAACACCAACAAATTCAACAACAACCTCAACATTGAAAAACGCCAACAATTCAACAACAACCTCAACATTGAAAAACACCAACAAATTCAACAACAACCTCAACATTGAAAAACAACAAAAACCTCAACATTGAAAAACACCAAGAAATTCAACAACAACCTCAACATTGAAAAACACCAACAAATTCAACAACAACCTCAACATTGAAAAACAACAACAAATTCAACAACAACCTCAACATTTAAAAACACCAACAAATTCAACAACAACCTCAACATTGAAAAACAACAACAACCTCAACATTGAAAAACACCAACAAATTCAACAACAAACTCAACATTGAAAAACAACAACAACCTCAACATTGAAAAAAACCAACAAATTCAACACCAACCTCAACATTAAAAAACACCAACAAATTGAACAACAACCTCAACATTGAAAAACAACAACAACCTCAACATTGAGAAACACCAACAAATTCAACAACAACCTCAACATTGAAAAACACCAACAAATTCAACAACAACCTCAACATTGAAAAACAACAACAACCTCAACATTGAAAAACACCAACAAATTCGACAACAACCTCAACATTGAAAAACAACAACAACCTCAACATTGAAAAACACCAACAAATTCAACAACAACTTCAACTTTGAAATACACCAACAAATTCAACAACAACCTCGACATTGAAAAACACCAACAAATTCAACAACCTCAACATTGAAAAACTACAACAACCTCAACATTGAAAAACACCAACAAATTCAACAACAACAGCAACATCTAAAAACAACAACAACCTCAACATTGAAAAACACCAACAAATTCAACCACAACCTCAACATTGAAAAACATCAACAAATTCAACAACAACCTCAACATTGAAAAACAATAAAAACCTCAACATTGAAAAACACCAACAAGTTCAACAACGACCTCAACATTGAAAAACAACAAAACATCAACATTGAAAAACACCAACAAATTCAACAACAACCTCAACATAGAAAAACACCAACAAATTCAACAACAACCTAAACTTTGAAAAACACCAACAAATTCAACAACAACCTCAACATTGAAAAACACCAACAAATTCAACAAGAACCTCGAAATTGAAAAACAACAACCACCTCAAAATTGAAAAACAACAACACATTCAACAACAACCTCAACATTGAAAAACACCAACAAATTCAACAACAACCTCAACATTGAAAAACTACAACAACCTGAACATTGAAAAACACCAACAAGTTCAACAACAACCTCAACATTGAGAAACAACAACAACCTGAACATTGAAAAACACCAACCATTTCAACAACAACCTCAACATTGAAAAACAACAACAACCTCAACATTGAAAAACACCAACAAATTCAACAACAACCTCAACATTGAAAAACACCAACAAATTCAACAACAACCTCAACATTGAAAAACAACAACAACCTCAACATTTAAAAACACCAACAAATTCAACAACAACCTCAACATTGAAAAACGCCAACAATTCAACAACAACCTCAACATTGAAAAACACCAACAAATTCAACAACAACCTCAACATTGAAAAACAACAAAAACCTCAACATTGAAAAACACCAAGAAATTCAACAACAACCTCAACATTGAAAAACACCAACAAATTCAACAACAACCTCAACATTGAAAAACAACAACAAATTCAACAACAACCTCAACATTTAAAAACACCAACAAATTCAACAACAACCTCAACATTGAAAAACAACAACAACCACAACATTGAAAAACACCAACAAATTCAACAACAAACTCAACATTGAAAAACAACAGCAACCTCAACATTGAAAAAAACCAACAAATTCAACACCAACCTCAACATTAAAAAACACCAACAAATTGAACAACAACCTCAACATTGAAAAACAACAACAACCTCAACATTGAGAAACACCAACAAATTCAACAACAACCTCAACATTGAAAAACACCAACAAATTCAACAACAACCTCAACATTGAAAAACAACAACAACCTCAACATTGAAAAACACCAACAAATTCGACAACAACTTCAACTTTGAAATACAATAACAAATTCAACAACAACCTCGACATTGAAAAACACCAACAAATTCAACAACCTCAACATTGAAAAACTACAACAACCTCAACATTGAAAAACACCAATAAATTCAACAACAACAGCAACATCTAAAAACAACAACAACCTCAACATTGAAAAACACCAACAAATTCAACCACAACCTCAACATTGAAAAACATCAACAAATTCAACAACAACCTCAACATTGAAAAACAATAAAAACCTCAACATTGAAAAACACCAACAAGTTCAACAACGACCTCAAAATTGAAAAACAACAACAACCTCAACATTGAAAAACACCAACAAATTCAACAACAACCTCAACATAGAAAAACACCAACAAATTCAACAACAACCTCAACATTGAGAAACACCAACAAATTCAACAACAACCTCAACATTGAAAAACACCAACAAATTCAACAACAACCTCGAAATTGAAAAACAACAACCACCTCAAAATTGAAAAACAACAACAAATTCAACAACAACCTCAACATTGAAAAACACCAACAAATTCAACAACAACCTCAACATTGAAAAACAACAACAACCTCAACATTGAAAAACACCAACAAATTCAACAACAACCTCAACATTGAAAAACAACAACAACCTCAACATTGAAAAACACCAACAAATTCAACAACAACCTCAACATTGAAAAACACCAACAAATTCAACAACAACCTCAACATTGAAAAACAACAACAACCTCAACATTGAAAAACACCAACAAATTCAACAACAACCTCAAAATTGAAAAACGCCAACAATTCAACAACAACCTCAACATTGAAAAACACCAACAAATTCAACAAAAACCTCAACATTGAAAAACAACAACAACCTCAACATTGAAAAACACCAACAAATTCAACAACAACTTCAACATAGAAAACCACCAAAAAATTCAACAACAACCTCGACATTGAAAAATAACAACAATATCAACATTGAAAAACACCAACAAATTCAACAACAGCCTCAACATTGAAAAACACCAACAAAGTCAACAAAAACCTCAACATTGAAAAACAACAACAACCTCAATATTGAAAAACACCAACAAATTAGCAACAACTTCAACATTGAAAAACACCAAAAAATTCAACAACAACTTCGACATTGAAAAACACCAACAAATTCAACAACAACCTCAACATTGAAAAACACCAACAAATTCAACAACAACCTCAACATTGAAAAACAACAACAACCTTAACATTGAAAAACACCAACATATTCAACAACAACCTCAAAATTGAAAAACGCCAACAATTCAACAACAACCTCAACATTGAAAAACACCAACAAATTCAACAACAACCTCAACATTGAAAAACAACAAAAACCTCAACATTGAAAAACACCAACAAATTCAACAACAACCTCAACATTGAAAAACACCAACAATTTCAACAACAAACTCAACATTGAAAAACAACAACAAATTCAACAACAACCTCAACATTTAAAAACACCAACAAATTCAACAACAACCTCAACATTGAAAAACAACAACAACCTCAACATTGAAAAACACCAACAAATTCAACAACAAACTCAACATTGAAAAACAACAACAACCTCTACATTGAAAAAAACCAACAAATTCAACACCTACCTCAACATTAAAAAACACCAACAAATTGAACAACAACCTCAACATTGAAAAACAACAACAATCTCAACATTGAGAAACACCAACAAATTCAACAACAACCTCAACATTGAAAAACACCAACAAATTCAACAACAACTTCAACATTGAAAAACAACAACAACCTCAACATTGAAAAACACCAACAAATTCGACAACAACCTCAACATTGAAAAACAACAACAACCTCAACATTGAAAAACACCAACAAATTCAACAACAACTTCAACTTTGAAATACACCAACAAATTCAACAACAACCTCGACATTGAAAAACACCAACAAATTCAACAACCTCAACATTGAAAAACTACAACAACCTCAGCATTGAAAAACACCAACAAATTCAACCACAACCTCAACATTGAAAAACATCAACAAATTCAACAACAACCTCAACATTGAAAAACAATAAAAACCTCAACATTGAAAAACACCAACATGTTCAACAACGACCTCAAAATTGAAAAACAACAACAACCTCAACATTGAAAAACACCAACAAATTCAACAACAACCTCAACATAGAAAAAAACCAACAAATTCAACAACAACCTCAACATTGAAAAACACCAACAAATTCAACAACAACCTCAACATTGAAAAACACCAACAAATTCAACAACAACCTCGAAATTGAAAAACAACAACCACCTCAAAATTGAAAAACAACAACAAATTCAACAACAACCTCAACATTGAAAAACACCAACAAATTCAACAACAACCTCAACATTGAAAAACAACAACAACCTCAACATTGAAAAACACCAACAAATTCAACAACAATCTCAACATTGAAAAACACCAACAAATTCAACAACAACCTCAACATTGAAAAAGAACAACAACGTCAACATTGAAAAACACCAACAAATTCAACAACAACCTCAAAATTGAAAAACGCCAACAATTCAACAACAACCTCAACATTGAAAAACACCAACAAATTCAACAAAAACCTCAACATTGAAAAACAACAACAACCTCAACATTGAAAAACACCAACAAATTCAACAACAACTTCAACATTGAAAACCACCAAAAAATTCAACAACAACCTCGACATTGAAAAATAACAACAATATCAACATTGAAAAACACCAACAAATTCAACAACAGCCTCAACACTGAAAAACACCAACAAAGTCAACAAAAACCTCAACAGTGAAAAACAACAACAACCTCAACATTGAAAAACACCAACAAATTAGCAACAACTTCAACATTGAAAAACACCAAAAAATTCAACAACAACTTCGACATTGAAAAACACCAACAAATTCAACAACAAACTCAACATTGAAAAACACCAACAAATTCAACAACAACCTCAACATTGAAAAACAGCAACAACCTCAACATTGAAAAACACCAACAAATTAGCAACAACTTCAACATTGAAAAACACCAAAAAATTCAACAACAACTTCGACATAGAAAAACACCAACAAATTCAACAACAACCTCAACATTGAAAAGCACCAAAAAATTCAACAACAACCTCAATATTGAAAAATAACAACAACCTCAACATTGAGAAACACCAACAAATTCAACAACAACCTCAACATTGAAAAACACCAACAAATTCAACAACAACCTCAACATTGAAAAACAACAACAACCTCAACATTGAAAAACAACAACAAATTCAACAACAACCTCAACATTGAAAAACACCAACAAATTCAACCACAACCTCAACATTGAAAAACATCAACAAATTCAACAACAACCTCAACATTGAAAAACAATAAAAACCTCAACATTGAAAAACACCAACAAGTTCAACAACGACCTCAAAATTGAAAAACAACAACAACCTCAACATTGAAAAACACCAACAAATTCAACAACAACCTCAACATAGATAAACACCAACAAATTCAACAACAACCTCAACATTGAGAAACACCAACAAATTCAACAACAACCTCAACATTGAAAAACACCAACAAATTCAACAACAACCTCGAAATTGAAAAACAACAACCACCTCAAAATTGAAAAACAACAACAAATTCAACAACAACCTCAACATTGAAAAACACCAACAAATTCAACAACAACCTCAACATTGAAAAACAACAACAACCTCAACATTGAAAAACACCAACAAATTCAACAACAACCTCAACATTGAAAAACAACAACAACCTCAACATTGAAAAACACCAACAAATTCAACAACAACCTCAACATTGAAAAACACCAACAAATTCAACAACAACCTCAACATTGAAAAACAACAACAACCTCAACATTGAAAAACACCAACAAATTCAACAACAACCTCAAAATTGAAAAACGCCAACAATTCAACAACAACCTCAACATTGAAAAACACCAACAAATTCAACAAAAACCTCAACATTGAAAAACAACAACAACCTCAACATTGAAAAACACCAACAAATTCAACAACAACTTCAACATAGAAAACCACCAAAAAATTCAACAACAACCTCGACATTGAAAAATAACAACAATATCAACATTGAAAAACACCAACAAATTCAACAACAGCCTCAACATTGAAAAACACCTACAAAGTCAACAAAAACCTCAACTTTGAAAAACAACAACAACCTCAACATTGAAAAACACCAACAAATTAGCAACAACTTCAACATTGAAAAACACCAAAAAATTCAACAACAACTTCGACATTGAAAAACACCACCAAATTCAACAACAACCTCAACATTGAAAAACACTAACAAATTCAACAACAACCTCAACATTGAAAAACAACAACAACCTTAACATTGAAAAACACCAACATATTCAACAACAACCTCAAAATTGAAAAACGCCAACAATTCAACAACAACCTCAACATTGAAAAACACCAACAAATTCAACAACAACCTCAACATTGAAAAACAACAAAAACCTCAACATTGAAAAACACCAACAAATTCAACAACAACCTCAACATTGAAAAACACCAACAATTTCAACAACAAACTCAACATTGAAAAACAACAACAAATTCAACAACAACCTCAACATTTAAAAACACCAACCAATTCAACAACAACCTCAACATTGAAAAACAACAACAACCTCAACATTGAAAAACACCAACAAATTCAACAACAAACTCAACATTGAAAAACAACAACAACCTCTACATTGAAAAAAACCAACAAATTCAAAACCAACCTCAACATTAAAAAACACCAACAAATTGAACAACAACCTCAACATTGAAAAACAACAACAACCTCAACATTGAGAAACACCAACAAATTCAACAACAACCTCAACATTGAAAAACACCAACAAATTCAACAACAACTTCAACATTGAAAAACAACAACAACCTCAACATTGAAAAACACCAACAAATTCGACAACAACCTCAACATTGAAAAACAACAACAACCTCAACATTGAAAAACACCAACAAATTCAACAACAACTTCAACTTTGAAATACACCAACAAATTCAACAACAACCTCGACATTGAAAAACACCAACAAATTCAACAACCTCAACATTGAAAAACTACAACAACCTCAGCATTGAAAAACACCAACAAATTCAACCACAACCTCAACATTGAAAAACATCAACAAATTCAACAACAACCTCAACATTGAAAAACAATAAAAACCTCAACATTGAAAAACACCAACATGTTCAACAACGACCACAAAATTGAAAAACAACAACAACCTCAACATTGAAAAACACCAACAAATTCAACAACAACCTCAACATAGAAAAAAACCAACAAATTCAACAACAACCTCAACATTGAAAAACACCAACAAATTCAACAACAACCTCAACATTGAAAAACACCAACAAATTCAACAACAACCTCGAAATTGAAAAACAACAACCACTTCAAAATTGAAAAACAACAACAAATTCAACAACAACCTCAACATTGAAAAACACCAACAAATTCAACAACAACCTCAACATTGAAAAACAACAACAACCTCAACATTGAAAAACACCAACAAATTCAACAACAAACTCAACATTGAAAAACACCAACAAATTCAACAACAACCTCAACATTGAAAAAGAACAACAACCTCAACATTGAAAAACACCAACAAATTCAACAACAACCTCAAAATTGAAAAACGCCAACAATTCAACAACAACCTCAACATTGAAAAACACCAACAAATTCAACAAAAACCTCAACATTGAAAAACAACAACAACCTCAACATTGAAAAACACCAACAAATTCAACAACAACTTCAACATTGAAAACCACCAAAAAATTCAACAACAACCTCGACATTGAAAAATAACAACAATATCAACATTGAAAAAGACCAACAAATTCAACAACAGCCTCAACACTGAAAAACACCAACAAAGTCAACAAAAACCTCAACATTGAAAAACAACAACAACCTCAACATTGAGAAACACCAACAAATTAGCAACAACTTCAACATTGAAAAACACCAAAAAATTCAACAACAACTTCGACATTGAAAAACACCAACAAATTCAACAACAAACTCAACATTGAAAAACACCAACAAATTCAACAACAACCTCAACATTGAAAAACAGCAACAACCTCAACATTGAAAAACACCAACAAATTAGCAACAACTTCAACATTGAAAAACACCAAAAAATTCAACAACAACTTCGACATTGAAAAACACCAACAAATTCAACAACAACCTCAACATTGAAAAGCACCAAAAAATTCAACAACAACCTCAATATTGAAAAATAACAACAACCTCAACATTGAGAAACACCAACAAATTCAACAACAACCTCAACATTGAAAAACACCAACAAATTCAACAACAACCTCAACATTGAAAAACAACAACAACCTCAACATTGAAAAACAACAACAAATTCAACAACAACTTCAACATTGAAAAACACCAACAAATTCAACAACAACCTCGACATTGAAAAACACCAACAAATTCAACAACAACCTCAACATTGAAAAACAACAACAACCTCAACATTGAAAAACACTAAAAAATTCAACAACAACCTCAACATTGAAAAATAACAACAACCTCAACATTGAAAACCACCAACAAATTCAACAACAACCTCAACATTGAAAAACACCAACAAATTCAACAACAACCTTAACATTGAAAAACAACAACAACCTCAACATTGAAAAACACCAACAAATTCAACAACAACCTCAACATTGAAAAACTCCAACAAATTCAACAACAACCTCAACATTGAAAAACAACAAAAAAATCAACATTCAAAAACACCAACAAATTCAACAACAACCTGAACATTCAAAAACAACAACAAATTCAACAACAACTTCATCATTGAAATACACCAACAAATTCAACAACAACCTCGACATTGAAAAACACCAACAAATTCAACAACAACCTCAACATTGAAAAACAACAACAACCTCGACATTGAATAACACCAACAAATTCAACAACCTCAACATTGAAAAACTACAACAACCTCAACGTTGAAAAACACCAAAAAATTCAACAACAACTTCAACATCTAAAAACAACAACAACCTCAACATTGAAAAACATCAACAAATTCAACAACAACCTCAACATTGAAAAACAATAAAAACCTCAACATTGAAAAACACCAACAAGTTCAACAACGACCTCAACATTGAAAAACAACAAAACATCAACATTGAAAAACACCAACAAATTCAACAACAACCTCAACATAGAAAAACACCAACAAATTCAACAACAACCTAAACTTTGAAAAACACCAACAAATTCAACAACAACCTCAACATTGAAAAACACCAACAAATTCAACAACAACCTCGAAATTGAAAAACAACAACCACCTCAAAATTGAAAAACAACAACACATTCAACAACAACCTCAACATTGAAAAACACCAACAAATTCAACAACAACCTCAACATTGAAAAACAACAACAACCTCAACATTGAAAAACACCAACAAATTCAACAACAACCTCAACATTGAAAAACAACAACAACCTCAACATTGAAAAACACCAACAAATTCAACAACAAACTCAACATTGAAAAACACCAACAAATTCAACAACAACCTCAAAATTGAAAAACGCCAACAATTCAACAACAACCTCAACATTGAAAAACACCAACAAATTCAACAAAAACCTCAACATTGAAAAACAACAACAACCTCAACATTGAAAAACACCAACAAATTCAACAACAACTTCAACATTGAAAACCACCAAAAAATTCAACAACAACCTCGACATTGAAAAATAACAACAATATCAACATTGAAAAACACCAACAAATTCAACAACAGCCTCAACACTGAAAAACACCAACAAAGTCAACAAAAACCTCAACATTGAAAAACAACAACAACCTCAACATTGAAAAACACCAACAAATTAGCAACAACTTCAACATTGAAAAACACCAAAAAATTCAACAACAACTTCGACATTGAAAAACACCAACAAATTCAACAACAAACTCAACATTGAAAAACACCAACAAATTCAACAACAACCTCAACATTGAAAAACAGCAACAACCTCAACATTGAAAAACACCAACAAATTAGCAACAACTTCAACATTGAAAAACACGAAAAAATTCAACAACAACTTCGACATTGAAAAACACCAACAAATTCAACAACAACCTCAACATTGAAAAGCACCAAAAAATTCAACAACAACCTCAATATTGAAAAATAACAACAACCTCAACATTGAGAAACACCAACAAATTCAACAACAACCTCAACATTGAAAAACACCAACAAATTCAACAACAACCTCAACATTGAAAAACAACAACAACCTCAACATTGAAAAACAACAACAAATTCAACAACAACTTCAACATTGAAAAACACCAACAAATTCAACAACAACCTCGACATTGAAAAACACCAACAAATTCAACAACAACCTCAACATTGAAAAACAACAACAACCTCAACATTGAAAAACACTAAAAAATTCAACAACAACCTCAACATTGAAAAATAACAACAACCTCAACATTGAAAACCACCAACAAATTCAACAACAACCTCAACATTGAAAAACACCAACAAATTCAACAACAACCTTAACATTGAAAAACAACAACAACCTCAACATTGAAAAACACCAACAAATTCAACAACAACCTCAACATTGAAAAACTCCAACAAATTCAACAACAACCTCAACATTGAAAAACAACAAAAAAATCAACATTCAAAAACACCAACAAATTCAACAACAACCTGAACATTCAAAAACAACAACAAATTCAACAACAACTTCATCATTGAAATACACCAACAAATTCAACAACAACCTCAACATACAAAAACACCAACAAATTCAACAACAACCTCAACATTGAGAAACACCAACAAATTCAACAACAACCTCAACATTGAAAAACACCAACAAATTCAACAACAACCTCAACACACAAAAACACCAACAAATTCAACAACAACCTCAACATTGAGAAACACCAACAAATTCAACAACAACCTCAACTTTGAAAAACACCAACAAATTCAACAACAACCTCGAAATTGAAAAACAACAACCACCTCAAAATTGAAAAACAACAACAAATTCAACAACAACCTCAACATTGAAAAACACCAACAAATTCAACAACAACCTCAACATTGAAAAACAACAACAACCTCAACATTGAAAAATACCAACAAATTCAACAACAACCTCAACATTGAAAAACAACAACAACCTCAACATTGAAAAACACCAACAAATTCAACAACAACCTCAACATTGAAAAACACCAACAAATTCAACAACAACCTCAACATTGAAAAACAACAACAACCTCAACATTGAAAAACACCAACAAATTCAACAACAACCTCAAAATTGAAAAACGCCAACAATTCAACAACAACCTCAACATTGAAAAACACCAACAAATTCAACAAAAACCTCAACATTGAAAAACAACAACAACCTCAACATTGAAAAACACCAACAAATTCAACAACAACTTCAACATAGAAAACCACCAAAAAATTCAACAACAACCTCGACATTGAAAAATAACAACAATATCAACATTGAAAAACACCAACAAATTCAACAACAGCCTCAACATTGAAAAACACCAACAAAGTCAACAAAAACCTCAACATTGAAAAACAACAACAACCTCAACATTGAAAAACACCAACAAATTAGCAACAACTTGAACATTGAAAAACACCAAAAAATTCAACAACAACTTCGACATTGAAAAACACCAACAAATTCAACAACAACCTCAACATTGAAAAACACCAACAAATTCAACAACAACCTCAACATTGAAAAACAGCAACAACCTCAACATTGAAAAACACCAGCAAATTAGCAACAACTTCAACATTGAAAAACACCAAAAAATTCAACAACAACTTCGACATTGAAAAACACCAACAAATTCAACAACAAACTCAACATTGAAAAACACCAACAAATTCAACAACAACCTCAACATTGAAAAACAACAACAACCTCAGCATTGAAAAACACCAACAAATTCCACAACAACTTCAACATTGAAAAACACCAACAAATTCAACAACAACCTCAACATTGAAAAACACCAACAAATTCAACAACAACCTCAACATTGAAAAACAACAACAACCTCAACATTGAAAAACATTAACAAATTCAACAACAACCTCAACATTGAAAAACACCAACAAATTCAACAACAGCTTCAACATTGAAATACACTAACAGATTCAAAAACAACCTCGACATTGAAAAACACCAACAAATTCAACAACCTCAAAATTGAAAAAATACAACAACCTCAACATTGAAAAACACCAACAAATTCAACAACAACCTCAACATCTAAAAACAACAACAACCTCAACATTGAAAACAACCAAGAAATTCAACAACAACCTTAACATTGAAAAACATCAACAAATTCAACAACAATCTCAACATTGAAAAACAATAACAACCTCAACATTGAAAAACACCAACAAGTTCAACAACGACCACAACATTGAAAAACAATAACAACCTCAACATTGAAAAACACCAACAAATTCAACAACAACCTCAACTTAGAAAAACACCAACAAATTCAACAAAACCTCAAAATTGAAAAACAACAACAACCTCAACATTGAAAAACACCAACAAATTCGACAACAACCTCAACATTTAAAAACTACAACAACCTCAACATTGAAAAACACCAACAAATTCAACAACAACCTCAAAATTGAAAAACAACAACAACCTCAAAATTGAAAAACACCAACAAATTCAACAACAACCTCAGCATTGAAAAACACCAACAAATTCAACAACAACCTCAACATTGAAAAACAACCGCAACCTCAACATTGAAAAACACCAACAAGTTCAACAACAACCTCAACATTGAAAAACAACAACAACCTCAACATTGAAAAACACCAACAAATTCCACAACAACTTCAACATTGAAAAACACCAACAAATTCAACAACAACCTCAACATTGAAAAACACCAACAAATTCAACAACAACCTCAACAATGAAAAACAACAACAACCTCAACATTGAAAAACACCAACAAATTCAACAACAACCTCAACATTGAAAAACAACAACAAATTCAACAACAACCTCAAAATTGAAAAACACCAACAATTCAACAACAACATCAAGATTGAAAAACACCAACAAATTCAACAACAACCTCAACATAGAAAAACAACAAGTACCTCAACATTGAAAAACACCAACAAATTCAACAACAACCTCAACATTGAAAAAGATCAACAACCTCAACATTGAAAAACACCAACAAATTCAACAACAACCTCAACATTGAAAAACACCAACAAATTCAACAAACACCTCAACATTGAAAAACAACAGCAACCTCAACATTGAAAAACAGCAACAACCTCAACACTGAAAAACACCAACAAATTGAACAACAACCTCAACATTGATAAACAACAACAACCTCAACATTGAAAAACACCAACAAATTCAACAACAACCTCAACATTGAAAAACACCAACAAATTCAACAACAACCTCAACATTGAAAAACAACAACAACCTCAACATTGAAAAACACAAACAAATTCAACACCAACATCAACATTGAAAAACAACATCAAATTCAACAACAACCTCAACATTGAAAAACAAAAACAACCTCAACGTTGAAAAACACCAACAAATTCAACAACATCCTCAACATTGAAAAACACCAACAAATTCAACAACAACCTCAACATTGAAAAACAACAACAACCTCAACATTGAAAAACACCAAAAAATTCAACAACAACCTCAACATTGAAAAATAACAACAGCCTCAACATTGAAAAACACGAACAAAATTAAACAAAAACCTCAACATTGACAAACAACAACAACCACAACATTGAAAAACACCAACAAATTCAACAACAACCTCAACATTGAAAAAGAACAACAACCTCAACATTGAAAAACACCAACAAATTCAACAACAACCTCAACATTGAAAAACACCAACAAATTCAACAACAATATCAAAATTGAAAAACAACAACAACCTCAACATTGAAAAACACCAACAAATTCAACAACAACCTCTACATTTAAAAACTACAACAACCTCAACATTGTAAAACACCAACAAATTCAACAACAACCTCAACATTGAAAAACAACAACAACCTCAACATTGAAAAACACCAACAAATTCAACAACAACCTCAACATTGAAAAACACCAACAAATTCAACAACAACCTCAACATTGAAAAACAACAACAACCTCAACATTGAAAAACACCAACAAATTCAACAACAACCTCAACATTGAAAAACAACAACAACCTCAAAATTGAAAAACAACAACAACCTCAACATTGAAAAACACCAACGAATTCAACAACAACTTCAACTTTGAAATACACCAACAAATTCAACAACAACCTCGACATTGAATAACACCAACAAATTCAACAACCTCAACATTGAAAAACTACAACAACCTCAACGTTGAATAACACCAACAAATTCAACGACAACTTCAACATCTAAAAACAACAACAACCTCAACATTGAAAAGCATCAACAAATTCAACAACAACCTCAACATTGAAAAACAATAAAAACCTCAACATTGAAAAACACCAACAAGTTCAACAACGACCTCAACATTGAAAAACAACAAAACCTCAACATTGAAAAACACCAACAAATTCAACAACAACCGCAACATAGAAAAACACCAACAAATTCAACAACAACCTCAACATTGAAAAACACCAACAAATTCAACAACAACCTCAACATTGAAAAACACCAACAAATTCAACAACAACCTCGAAATTGATAAACAACAACCACCTCAAAATTGAAAAACAACAACACATTCAACAACAACCTCAACATTGAAAAACACCAACAAATTCAACAACAACCTCAACATTGAAAAACAACAACAACCTGAACATTGAAAAACACCAACAAGTTCAACAACAACCTCAACATTGAAAAACAACAACAACCTCAACATTGAAAAACACCATCAAATTCAACAACAACCTCAACATTGAAAAACACCAACAAATTCAACGACAACCTCAACATTGAAAAACAACAACAACCTTAACTTTGCAAAACACGAACATATTCAACAACAACCTCAAAATTGAAAAACGCCAACAATTCAACAACAACCCCAACATTGAAAAACACCAACAAATTCAACAACAACCTCAACATTGAAAAACAACAAAAACCTCAACATTGAAAAACACCAACAAATTCAACAACAACCTCAACATTGAAAAACACCAACAATTTCAACAACAAACTCAACATTGAAAAACAACAACAAATTCAACAACAACCTCAACATTTAAAAACACCAACAAATTCAACAACAACCTCAACATTGAAAAACAACAACAACCTCAACATTGAAAAAAACCAACAAATTCAACACCAACCTCAACATTAAAAAACACCAACAAATTGAACAACAACCTCAACATTGAAAAACAACAACAACCTCAACATTGAGAAACACCAACAAATTCAACAACAACCTCAACATTGAAAAACACCAACAAATTCAACAACAACCTCAACATTGAAAAACAACAACAACCTCAACATTGAAAAAAACCAACAAATTCGACAACAACCTCAACATTGAAAAACAACAACAACCTCAACATTGAAAAACACCAACAAATTCAACAACAACTTCAACTTTGAAATACACCAACAAATTCAACAACAACCTCGACATTGAAAAACACCAACAAATTCAACAACCTCAACATTGACAAACTACAACAACCTCAACATTGAAAAACACCAACAAATTCAACGACAACCTCAACATTGAAAAACATCAACAAATTCAACAACAACCTCAACATTGAAAAACAATAAAAACCTCAACATTGAAAAACACCAACAAGTTCAACAACGACCTCAAAATTGAAAAACAAAAACAACCTCAACATTGAAAAACACCAACAAATTCAACAACAACCTCAACCTAGAAAAACACCAACAAATTCAACAACAACCTCAACATTGAAAAACACCAACAAATTCAACAACAACCTCAACATTGAAAAACACCAACAAATTCAACAACAACCTCGAAATTGAAAAACAACAACCACCTCAAAATTGAAAAACAACAACAAATTCAACAACAACCTCAACATTGAAAAACACCAACAAATTCAACAACAACCTCAACATTGAAAAACAATAAAAACCTCAACATTGAAAAACACCAACAAGTTCAACAACGACCTCAAAATTGAAAAACAACAACAACCTCAACATTGAAAAACACCAACAAATTCAACAACAACCTCAACATACAAAAACACCAACAAATTCAACAACAACCTCAACATTGAGAAACACCAACAAATTCAACAACAACCTCAACTTTGAAAAACACCAACAAATTCAACAACAACCTCGAAATTGAAAAACAACAACCACCTCAAAATTGAAAAACAACAACAAATTCAACAACAACCTCAACATTGAAAAACACCAACAAATTCAACAACAACCTCAACATTGAAAAACAACAACAACCTCAACATTGAAAAATACCAACAAATTCAACAACAACCTCAACATTGAAAAACAACAACAACCTCAACATTGAAAAACACCAACAAATTCAACAACAACCTCAACATTGAAAAACACCAACAAATTCAACAACAACCTCAACATTGAAAAACAACAACAACCTCAACATTGAAAAACACCAACAAATTCAACAACAACCTCAAAATTGAAAAACGCCAACAATTCAACAACAACCTCAACATTGAAAAACACCAACAAATTCAACAAAAACCTCAACATTGAAAAACAACAACAACCTCAACATTGAAAAACACCAACAAATTCAACAACAACTTCAACATAGAAAACCACCAAAAAATTCAACAACAACCTCGACATTGAAAAATAACAACAATATCAACATTGAAAAACACCAACAAATTCAACAACAGCCTCAACATTGAAAAACACCAACAAAGTCAACAAAAACCTCAACATTGAAAAACAACAACAACCTCAACATTGAAAAACACCAACAAATTAGCAACAACTTGAACATTGAAAAACATCAAAAAAATTCAACAACAACTTCGACATTGAAAAACACCAACAAATTCAACAACAACCTCAACATTGAAAAACACCAACAAATTCAACAACAACCTCAACATTGAAAAACAGCAACAACCTCAACATTGAAAAACACCAGCAAATTAGCAACAACTTCAACATTGAAAAACACCAAAAAATTCAACAACAACTTCGACATTGAAAAACACCAACAAATTCAACAACAAACTCAACATTGAAAAACACCAACAAATTCAACAACAACCTCAACATTGAAAAACAACAACAACCTCAACATTGAAAAACACCAACAAATTCCACAACAACTTCAACATTGAAAAACACCAACAAATTCAACAACAACCTCAACATTGAAAAACACCAACAAATTCAACAACAACCTCAACATTGAAAAACAACAACAACCTCAACATTGAAAAACATTAACAAATTCAACAACAACCTCAACATTGAAAAACACCAACAAATTCAACAACAGCTTCAACATTGAAATACACTAACAGATTCAAAAACAACCTCGACATTGAAAAACACCAACAAATTCAACAACCTCAAAATTGAAAAAATACAACAACCTCAACATTGAAAAACACCAACAAATTCAACAACAACCTCAACATCTAAAAACAACAACAACCTCAACATTGAAAACAACCAAGAAATTCAACAACAACCTTAACATTGAAAAACATCAACAAATTCAACAACAATCTCAACATTGAAAAACAATAACAACCTCAACATTGAAAAACACCAACAAGTTCAACAACGACCACAACATTGAAAAACAATAACAACCTCAACATTGAAAAACACCAACAAATTCAACAACAACCTCAACTTAGAAAAACACCAACAAATTCAACTAAACCTCAAAATTGAAAAACAACAACAACCTCAACATTGAAAAACACCAACAAATTCGACAACAACCTCAACATTTAAAAACTACAACAACCTCAACATTGAAAAACACCAACAAATTCAACAACAACCTCAAAATTGAAAAACAACAACAACCTCAAAATTGAAAAACACCAACAAATTCAACAACAACCTCAGCATTGAAAAACACCAACAAATTCAACAACAACCTCAACATTGAAAAACAACCGCAACCTCAACATTGAAAAACACCAACAAATTCAACAACAACCTCAACATAGAAAAACAACAACAACCTCAACATTGAAAAACACCAACAAATTCAACAACAACCTCAACATTGAAAAACACCAACAAATTCAACAACAACCTCAACAATGAAAAACAACAACAACCTCAACATTGAAAAACACCAACAAATTCAACAACAACCTCAACATTGAAAAACAACAACAAATTCAACAACAACCTCAAAATTGAAAAACACCAACAATTCAACAACAACATCAAGATTGAAAAACACCAACAAATTCAACAACAACCTCAACATAGAAAAACAACAAGTACCTCAACATTGAAAAACACCAACAAATTCAACAACAACCTCAACATTGAAAAACACCAACAAATTCAACAACAACCTCAACATTGAAAAACACCAACAAATTCATCAAACACCTCAACATTGAAAAACAACAGCAACCTCAACATTGAAAAACAGCAACAACCTCAACACTGAAAAACACCAACAAATTGAACAACAACCTCAACATTGATAAACAACAACAACCTCAACATTGAAAAACACCAACAAATTCAACAACAACCTCAACATTGAAAAACACCAACAAATTCAACAACAACCTCAACATTGAAAAACAACAACAACCTCAACATTGAAAAACACAAACAAATTCAACACCAACATCAACATTGAAAAACAACAACAAATTCAACAACAACCTCAACATTGAAAAACAAAAACAACCTCAACGTTGAAAAACACCAACAAATTCAACAACATCCTCAACATTGCAAAACAACAACAACCTCAACATTGAAAAACACCAACAATTTCAACAACAACTTCAACATTGAAAAACACCAATAAATTCAACAACAACCTCACATTGAAAAACACCAACAAATTCAACAACAACCTCAACATTGAAAAACAACAACAACCTCAACATTGAAAAACACCAAAAAATTCAACAACAACCTCAACATTGAAAAATAACAACAGCCTCAACATTGAAAAACACGAACAAAATTAAACAAAAACCTCAACATTGACAAACAACAACAACCTCAACATTGAAAAACACCAACAAATTCAACAACAACCTCAACATTAAAAAAGAACAACAACCTCAACATTGAAAAACACCAACAAATTCAACAACAACCTCAACATTGAAAAACACCAACAAATTCAACAACAATATCAAAATTGAAAAACAACAACAACCTCAACATTGAAAAACACCAACAAATTCAACAACAACCTCTACATTTAAAAACTACAACAACCTCAACATTGAAAAACACCAACAAATTCAACAACAACCTCAACATTGAAAAACAACAACAACCTCAAAATTGAAAAACACCAACAAATTCAACAACAACCTCAACATTGAAAAACACCAACAAATTCAACAACAACCTCAACATTGAAAAACAACAACAACCTCAACATTGAAAAACACCAACAAATTCAACAACAACCTCAACATTGAAAAACAACAACAACCTCAAAATTGAAAAACAACAACAACCTCAACATTGAAAAACACCAACGAATTCAACAACAACTTCAACTTTGAAATACACCAACAAATTCAACAACAACCTCGACATTGAATAACACCAACAAATTCAACAACCTCAACATTGAAAAACTACAACAACCTCAACGTTGAATAACACCAACAAATTCAACGACAACTTCAACATCTAAAAACAACAACAACCTCAACATTGAAAAGCATCAACAAATTCAACAACAACCTCAACATTGAAAAACAATAAAAACCTCAACATTGAAAAACACCAACAAGTTCAACAACGACCTCAACATTGAAAAACAACAAAACCTCAACATTGAAAAACACCAACAAATTCAACAACAACCGCAACATAGAAAAACACCAACAAATTCAACAACAACCTCAACATTGAAAAACACCAACAAATTCAACAACAACCTCAACATTGAAAAACACCAACAAATTCAACAACAACCTCGAAATTGATAAACAACAACCACCTCAAAATTGAAAAACAACAACACATTCAACAACAACCTCAACATTGAAAAACACCAACAAATTCAACAACAACCTCAACATTGAAAAACAACAACAACCTGAACATTGAAAAACACCAACAAGTTCAACAACAACCTCAACATTGAAAAACAACAACAACCTCAACATTGAAAAACACCATCAAATTCAACAACAACCTCAACATTGAAAAACACCAACAAATTCAACGACAACCTCAACATTGAAAAACAACAACAACCTTAACATTGAAAAACACGAACATATTCAACAACAACCTCAAAATTGAAAAACGCCAACAATTCAACAACAACCCCAACATTGAAAAACACCAACAAATTCAACAACAACCTCAACATTGAAAAACAACAAAAACCTCAACATTGAAAAACACCAACAAATTCAACAACAACCTCAACATTGAAAAACACCAACAATTTCAACAACAAACTCAACATTGAAAAACAACAACAAATTCAACAACAACCTCAACATTTAAAAACACCAACAAATTCAACAACAACCTCAACATTGAAAAACAACAACAACCTCAACATTGAAAAAAACCAACAAATTCAACACCAACCTCAACATTAAAAAACACCAACAAATTGAACAACAACCTCAACATTGAAAAACAACAACAACCTCAACATTGAGAAACACCAACAAATTCAACAACAACCTCAACATTGAAAAACACCAACAAATTCAACAACAACCTCAACATTGAAAAACAACAACAACCTCAACATTGAAAAAAACCAACAAATTCGACAACAACCTCAACATTGAAAAACAACAACAACCTCAACATTGAAAAACACCAACAAATTCAACAACAACTTCAACTTTGAAATACACCAACAAATTCAACAACAACCTCGACATTGAAAAACACCAACAAATTCAACAACCTCAACATTGACAAACTACAACAACCTCAACATTGAAAAACACCAACAAATTCAACGACAACCTCAACATTGAAAAACATCAACAAATTCAACAACAACCTCAACATTGAAAAACAATAAAAACCTCAACATTGAAAAACACCAACAAGTTCAACAACGACCTCAAAATTGAAAAACAAAAACAACCTCAACATTGAAAAACACCAACAAATTCAACAACAACCTCAACCTAGAAAAACACCAACAAATTCAACAACAACCTCAACATTGAAAAACACCAACAAATTCAACAACAACCTCAACATTGAAAAACACCAACAAATTCAACAACAACCTCGAAATTGAAAAACAACAACCACCTCAAAATTGAAAAACAACAACAAATTCAACAACAACCTCAACATTGAAAAACACCAACAAATTCAACAACAACCTCAACATTGAAAAACAATAAAAACCTCAACATTGAAAAACACCAACAAGTTCAACAACGACCTCAAAATTGAAAAACAACAACAACCTCAACATTGAAAAACACCAACAAATTCAACAACAACCTCAACATACAAAAACACCAACAAATTCAACAACAACCTCAACATTGAGAAACACCAACAAATTCAACAACAACCTCAACTTTGAAAAACACCAACAAATTCAACAACAACCTCGAAATTGAAAAACAACAACCACCTCAAAATTGAAAAACAACAACAAATTCAACAACAACCTCAACATTGAAAAACACCAACAAATTCAACAACAACCTCAACATTGAAAAACAACAACAACCTCAACATTGAAAAAAACCAACAAATTCGACAACAACCTCAACATTGAAAAACAACAACAACCTCAACATTGAAAAACACCAACAAATTCAACAACAACTTCAACTTTGAAATACACCAACAAATTCAACAACAACCTCGACATTGAAAAACACCAACAAATTCAACAACCTCAACATTGACAAACTACAACAACCTCAACATTGAAAAACACCAACAAATTCAACGACAACCTCAACATTGAAAAACATCAACAAATTCAACAACAACCTCAACATTGAAAAACAATAAAAACCTCAACATTGAAAAACACCAACAAGTTCAACAACGACCTCAAAATTGAAAAACAAAAACAACCTCAACATTGAAAAACACCAACAAATTCAACAACAACCTCAACCTAGAAAAACACCAACAAATTCAACAACAACCTCAACATTGAAAAACACCAACAAATTCAACAACAACCTCAACATTGAAAAACACCAACAAATTCAACAACAACCTCGAAATTGAAAAACAACAACCACCTCAAAATTGAAAAACAACAACAAATTCAACAACAACCTCAACATTGAAAAACACCAACAAATTCAACAACAACCTCAACATTGAAAAACAATAAAAACCTCAACATTGAAAAACACCAACAAGTTCAACAACGACCTCAAAATTGAAAAACAACAACAACCTCAACATTGAAAAACACCAACAAATTCAACAACAACCTCAACATACAAAAACACCAACAAATTCAACAACAACCTCAACATTGAGAAACACCAACAAATTCAACAACAACCTCAACTTTGAAAAACACCAACAAATTCAACAACAACCTCGAAATTGAAAAACAACAACCACCTCAAAATTGAAAAACAACAACAAATTCAACAACAACCTCAACATTGAAAAACACCAACAAATTCAACAACAACCTCAACATTGAAAAACAACAACAACCTCAACATTGAAAAATACCAACAAATTCAACAACAACCTCAACATTGAAAAACAACAACAACCTCAACATTGAAAAACACCAACAAATTCAACAACAACCTCAACATTGAAAAACACCAACAAATTCAACAACAACCTCAACATTGAAAAACAACAACAACCTCAACATTGAAAAACGCCAACAATTCAACAACAACCTCAACATTGAAAAACACCAACAAATTCAACAAAAACCTCAACATTGAAAAACAACAACAACCTCAACATTGAAAAACACCAACAAATTCAACAACAACTTCAACATAGAAAACCACCAAAAAATTCAACAACAACCTCGACATTGAAAAATAACAACAATATCAACATTGAAAAACACCAACAAATTCAACAACAGCCTCAACATTGAAAAACACCAACAAAGTCAACAAAAACCTCAACATTGAAAAACAACAACAACCTCAACATTGAAAAACACCAACAAATTAGCAACAACTTGAACATTGAAAAACACCAAAAAATTCAACAACAACTTCGACATTGAAAAACAGCAACAAATTCAACAACAACCTCAACATTGAAAAACACCAACAAATTCAACAACAACCTCAACATTGAAAAACAGCAACAACCTCAACATTGAAAAACACCAGCAAATTAGCAACAACTTCAACATTGAAAAACACCAAAAAATTCAACAACAACTTCGACATTGAAAAACACCAACAAATTCAACAACAAACTCAACATTGAAAAACACCAACAAATTCAACAACAACCTCAACATTGAAAAACAACAACAACCTCAACATTGAAAAACACCAACAAATTCCACAACAACTTCAACATTGAAAAACACCAACAAATTCAACAACAACCTCAACATTGAAAAACACCAACAAATTCAACAACAACCTCAACATTGAAAAACAACAACAACCTCAACATTGAAAAACATTAACAAATTCAACAACAACCTCAACATTGAAAAACACCAACAAATTCAACAACAGCTTCAACATTGAAATACACTAAAAGATTCAAAAACAACCTCGACATTGAAAAACACCAACAAATTCAACAACCTCAAAATTGAAAAAATACAACAACCTCAACATTGAAAAACACCAACAAATTCAACAAAAACCTCAACATTGAAAAACAACAACAACCTCAACATTGAAAAACACCAACAAATTCAACAACAACTTCAACATAGAAAACCACCAAAAAATTCAACAACAACCTCGACATTGAAAAATAACAACAATATCAACATTGAAAAACACCAACAAATTCAACAACAGCCTCAACATTGAAAAACACCAACAAAGTCAACAAAAACCTCAACATTGAAAAACAACAACAACCTCAACATTGAAAAACACCAACAAATTAGCAACAACTTGAACATTGAAAAACACCAAAAAATTCAACAACAACTTCGACATTGAAAAACACCAACAAATTCAACAACAACCTCAACATTGAAAAACACCAACAAATTCAACAACAACCTCAACATTGAAAAACAGCAACAACCTCAACATTGAAAAACACCAGCAAATTAGCAACAACTTCAACATTGAAAAACACCAAAAAATTCAACAACAACTTCGACATTGAAAAACACCAACAAATTCAACAACAAACTCAACATTGAAAAACACCAACAAATTCAACAACAACCTCAACATTGAAAAACAACAACAACCTCAACATTGAAAAACACCAACAAATTCCACAACAACTTCAACATTGAAAAACACCAACAAATTCAACAACAACCTCAACATTGAAAAACACCAACAAATTCAACAACAACCTCAACATTGAAAAACAACAACAACCTCAACATTGAAAAACATTAACAAATTCAACAACAACCTCAACATTGAAAAACACCAACAAATTCAACAACAGCTTCAACATTGAAATACACTAAAAGATTCAAAAACAACCTCGACATTGAAAAACACCAACAAATTCAACAACCTCAAAATTGAAAAAATACAACAACCTCAACATTGAAAAACACCAACAAATTCAACAACAACCTCAACATCTAAAAACAACAACAACCTCAACATTGAAAACAACCAAGAAATTCAACAACAACCTTAACATTGAAAAACATCAACAAATTCAACAACAATCTCAACATTGAAAAACAATAACAACCTCAACATTGAAAAACACCAACAAGTTCAACAACGACCACAACATTGAAAAACAATAACAACCTCAACATTGAAAAACACCAACAAATTCAACAACAACCTCAACTTAGAAAAACACCAACAAATTCAACAAAACCTCAAAATTGAAAAACAACAACAACCTCAACATTGAAAAACACCAACAAATTCGACAACAACCTCAACATTTAAAAACTACAACAACCTCAACATTGAAAAACACCAACAAATTCAACAACAACCTCAAAATTGAAAAACAACAACAACCTCAAAATTGAAAAACACCAACAAATTCAACAACAACCTCAGCATTGAAAAACACCAACAAATTCAACAACAACCTCAACATTGAAAAACAACCGCAACCTCAACATTGAAAAACACCAACAAATTCAACAACAACCTCAACATAGAAAAACAACAACAACCTCAACATTGAAAAACACCAACAAATTCAACAACAACCTCAACATTGAAAAACACCAACAAATTCAACAACAACCTCAACAATGAAAAACAACAACAACCTCAACATTGAAAAACACCAACAAATTCAACAACAACCTCAACATTGAAAAACAACAACAAATTCAACAACAACCTCAAAATTGAAAAACACCAACAATTCAACAACAACATCAAGATTGAAAAACACCAACAAATTCAACAACAACCTCAACATAGAAAAACAACAAGTACCTCAACATTGGAAAACACCAACAAATTCAACAACAACCTCAACATTGAAAAAGATCAACAACCTCAACATTGAAAAACACCAACAAATTCAACAACAACCTCAACATTGAAAAACACCAACAAATTCAACAAACACCTCAACATTGAAAAACAACAGCAACCTCAACATTGAAAAACAGCAACAACCTCAACACTGAAAAACACCAACAAATTGAACAACAACCTCAACATTGATAAACAACAACAACCTCAACATTGAAAAACACCAACAAATTCAACAACAACCTCAACATTGAAAAACACCAACAAATTCAACAACAACCTCAACATTGAAAAACAACAACAACCTCAACATTGAAAAACACAAACAAATTCAACACCAACATCAACATTGAAAAACAACAACAAATTCAACAACAACCTCAACATTGAAAAACAAAAACAACCTCAACGTTGAAAAACACCAACAAATTCAACAACATCCTCAACATTGCAAAACAACAACAACCTCAACATTGAAAAACACCAACAATTTCAACAACAACTTCAACATTGAAAAACACCAATAAATTCAACAACAACCTCACATTGAAAAACACCAACAAATTCAACAACAACCTCAACATTGAAAAACAACAACAACCTCAACATTGAAAAACACCAAAAAATTCAACAACAACCTCAACATTGAAAAATAACAACAGCCTCAACATTGAAAAACACGAACAAAATTAAACAAAAACCTCAACATTGACAAACAACAAAAACCTCAACATTGAAAAACACCAACAAATTCAACAACAACCTCAACATTGAAAAAGAACAACAACCTCAACATTGAAAAACACCAAAAAATTCAACAACAACCTCAACATTGAAAAACACCAACAAATTCAACAACAATATCAAAATTGAAAAACAACAACAACCTCAACATTGAAAAACACCAACAAATTCAACAACAACCTCTACATTTAAAAACTACAACAACCTCAACATTGAAAAACACCAACAAATTCAACAACAACCTCAACATTGAAAAACAACAACAACCTCAAAATTGAAAAACACCAACAAATTCAACAACAACCTCAACATTGAAAAACACCAACAAATTCAACAACAACCTCAACATTGAAAAACAACAACAACCTCAACATTGAAAAACACCAACAAATTCAACAACAACCTCAACATTGAAAAACAACAACAACCTCAAAATTGAAAAACAACAACAACCTCAACATTGAAAAACACCAACGAATTCAACAACAACTTCAACTTTGAAATACACCAACAAATTCAACAACAACCTCGACATTGAATAACACCAACAAATTCAACAACCTCAATATTGAAAAACTACAACAACCTCAACGTTGAATAACACCAACAAATTCAACGACAACTTCAACATCTAAAAACAACAACAACCTCAACATTGAAAAGCATCAACAAATTCAACAACAACCTCAACATTGAAAAACAATAAAAACCTCAACATTGAAAAACACCAACAAGTTCAACAACGACCTCAACATTGAAAAACAACAAAACCTCAACATTGAAAAACACCAACAAATTCAACAACAACCGCAACATAGAAAAACACCAACAAATTCAACAACAACCTCAACATTGAAAAACACCAACAAATTCAACAACAACCTCAACATTGAAAAACACCAACAAATTCAACAACAACCTCGAAATTGATAAACAACAACCACCTCAAAATTGAAAAACAACAACACATTCAACAACAACCTCAACATTGAAAAACACCAACAAATTCAACAACAACCTCAACATTGAAAAACAACAACAACCTGAACATTGAAAAACACCAACAAGTTCAACAACAACCTCAACATTGAAAAACAACAACAACCTCAACATTGAAAAACACCAACAAATTGAACAACAACCTCAACATTGAAAAACACCAACAAATTCAACGACAACCTCAACATTGAAAAACAACAACAACCTTAACATTGAAAAACACGAACATATTCAACAACAACCTCAAAATTGAAAAACGCCAACAATTCAACAACAACCCCAACATTGAAAAACACCAACAAATTCAACAACAACCTCAACATTGAAAAACAACAAAAACCTCAACATTGAAAAACACCAACAAATTCAACAACAACCTCAACATTGAAAAACACCAACAATTTCAACAACAAACTCAACATTGAAAAACAACAACAAATTCAACAACAACCTCAACATTTAAAAACACCAACAAATTCAACAACAACCTCAACATTGAAAAACAACAACAACCTCAACATTGAAAAAAACCAACAAATTCAACACCAACCTCAACATTAAAAAACACCAACAAATTGAACAACAACCTCAACATTGAAAAACAACAACAACCTCAACATTGAGAAACACCAACAAATTCAACAACAACCTCAACATTGAAAAACACCAACAAATTCAACAACAACCTCAACATTGAAAAACAACAACAACCTCAACATTGAAAAAAACCAACAAATTCGACAACAACCTCAACATTGAAAAACAACAACAACCTCAACATTGAAAAACACCAACAAATTCAACAACAACTTCAACTTTGAAATACACCAACAAATTCAACAACAACCTCGACATTGAAAAACACCAACAAATTCAACAACCTCAACATTGACAAACTACAACAACCTCAACATTGAAAAACACCAACAAATTCAACGACAACCTCAACATTGAAAAACATCAACAAATTCAACAACAACCTCAACATTGAAAAACAATAAAAACCTCAACATTGTAAAACACCAACAAGTTCAACAACGACCTCAAAATTGAAAACAAAAACAACCTCAACATTGAAAAACACCAACAAATTCAACAACAACCTCAACCTAGAAAAACACCAACAAATTCAACAACAACCTCAACATTGAAAAACACCAACAAATTCAACAACAACCTCAACATTGAAAAACACCAACAAATTCAACAACAACCTCGAAATTGAAAAACAACAACCACCTCAAAATTGAAAAACAACAACAAATTCAACAACAACCTCAACATTGAAAAACACCAACAAATTCAACAAAAACCTCAACATTGAAAAACAACAACAACCTCAACATTGAAAAACACCAACAAATTCAACAACAACCTCAACATTGAAAAACAACAACAACCTCAACATTGAAAAACACCAACAAATTCAACAACAACCTCAACATTGAAAAACACCAACAAATTCATAAACAACCTCAACATTGAAAAACAACAACAACCTCAAAATTGAAAAACACCAACAAATTCAACAACAACCTCAAAATTGAAAAACGCCAACAATTCAACAACAACCTCAACATTGAAAAACACCAACAACTTCAACAAAAACCTCAACATTGAAAAACAACAACAACCTCAACATTGAAAAACACCAACAAATTCAACAACAACTTCAACATTGAAAACCACCAAAAAATTCAACAACAACCTCGACATTGAAAAATAACAACAATATCAACATTGAAAAACACCAACAAATTCAACAACAGCCTCAACACTGAAAAACACCAACAAAGTCAACAAAAACCTCAACATTGAAAAGCAACAACAACCTCAACATGGAAAAACACCAACAAATTAGCAACAACTTCAACATTGAAAAACACCAAAAAATTCAACAACAACTTCGACATTGAAAAACACCAACAAATTCAACAACAAACTCAACATTGAAAAACACCAACAAATTCAACAACAACCTCGACATTGAAAAACAGCAACAACCTCAACATTGAAAAACACCAACAAATTAGCAACAACTTCAACATTGAAAAACACCAAAAAATTCAACAACAACTTCGACATTGAAAAACACCAACAAATTCAACAACAACCTCAACATTGAAAAACACCAACAAAAACAACAACAACCTCAATATTGAAAAATAACAACAACCTCAACATTGAGAAACACCAACAAATTCAACAACAACCTCAACATTGAAAAACACCGACAAATTCAACAACAACCTCAACATGCAAAAACAACAACAACCTCAACATCGAAAAACACCAACAAATTCAACAACAACCTCAACATTGAAAAACACCAACAAATTCAACAACAACCTCAACATTGAAAAACAACAACAACCTCAACGTTGAAAAACACCAACAATTTCAACAACAACCTCAACATTGAAAAACAACAACAACCTCAACATTGAAAAACAACAACAAATTCAACAACAACTTCAACATTGAAAAACACCAACAAATTCAACAACAACCTCGACATTGAAAAACACCAACAAATTCAACAACAACCTCAACATTGAAAAACAACAACAACCTCAACATTGAAAAACACTAAAAAAATCAACAACAACCTCAACATTGAAAAATAACAACAACCTCAACATTGAAAACCACCAACAAATTCAACAACAACCTCGACATTGAAAAACACCAACAAATTCAACAACAACCTCAACATTGAAAAACAACAACAACCTCGACATTGAATAACACCAACAAATTCAACAACCTCAACATTGAAAAACTCCAACAAATTCAACAACAACCTCAACATTGAAAAACAACAAAAAAATCATCATTCAAAAACACCAACAAATTCAACAACAACCTGAACATTCAAAAACAACAACAAATTCAACAACAACTTCATCATTGAAATACACCAACAATTTCAACAACAACCTCGACATGAAAAACACCAACAAATTCAACAACAACCTCAACATTGAAAAACTACAACAACCTCAACATTGAAAAACACCAACAAATTCAACAACAACCTGAACATTGAAAAAAAACAACAACCTCAACATTGAAAAACGCCAACAAATTCAACAACAACCTCAACATTGAAAAACACCAACAAATTCAACAACAACCTCAACATTGAAAAACAACAACAACCTCAACATTGAAAAACACCAACAAATTCAACAACAACCTCAACATTGAAAAACACTAACAAATTCAACAACAACCTCAAAATTGAAAAACAACAACAACCTCAACATTGAAAAACACCAACAAATTCAACAACAACCTCAACTTTGAAAAACTACAACAACCTCAACATGGAAAAACACCAACAAATTCAACAACAACCTCAAAATTGAAAAATAACAACAACCTCAACATTGAAAAACACCAACAAATTCAACAACAACCTCAACATTGAAAAACACCAACAAATTCAACAACAACCTCAACATTGAAAAACAACAACAACCTCAACATTGAAAAACACCAACAAATTCAACAACAACCTCAACATTGAAAAACTTCAACAACCTCAACATTGAAAAACACCAACAAATTCAACAACAACCTCAAAATTGAAAAACAACAAGAACCTCAAAATTGAAAAACACCAACAAATTCAACAACAACCTCAACATTGAAAAACACCAACAAATTCAACAACAACCTCAATATTGAAAAACAACAACTGCCTCAACATTGAAAAACACCAACAAATTCAACAACAACCTCAACATTGAAAAACAACAACAACCTCAACATTGAAAAAAACCAACAAATTCAACAACAACGTCAACATTGAAAAACACCAACAAATTCAACAACAACCTCAACATTGAAAAACAACAACAACCTCAACATTGAAAAACACCAACAAATTCAACAACAACCTCAACATTGAAAAACAACAACAACTTCAACATTGAAAAACACCAACAAATTCCACAACAACTTCAACATTGAAAAACACCAACAAATTCAACAACGACCTCAACATTGAAAAACACCAACAAATTCAACAACAACCTCAACATTGAAAAACACCAACAAATTCAACAACAACCTCGAAATTGAAAAACAACAACCACCTCAAAATTGAAAAACAAGAACAAATTCAACAACAACGTCAACATTGAAAAACACCAACAAATTCAACAACAACCTCAACATTGAAAAACAACAACAACCTCAACATTGAAAAACACCAACAAATTCAACAACAACCTCAACATTGAAAAACAACAACAACCTCAACATTGAAAAACACCAACAAATTCAACAACAACCTCAACATTGAAAAACACCAACAAATTCAACAACAACCTCAACATTGAAAAACAACAACAACCTCAAAATTGAAAAACACCAACAAATTCAACAACAACCTCAAAATTGAAAAACGCCAACAATTCAACAACAACCTCAACATTGAAAAACACCAACAAATTCAACAAAAACCTCAACATTGAAAAACAACAACAACCTCAACATTGAAAAACACCAACAAATTCAACAACAACTTCAACATTGAAAACCAACAAAAAATTCAACAACAACCTCGACATTGAAAAATAACAACAATATCAACATTGAAAAACACCAACAAATTCAACAACAGCCTCAACATTGAAAAACACCAACAAAGTCAACAAAAACCTCAACATTGAAAAACAACAACAACCTCAAAATTGAAAAACACCAACAAATTAGCAACAACTTCAACATTGAAAAACACCAAAAAATTCAACAACAACTTCGACATTGAAAAACACCAACAAATTCAACAACAACCTCAACATTGAAAAACACCAACAAATTCAACAACAACCTCAACATTGAAAAACAGCAACAACCTCAACATTGAAAAACACCAACAAATTAGCAACAACTTCAACATTGAAAAACAACAAAAAATTCAACAACAACTTCGACATTGAAAAACACCAACAAATTCAACAACAACCTCAACATTGAAAAACACCAACAAATTCAACAACAACCTCAAAATTGAAAAACAACAACAACCTCAACATTGAAAAACACCAACAAATTCCACAACAACTTCAACATTGAAAATCAACAACAAATTCAACAACAACCTCAACATTGAAAAACACCAACAAATTCAACAACAACCTCAAAATTGAAAAACAACAACAACCTCAACATTGAAAAACACCAACAAATTCAACAACAACCTCAACTTTGAAAAACTACAACAACCTCAACATGGAAAAACACCAACAAATTCAACAACAACCTCAAAATTGAAAAATAACAACAACCTCAACATTGAAAAACACCAACAAATTCAACAACAACCTCAACATTGAAAAACACCAACAAATTCAACAACAACCTCAACATTGAAAAACAACAACAACCTCAACATTGAAAAACACCAACAAATTCAACAACAACCTCAACATTGAAAAACTTCAACAACCTCAACATTGAAAAACACCAACAAATTCAACAACAACCTCAAAATTGAAAAACAACAAGAACCTCAAAATTGAAAAACACCAACAAATTCAACAACAACCTCAACATTGAAAAACACCAACAAATTCAACAACAACCTCAATATTGAAAAACAACAACTGCCTCAACATTGAAAAACACCAACAAATTCAACAACAACCTCAACATTGAAAAACAACAAAAACCTCAACATTAAAAAAAACCAACAAATTCAACAACAACGTCAACATTGAAAAACACCAACAAATTCAACAACAACCTCAACATTGAAAAACAACAACAACCTCAACATTGAAAAACACCAACAAATTCAACAACAACCTCAACATTGAAAAACAACAACAACTTCAACATTGAAAAACACCAACAAATTCCACAACAACTTCAACATTGAAAAACACCAACAAATTCAACAACGACCTCAACATTGAAAAACACCAACAAATTCAACAACAACCTCAACATTGAAAAACACCAACAAATTCAACAACAACCTCGAAATTGAAAAACAACAACCACCTCAAAATTGAAAAACAAGAACAAATTCAACAACAACGTCAACATTGAAAAACACCAACAAATTCAACAACAACCTCAACATTGAAAAACAACAACAACCTCAACATTGAAAAACACCAACAAATTCAACAACAACCTCAACATTGAAAAACAACAACAACCTCAACATTGAAAAACACCAACAAATTCAACAACAACCTCAACATTGAAAAACACCAACAAATTCAACAACAACCTCAACATTGAAAAACAACAACAACCTCAAAATTGAAAAACACCAACAAATTCAACAACAACCTCAAAATTGAAAAACGCCAACAATTCAACAACAACCTCAACATTGAAAAACACCAACAAATTCAACAAAAACCTCAACATTGAAAAACAACAACAACCTCAACATTGAAAAACACCAACAAATTCAACAACAACTTCAACATTGAAAACCAACAAAAAATTCAACAACAACCTCGACATTGAAAAATAACAACAATATCAACATTGAAAAACACCAACAAATTCAACAACAGCCTCAACATTGAAAAACACCAACAAAGTCAACAAAAACCTCAACATTGAAAAACAACAACAACCTCAAAATTGAAAAACACCAACAAATTAGCAACAACTTCAACATTGAAAAACACCAAAAAATTCAACAACAACTTCGACATTGAAAAACACCAACAAATTCAACAACAACCTCAACATTGAAAAACACCAACAAATTCAACAACAACCTCAACATTGAAAAACAGCAACAACCTCAACATTGAAAAACACCAACAAATTAGCAACAACTTCAACATTGAAAAACAACAAAAAATTCAACAACAACTTCGACATTGAAAAACACCAACAAATTCAACAACAACCTCAACATTGAAAAACACCAACAAATTCAACAACAACCTCAAAATTGAAAAACAACAACAACCTCAACATTGAAAAACACCAACAAATTCCACAACAACTTCAACATTGAAAATCAACAACAAATTCAACAACAACCTCAACATTGAAAAACACCAACAAATTCAACAACAACCTCAACATTGAAAAACACCAACAAATTCAACAACAACCTCGAAATTGAAAAACAACAACCACCTCAAAATTGAAAAACAACAACAAATTCAACAACAACCTCAACATTGAAAAACACCAACAAATTCAAAAACAACCTCAACATTGAAAAACAACAACAACCTCAACATTGAAAAACACCAACAAATTCAACAACAACCTCAACATTGAAAAACAACAACAACCTCAACATTGAAAAACACCAACAATTTCAACAACAACCTCAACATTGAAAAACACCAACAAATTCAACAACAACCTCAACATTGAAAAACAACAACAACCTCAACATTGAAAAACACCAACAAATTCAACAACAACCTCAAAATTGAAAAACGCCAACAATTAAACAACAACCTCAACATTGAAAAACACCAACAAATTCAACAAAAACCTCAACATTGAAAAACAACAACAACCTCTACATTGAAAAACACCAACAAATTCAACAACAACTTCAACATTGAAAACCACCAAAAAATTCAACAACAACCTCGACATTGAAAAATAACAAAAATATCAACATTGAAAAACACCAACAAATTCAACAACAGCCTCAACATTGAAAAACACCAACAAAGTCAACAAAAACCTCAACATTGAAAAACAACAACAACCTCAAAATTGAAAAACACCAACAAATTAGCAACAACTTCAACATTGAAAAACACCGAAAAAATCAACAACAACTTCGACATTGAAAAACACCAACAAATTCAACAACAACCTCAACATTGAAAAACACCAACAAATTCAACAACAACCTCAATATTGAAAAATAACAACAACCTCAACATTGAGAAACACCAACAAATTCAACAACAACCTCAACATTGAAAAACACCGACAAATTCAACAACAACCTCAACATGGAAAAACAACAACAACCTCAACATCGAAAAACACCAACAAATTCAACAACAACCTCAACATTGAAAAACACCAACAAATTCAACAACAACCTCAACATTGAAAAACAACAACAACCTCAACGTTGAAAAACACCAACAATTTCAACAACAACCTCAACATTGAAAAACAACAAAAACCTCAACATTGAAAAACACCAACAAATTCAACAACAACCTCAACATTGAAAAACACCGACAAATTCAACAACAACCTCAACATGGAAAAACAACAACAACCTCAACATCGAAAAACACCAACAAATTCAACAACAACCTCAACATTGAAAAACACCAACAAATTCAACAACAACCTCAACATTGAAAAACAACAACAACCTCAACGTTGAAAAACACCAACAATTTCAACAACAACCTCAACATTGAAAAAAAACAACAACCTCAACATTGAAAAACAACAACAAATTCAACAACTTCAACATTGAAAAACTTCACCAACAAATTCAACAACAACCTCGACATTGAAAAACACCAACAAATTCAACAACAACCTCAACATTGAAAAACAACAACAACCTCAACATTGAAAAACATTAAAAAATTCAACAACAACCTCAACATTGAAAAATAACAACAACCTCAACATTGAAAACCACCAACAAATTCAAGAACAACCTCAACATTGAAAAACACCAACAAATTCAACAACAACCTTAACATTGAAAAACAACAACAACCTCAACATTGAAAAACACCAACAAATTCAACAACAACCTCAACATTGAAAAACTCCAACAAATTCAACAACAACCTCAACATTGAAAAACAACAAAAAAATCAACATTCAAAAACACCAACAAATTCAACAACAACCTGAACATTCAAAAACAACAACAAATTCAACAACAACTTCATCATTGAAATACACCAACAAATTCAACAACAACCTCAACATTGAAAAACTACAACAACCTCAACATTGAAAAACACCAACAAATTCAACAACAACCTGAACATTGAAAAACAACAACAACCTCAACATTGAAAAACGCCAACAAATTCAACAACAACCTCAACATTGAAAAACACCAACAAATTCAACAACAACCTCAACATTGAAAAACAACAACAACCTCAACATTGAAAAACACCAACAAATTCAACAACAACCTCAACATTGAAAAACACTAACAAATTCAACAACAACCTCAAAATTGAAAAACAACAACAACCTCAACATTGAAAAACACCAACAAATTCAACAACAACCTCAACATTGAAAAACACCAACAAATTCAACAACAACCTCAACATTGAAAAACAACAACCTCAACATTGAAAAACACCAACAAATTCAACAACAACCTCAACATTGAAAAACTTCAACAACCTCAACATTGAAAAACACCAACAAATTCAACAACAACCTCAAAATTGAAAAACAACAAGAACCTCAAAATTGAAAAACACCAACAAATTCAACAACAACCTCAACATTGAAAAACACCAACAAATTCAACAACAACCTCAATATTGAAAAACAACAACTGCCTCAACATTGAAAAACACCAACAAATTCAACAACAACCTCAACATTGAAAAACAACAACAACCTCAACATTGAAAAAAACCAACAAATTCAACAACAAAGTCAACATTGAAAAACACCAACAAATTCAACAACAACCTCAACATTGAAAAACAACAACCTCAACATTGAAAAACACCAACAAATTCAACAACAACCTCAACATTGAAAAACAACAACAACCTCAACATTGAAAAACACCAACAAATTCCACAACAACTTCAACATTGAAAAACACCAACAAATTCAACAACAACCTCAACATTGAAAAACACCAACAAATTCAACAACAACCTCAACATTGAAAAACACCAACAAATTCCACAACAACTTCAACATTGAAAAACACCAACAAATTCAACAACAACCTCAACATTGAAAAACACCAACATATTCAACAACAACCTCGATATTGAAAAACAACAACCACCTCAAAATTGAAAAACAACAACAATTTCAACAACAACCTCAACATTGAAAAACACCAACAAATTCAACAACAACCTCAACATTGAAAAACAACAACAACCTCAACATTGAAAAACACCAACAAATTCAACAACAACCTCAACATTGAAAAACACCAACAAATTCAACAACAACCTCAACATTGAAAAACAACAACAACCTCAACATTGAAAAACACCAACAAATTCAACAACAACCTCAAAATTGAAAAACGCCAACAATTCAACAACAACCTCAACATTGAAAAACACCAACAAATTCAACAAAAACCTCAACATTGAAAAACAACAACAACCTCAACATTGAAAAACACCAACAAATTCAACAACAACTTCAACATTGAAAACCACCAAAAAATTCAACAACAACCTCGACATTGAAAAATAACAACAATATCAACATTGAAAAACACCAACAAATTCAACAACAGCCTCAACATTGAAAAACATCAAAAAAGTCAACAAAAACCTCAACATTGAAAAACAACAACAAACTCAACATTGAAAAACACCAACAAATTAGCAACAACTTCAACATTGAAAAACACCAAAAAATTCAACAACAACTTCGACATTGAAAAACACCAACAAATTCAACAACAACCTCAACATTGAAAAACACCAACAAATTCAACAACAACCTCAACATTGAAAAACAGCAACAACCTCAACATTGAAAAACACCAACAAATTAGCAACAACTTCAACATTGAAAAACACCAAAAAATTCAACAACTTCGACATTGAAAAACACCAACAAATTCAACAACAACCTCAACATTGAAAAACACCAACAAATTCAACAACAACCTCAATATTGAAAAATAACAACAACCTCAACATTGAGAAAGACCAACAAATTCAACAACAACCTCAACATTGAAAAACACCGACAAATTCAACAACAACCTCAACATGGAAAAACAACAACAACCTCAACATCGAAAAACAACAACAAATTCAACAACAACCTCAACATTGAAAAACACCAACAAATTCAACAACAACCTCAACATTGAAAAACAACAACAACCTCAACGTTGAAAAACACCAACAATTTCAACAACAACCTCAACACTGAAAAACAACAACAACCTCGACATTGAAAAACACCAACAAATTCAACAACAACCTCAACATTGAAAAACAACAACAACCTCAACATTGAAAAACACTAAAAAATTCAACAACAACCTCAACATTGAAAAATAACAACAACCTCAACATTGAAAACCACCAACAAATTCAACAACAACCTCAACATTGAAAAACACCAACAAATTCAACAACAACCTTAACATTGAAAAACAACAACAACCTCAACATTGAAAAACACCAACAAATTCAACAACAACCTCAACATTGAAAAACTCCAACAAATTCAACAACAACCTCAACATTGAAAAACAACAAAAAAATCAACTTTCAAAAACACCAACAAATTCAACAACAACCTGAACATTCAAAAACAACAACAAATTCAACAACAACTTCATCATTGAAAAACACCAACAAATTCAACAACAACCTCGACATTGAAAAACACCAACAAATTCAACAACAACCTCAACATTGAAAAACAACAACAGCCTCGACATTGAATAACACCAACAAATTCAAAAACCTCAACATTGAAAATGTACAACAACCTCAACGTTGAAAAACACCAACAAATTCAACAACAACTTCAACATCTAAAAACAACAACAACCTCAACATTGAAAAACATCAACAAATTCAACAACAACCTCAACATTGAAAAACAATAAAAACCTCAACATTGAAAAACACCAACAAGTTCAACAACGACCTCAACATTGAAAAACAGCAAAACCTCAACATTGAAAAACACCAATAAATTCAACAACAACCTCAACATAGAAAAACACCAACAAATTCAACAACAACCTAAACATTGAAAAACACCAACAAATTCAACAACAACCTCAACATTGAAAAACACCAACAAATTCAACAACAACCTCGAAATTGAAAAACAACAACCACCTCAAAATTGAAAAACAACAACACATTCAACAACAACCTCAACATTGAAAAACACCAACAAATTCAACAACAACCTCAACATTGAAAAACTTCAAGTTCAACAACAACCTCAACATTGAAAAACAACAACAACCTGAACATTGAAAAACAACAACCATTTCAACAACAACCTCAACATTGAAAAACAACAACAACCTCAACATTGAAAAACACCAACAAATTCAACAACAACCTCAACATTGAAAAACACCAACAAATTCAACAACAACCTCAACATTGAAAAACAACAACAACCTCAACATTGAAAAACACCAACAAATTCAACAACAACCTCAACATTGAAAAACGCCAACAATTCAACAACAACCTCAACATTGAAAAACACCAACAAATTCAACAAGAACCTCAACATTGAAAAACAACAAAAACCTCAACATTGAAAAACACCAACAAATTCAACAAAACCTCAACATTGAAAAACACCAACAAATTCAACAACAACCTCAACATTGAAAAACAACAACAAATTCAACAACAACCTCAACATTTAAAAACATCAACAAATTCAACAACAACCTCAACATTGAAAAACATTAACAACCTCAACATTGAAAAACACCAACAAATTCAACAACAAACTCAACATTGAAAAACAACAACAACCTCAACATTGAAAAAAACCAACAAATTCAACACCAACCTCAACATTAAAAAACACCAACAAATTGAACAACAACCTCAACGTTGAAAAACAACAACAACCTCAACATTGAAAAACACCAACAAATTCAACAACAACCTCAACATTGAAAAACAACAACAAATTCAACAACAACCTCAACATTGAAAAACAACAACAACCTCAACATTGAAAAACACCAACAAATTCAACAACAACCTCAACATTGAAAAACAACAACAACCTCAACATTGAAAAACACCAACAAATTCAACAACAACTTCAACTTTGAAATACAGCAACAAATTGAACAACACCCTCAACATTGAAAAACAATAAAAACCTCAACATTGAAAAACACCAACAAGTTCAACAACGACCTCAACATTGAAAAACAACAACAACCTCAACATTGAAAAACACCAACAAATTCAACAACAACCTCAACATAGAAAAACACCAACAAATTCAACAACAACCTCAACATTGAAAAACACCAACAAATTCAACAACAACCTCAACATTGAAAAACAGCAACAAATTCAACAACAACCTCGAAATTGAAAAACAACAACCACCTCAAAATTGAAAAACAACAACAAATTCAACAACAACCTCAACATTGCAAAACACCAACAAATTCAACAACAACCTCAACATTGAAAAACAACAACAACCTCAACATTGAAAAACACCAACAAATTCAACAACAACCTCAACATTGAAAAACAACAACAACCTCAACATTGAAAAACACCAACAAATTCAACAACAACCTCAACATTGAAAAACACCAACAAATTCAACAACAACCTCAACATTGAAAAACAACAACAACCTCAACATTGAAAAACACCAACAAATTCAACAACAACCTCAAAATTGAAAAACACCAACAATTCAACAACAACCTCAACATTGAAAAACACCTACAAATTCAACAAAAACCTCAACATTGAAAAACAACAACAACCTCAACATTGAAAAACACCAACAAATTCAACAACAACTTCAACATTGAAAAACACCAAAAAATTCAACAACAACCTCGACATTGAAAAATAACAACAATATCAACATTGAAAAACACCAACAAATTCAACAACAGCCTCAACATTGAAAAACACCAACAAAGTCAACAAAAACCTCAACATTGAAAAACAACAACAACCTCAACATTGAAAAACACCAACAAATTAGCAACAACTTCAACATTGAAAAACACCAAAAAATTCAACAACAACTTCGACATTGAAAAACACCAACAAATTCAACAACAACCTCAATATTGAAAAACACCAACAAATTCAACAACAACCTCAATATTGAAAAACAACAACAACCTCAACATTGAGAAACATCAACAAATTCAACAACAACCTCAACATTGAAAAACACCGACAAATTCAACAACAACCTCAACATGGAAAAACAACAACAACAACCTCAACATCGAAAAACACCAACAAATTCAACAACAACCTCAACATTGAAAAACACCAACAAATTCAACAACAACCTCAACATTGAAAAACAACAACAACCTCAACATTGAAAAACACCAACAAATTCAACAACAACCTCAACATTGAAAAACAGCAACAACCTCAACATTGAAAAACACCAAGAAATTAGCAACAACTTCAACATTGAAAAAAACCAAAAAATTCAACAACAACTTCGACATTGAAAAACACCAACAAATTCAACAACAACCTCAACATTGAAAAACACCAACAAATTCAACAACAACCTCAATATTGAAAAATAACAACAACCTCAACATTGAGAAACACCAACAAATTCAACAACAACCTCAACATTGAAAAACACCGACAAATTCAACAACAACCTCAACATGGAAAAACAACAACAACCTCAACATCGAAAAACACCAACAAATTCAAGAACAACCTCAACATTGAAAAACACCAACAAATTCAACAACATCCTCAACATTGAAAAACAACAGCAACCTCAACGTTGAAAAACACCAACAATTTCAACAACAACCTCAACATTGAAAAACAACAACAACCTCAACATTGAAAAACAACAACAAATTCAACAACAACTTCAACATTGAAAAAGTTCACCAACAAATTCAACAACAACCTCGACATTGAAAAACACCAACAAATTCAACAACAACCTCAACATTGAAAAACAACAACAACCTCAACATTGAAAAACACTAAAAAATTCAACAACAACCTCAACATTGAAAAATAACAAAAACCTCAACATTGAAAACCACCAAAAAATTCAACAACAACCTCAACATTGAAAAACACCAACAAATTCAACAACAACCTTAACATTGAAAAACAACAACAACCTCAACATTGGAAAACACCAACAAATTCAACAACAACCTCAACATTGAAAAACTCCAACAAATTCAACAACAACCTCAACATTGAAAAACACCAACAAATTCAACAACAACCTCGAAATTGAAAAACAACAACCACCTCAAAATTGAAAAACAACAACACATTCAACAACAACCTCAACATTGAAAAACACCAACAAATTCAACAACAACCTCAACATTGAAAAACACCAAGTTCAACAACAACCTCAACATTGAAAAACAACAACAACCTGAACATTGAAAAACAACAACCATTTCAACAACTACCTCAACATTGAAAAACAACAACAACCTCAACATTGAAAAACACCAACAAATTCAACAACAACCTCAACATTGAAAAACACCAACAAATTCAACAACAACCTCAACATTGAAAAACAACAACAACCTCAACATTGAAAAACACCAACAAATTCAACAACAACCTCAACATTGAAAAACGCCAACAATTCAACAACAACCTCAACATTGAAAAACACCAACAAATTCAACAACAACCTCAACATTGAAAAACAACAAAAACCTCAACATTGAAAAACACCAACAAATTCAACAACAACCTCAACATTGAAAAACACCAACAAATTCAACAACAACCTCAACATTGAAAAACAACAACAAATTCAACAACAACCTCAACATTTAAAAACATCAACAAATTCAACAACAACCTCAACATTGAAAAACATTAACAACCTCAACATTGAAAAACACCAACAAATTCAACAACAAACTCAACATTGAAAAACAACAACAACCTCAACATTGAAAAAAACCAACAAATTCAACACCAACCTCAACATTAAAAAACACCAACAAATTGAACAACAACCTCAACGTTGAAAAACAACAACAACCTCAACATTGAAAAACACCAACAAATTCAACAACAACCTCAACATTGAAAAACACCAACAAATTCAACAACAACCTCAACATTGAAAAACAACAACAACCTCAACATTGAAAAACACCAACAAATTCAACAACAACCTCAACATTGAAAAACAACAACAACCTCAACATTGAAAAACACCAACAAATTCAACAACAACTTCAACTTTGAAATACAGCAACAAATTGAACAACACCCTCGACATTGAAAAACAATAAAAACCTCAACATTGAAAAACACCAACAAGTTCAACAACGACCTCAACATTGAAAAACAACAACAACCTCAACATTGAAAAACACCAACAAATTCAACAACAACCTCAACATAGAAAAACACCAACAAATTCAACAACAACCTCAACATTGAAAAACACCAACAAATTCAACAACAACCTCAACATTGAAAAACAGCAACAAATTCAACAACAACCTCGAAATTGAAAAACAACAACCACCTCAAAATTGAAAAACAACAACAAATTCAACAACAACCTCAACATTGCAAAACACCAACAAATTCAACAACAACCTCAACATTGAAAAACAACAACAACCTCAACATTGAAAAACACCAACAAATTCAACAACAACCTCAACATTGAAAAACAACAACAACCTCAACATTGAAAAACACCAACAAATTCAACAACAACCTCAACATTGAAAAACACCATCAAATTCAACAACAACCTCAACATTGAAAAACAACAACAACCTCAACATTGAAAAACACCAACAAATTCAACAACAACCTCAAAATTGAAAAACACCAACAATTCAACAACAACCTCAACATTGAAAAACACCTAAAATTCAACAAAAACCTCAACATTGAAAAACAACAACAACCTCAACATTGAAAAACACCAACAAATTCAACAACAACTTCAACATTGAAAATCACCAAAAAATTCAACAACAACCTCGACATTGAAAAATAACAACAATATCAACATTGAAAAACACCAACAAATTCAACAACAGCCTCAACATTGAAAAACACCAACAAAGTCAACAAAAACCTCAACATTGAAAAACAACAACAACCTCAACATTGAAAAACACCAACAAATTAGCAACAACTTCAACATTGAAAAATACCAAAAAATTCAACAACAACTTCGACATTGAAAAACACCAACAAATTCAACAACAACCTCAATATTGAAAAACACCAACAAATTCAACAACAACCTCAATATTGAAAAACAACAACAACCTCAACATTGAGAAACATCAACAAATTCAACAACAACCTCAACATTGAAAAACACCGACAAATTCAACAACAACCTCAACATGGAAAAACAACAACAACAACCTCAACATCGAAAAACACCAACAAATTCAACAACAACCTCAACATTGAAAAACACCAACAAATTCAACAACAACCTCAACATTGAAAAACAACAACAACCTCAACATTGAAAAACACCAACAAATTCAACAACAACCTCAACATTGAAAAACAGCAACAACCTCAACATTGAAAAACACCAAGAAATTAGCAACAACTTCAACATTGAAAAAAACCAAAAAATTCAACAACAACTTCGACATTGAAAAACACCAACAAATTCAACAACAACCTCAACATTGAAAAACACCAACAAATTCAACAACAACCTCAATATTGAAAAATAACAACAACCTCAACATTGAGAAACACCAACAAATTCAACAACAACCTCAACATTGAAAAACACCGACAAATTCAACAACAACCTCAACATGGAAAAACAACAACAACCTCAACATCGAAAAACACCAACAAATTCAACAACAACCTCAACATTGAAAAACACCAACAAATTCAACAACATCCTCAACATTGAAAAACAACAGCAACCTCAACGTTGAAAAACACCAACAATTTCAACAACAACCTCAACATTGAAAAACAACAACAACCTCAACATTGAAAAACAACAACAAATTCAACAACAACTTCAACATTGAAAAAGTTCACCAACAAATTCAACAACAACCTCGACATTGAAAAACACCAACAAATTCAACAACAACCTCAACATTGAAAAACAACAACAACCTCAACATTGAAAAACACTAAAAAATTCAACAACAACCTCAACATTGAAAAATAACAAAAACCTCAACATTGAAAACCACCAAAAAATTCAACAACAACCTCAACATTGAAAAACACCAACAAATTCAACAACAACCTTAACAATGAAAAACAACAACAACCTCAACATTGGAAAACACCAACAAATTCAACAACAACCTCAACATTGAAAATCTCCAACAAATTCAACAACAACCTCAACATTGAAAAACACCAAAAAAATCAACATTCAAAAACAACAACAAATTCAACAACAACCTGAACATTCAAAAACAACAACAAATTCAACAACAACTTCATCATTGAAATACAACAAAAAATTCAACAACAACCTCGACATTGAAAAACACCAACAAATTCAACAAAAACCTCAACATTGAAAAACTACAACAACCTCAACATTGAAAAACACCAACAAATTCAACAACAACCTGAACATGGAAAAACAACAACAACCTCAACATCGAAAAACACCAACAAATTCAACAACAACCTCAACATTGAAAAACACCAACAAATTCAACAACAACCTCAACATTGAAAAACACCAACAACCTCAACGTTGAAAAACACCAACAATTTCAACAACAACCTCAACATTGAAAAACAACAACAACCTCAACATTGAAAAACAACAACAAATTCAACAACAACTTCAACATTGAAAATGTTCACCAACAAATTCAACAACAACCTCGACATTGAAAAACACCAACAAATTCAACAACAACCTCAACATTGAAAAACAACAACAACCTCAACATTGAAAAACACTAAAAAATTCAACAACAACCTCAACATTGAAAAATAACAACCACCTCAACATTGAAAACCACCAAAAAATTCAACAACAACCTCAACATTGAAAAACACCAACAAATTCAACAACAACCTTAACATTGAAAAACAACAACAACCTCAACATTGAAAAACACCAACAAATTCAACAACAACCTCAACATTGAAAAACTCCAACAAATTCAACAACAACCTGAACATTCAAAAACACCAACAAATTCAACAACAACCTCAACATTGAAAAACAACAACAACCTCAACATTGAAAAACACCAACAAATTCAACAACAACCTCAACATTGAAAAACAACAACAACCTCAACATTGAAAAACACCAACAAATTCAACAACAACTTCAACTTTGAAATACAGCAACAAATTGAACAACACCCTCGACATTGAAAAACAATAAAAACCTCAACATTCAAAAACACCAACAAGTTCAACAACGACCTCAACATTGAAAAACAACAACAACCTCAACATTGAAAAACACCAACAAATTCAACAACAACCTCAACATAGAAAAACACCAACAAATTCAACAACAACCTCAACATTGAAAAACACCAACAAATTCAACAACAACCTCAACATTGAAAAACAGCAACAAATTCAACAACAACCTCGAAATTGAAAAACAACAACCACCTCAAAATTGAAAAACAACAACAAATTCAACAACAACCTCAACATTGCAAAACACCAACAAATTCAACAACAACCTCAACATTGAAAAACAACAACAACCTCAACATTGAAAAACACCAACAAATTCAACAACAACCTCAACATTGAAAAACAACAACAACCTCAACATTGAAAAACACCAACAAATTCAACAACAACCTCAACATTGAAAAACACCAACAAATTCAACAACAACCTCAACATTGAAAAACAACAACAACCTCAACATTGAAAAACACCAACAAATTCAACAACAACCTCAAAATTGAAAAACACCAACAATTCAACAACAACCTCAACATTGAAAAACACCTACAAATTCAACAAAAACCTCAACATTGAAAAACAACAACAACCTCAACATTGAAAAACACCAACAAATTCAACAACAACTTCAACATTGAAAAACACCAAAAAATTCAACAACAACCTCGACATTGAAAAATAACAACAATATCAACATTGAAAAACACCAACAAATTCAACAACAGCCTCAACATTGAAAAACACCAACAAAGTCAACAAAAACCTCAACATTGAAAAACAACAACAACCTCAACATTGAAAAACACCAACAAATTAGCAACAACTTCAACATTGAAAAACACCAAAAAATTCAACAACAACTTCGACATTGAAAAACACCAACAAATTCAACAACAACCTCAATATTGAAAAACACCAACAAATTCAACAACAACCTCAATATTGAAAAACAACAACAACCTCAACATTGAGAAACATCAACAAATTCAACAACAACCTCAACATTGAAAAACACCGACAAATTCAACAACAACCTCAACATGGAAAAACAACAACAACAACCTCAACATCGAAAAACACCAACAAATTCAACAACAACCTCAACATTGAAAAACACCAACAAATTCAACAACAACCTCAACATTGAAAAACAACAACAACCTCAACATTGAAAAACACCAACAAATTCAACAACAACCTCAACATTGAAAAACAGCAACAACCTCAACATTGAAAAACACCAAGAAATTAGCAACAACTTCAACATTGAAAAAAACCAAAAAATTCAACAACAACTTCGACATTGAAAAACACCAACAAATTCAACAACAACCTCAACATTGAAAAACACCAACAAATTCAACAACAACCTCAATATTGAAAAATAACAACAACCTCAACATTGAGAAACACCAACAAATTCAACAACAACCTCAACATTGAAAAACACCGACAAATTCAACAACAACCTCAACATGGAAAAAAAACAACAACCTCAACATCGAAAAACACCAACAAATTCAACAACAACCTCAACATTGAAAAACACCAACAAATTCAACAACAACCTCAACATTGAAAAACAACAGCAACCTCAACGTTGAAAAACACCAACAATTTCAACAACAACCTCAACATTGAAAAACAACAACAACCTCAACATTGAAAAACAACAACAAATTCAACAACAACTTCAACATTGAAAAAGTTCACCAACAAATTCAACAACAACCTCGACATTGAAAAACACCAACAAATTCAACAACAACCTCAACATTGAAAAACAACAACAACCTCAACATTGAAAAACACTAAAAAATTCAACAACAACCTCAACATTGAAAAATAACAAAAACCTCAACATTGTAAACCACCAAAAAATTCAACAACAACCTCAACATTGAAAAACACCAACAAATTCAACAACAACCTTAACATTGAAAAACAACAACAACCTCAACATTGGAAAACACCAACAAATTCAACAACAACCTCAACATTGAAAAACTCCAACAAATTCAACAACAACCTCAACATTGAAAAACACCAAAAAAATCAACATTCAAAAACAACAACAAATTCAACAACAACCTGAACATTCAAAAACAACAACAAATTCAACAACAACTTCATCATTGAAATACAACAACAAATTCAACAACAACCTCGACATTGAAAAACACCAACAAATTCAACAAAAACCTCAACATTGAAAAACTACAACAACCTCAACATTGAAAAACACCAACAAATTCAACAACAACCTGAACATGGAAAAACAACAACAACCTCAACATCGAAAAACACCAACAAATTCAACAACAACCTCAACATTGAAAAACAACAACAACCTCAACGTTGAAAAACACCAACAATTTCAACAACAACCTCAACATTGAAAAACAACAACAACCTCAACATTGAAAAACAACAACAAATTCAACAACAACTTCAACATTGAAAAAGTTCACCAACAAATTCAACAACAACCTCGACATTGAAAAACACCAACAAATTCAACAACAACCTCAACATTGAAAAACAACAACAACCTCAACATTGAAAAACACTAAAAAATTCAACAACAACCTCAACATTGAAAAATAACAACCACCTCAACATTGAAAACCACCAAAAAATTCAACAACAACCTCAACATTGAAAAACACCAACAAATTCAACAACAACCTTAACATTGAAAAACAACAACAACCTCAACATTGAAAAACACCAACAAATTCAACAACAACCTCAACATTGAAAAACTCCAACAAATTCAACAACAACCTGAACATTCAAAAACAACAACAAATTCAACAACAACTTCATCATTGAAATACACCAACAAATTCAACAACAACCTCGACATTGAAAAACACCAACAAATTCAACAAAAACCTCAACATTGAAAAACTACAACAACCTCAACATTGAAAAACACCAACAAATTCAACAACAACCTGAACATTGAAAAACAACAACAACCTCAACATTGAAAAACGCCAACAAATTCAACAACAACCTCAACATTGAAAAACACCAACAAATTCAACAACAACCTCAACATTGAAAAACAACAACAACCTCAACATTGATAAACACCAACAAATTCAACAACAACCTCAACATTGAAAAACACTAACAAATTCAACAACAACCTCAAAATTGAAAAACAACAACAACCTCAACATTGAAAAACACCAACAAATTCAACAACAACCTCAACTTTGAAAAACTACAACAACCTCAACATGGAAAAACACCAACAAATTCAACAACAACCTCAAAATTGAAAAACAACAACAACCTCAACATTGAAAAACACCAACAAATTCAACAACAACCTCAACATTGAAAAACACCAACAAATTCAACAACAACCTCAACATTGAAAAACAACAACAACCTCAACATTGAAAAACACCAACAAATTCAACAACAACCTCAACATTGAAAAACTTCAACAACCTCAACATTGAAAAACACCAACAAATTCAACAACAACCTCAAAATTGAAAAACAACAAGAACCTCAAAATTGAAAAACACCAACAAATTCAACAACAACCTCAACATTGAAAAACACCAACAAATTCAACAACAACCTCAATATTGAAAAACAACAACAACCTCAACATTGAAAAAAACCAACAAATTCAACAACAACCTCAACATTGAAAAACAACAACAACCTCAACATTGAAAAACACCAACAAATTCAACAACAACCTCAACATTGAAAAACAACAACAACCTCAACATTGAAAAACACCAACAAATTCCACAACAACTTCAACATTGAAAAACACCAACAAATTCAACAACAACATCAACATTGAAAAACACCAACAAATTCAACAACAACCTCAACATTTAAAAACACCAACAAATTCAACAACAACCTCAACATTGAAAAACAACAACAACCTCAACATTGAAAAACACCAACAAATTCAACAACAACCTCAACATTGAAAAACACCAACAAATTCAACAACAACCTCAACATTGAAAAACAACAACAACCTCAACATTGAAAAACACCAACAAATTCAACAACAACTTCAACATTGAAAAACACCAAAAAATTCAACAACAACTTTGACATTGAAAAACACCAACAAATTCAACAACAACCTCAACATTGAAAAACAGCAACAACCTCAACATTGAAAAACACCAACAAATTAGCAACAACTTCAACATTGAAAAACACCAAAAAATTCAACAACAACTTCGACATTGAAAAACACCAACAAATTCAACAACAACCTCAACATTGAAAAACACCAACAAATTCAACAACAATTTCAATATTGAAAAATAACAACAACCTCAACATCGAAAAACACCAACAAATTCAACAACAACCTCAACATTGAAAAACACCAACAAATTCAACAACAACCTCAACATTGAAAAACAACAACAACCTCAACGTTGAAAAACACCAACAATTTCAACAACAACCTCAACATTGAAAAACAACAACAACCTCAACATTGAAAAACAGCAACAAATTCAACAACAACTTCAACATTGAAAAACGCCAACAAATTCAACAACAACCTCGACATTGAAAAACACCAACAAATTCAACAACAACCTCAAGATTGAAAAACTACAACAACCTCAACATTGAAAAACGCCAACAAATTCAACAACAACTTCAACATTGAAAAACACCAACAAATTCAACAACAACCTCGACATTGAAAAACACCAACAAATTCAACAACAACCTCAACATTGAAAAACAACAACAACCTCAACGTTGAAAAACACCAACAATTTCAACAACAACCTCAACATTGAAAAACAACAACAACCTCAACATTGAAAAACAACAACAAATTCAACAACAACTTCAACATTGAAAAAGTTCACCAACAAATTCAACAACAACCTCGACATTGAAAAACACCAACAAATTCAACAACAACCTCAACATTGAAAAACAACAACAACCTCAACATTGAAAAACACTAAAAAATTCAACAACAACCTCAACATTGAAAAATAACAACCACCTCAACATTGAAAACCACCAAAAAATTCAACAACAACCTCAACATTGAAAAACACCAACAAATTCAACAACAACCTTAACATTGAAAAACAACAACAACCTCAACATTGAAAAACACCAACAAATTCAACAACAACCTCAACATTGAAAAACTCCAACAAATTCAACAACAACCTGAACATTCAAAAACAACAACAAATTCAACAACAACTTCATCATTGAAATACACCAACAAATTCAACAACAACCTCGACATTGAAAAACACCAACAAATTCAACAAAAACCTCAACATTGAAAAACTACAACAACCTCAACATTGAAAAACACCAACAAATTCAACAACAACCTGAACATTGAAAAACAACAACAACCTCAACATTGAAAAACGCCAACAAATTCAACAACAACCTCAACATTGAAAAACACCAACAAATTCAACAACAACCTCAACATTGAAAAACAACAACAACCTCAACATTGATAAACACCAACAAATTCAACAACAACCTCAACATTGAAAAACACTAACAAATTCAACAACAACCTCAAAATTGAAAAACAACAACAACCTCAACATTGAAAAACACCAACAAATTCAACAACAACCTCAACTTTGAAAAACTACAACAACCTCAACATGGAAAAACACCAACAAATTCAACAACAACCTCAAAATTGAAAAACAACAACAACCTCAACATTGAAAAACACCAACAAATTCAACAACAACCTCAACATTGAAAAACACCAACAAATTCAACAACAACCTCAACATTGAAAAACAACAACAACCTCAACATTGAAAAACACCAACAAATTCAACAACAACCTCAACATTGAAAAACTTCAACAACCTCAACATTGAAAAACACCAACAAATTCAACAACAACCTCAAAATTGAAAAACAACAAGAACCTCAAAATTGAAAAACACCAACAAATTCAACAACAACCTCAACATTGAAAAACACCAACAAATTCAACAACAACCTCAATATTGAAAAACAACAACAACCTCAACATTGAAAAAAACCAACAAATTCAACAACAACCTCAACATTGAAAAACAACAACAACCTCAACATTGAAAAACACCAACAAATTCAACAACAACCTCAACATTGAAAAACAACAACAACCTCAACATTGAAAAACACCAACAAATTCCACAACAACTTCAACATTGAAAAACACCAACAAATTCAACAACAACATCAACATTGAAAAACACCAACAAATTCAACAACAACCTCAACATTTAAAAACACCAACAAATTCAACAACAACCTCAACATTGAAAAACAACAACAACCTCAACATTGAAAAACACCAACAAATTCAACAACAACCTCAACATTGAAAAACACCAACAAATTCAACAACAACCTCAACATTGAAAAACAACAACAACCTCAACATTGAAAAACACCAACAAATTCAACAACAACTTCAACATTGAAAAACACCAAAAAATTCAACAACAACTTTGACATTGAAAAACACCAACAAATTCAACAACAACCTCAACATTGAAAAACAGCAACAACCTCAACATTGAAAAACACCAACAAATTAGCAACAACTTCAACATTGAAAAACACCAAAAAATTCAACAACAACTTCGACATTGAAAAACACCAACAAATTCAACAACAACCTCAACATTGAAAAACACCAACAAATTCAACAACAATTTCAATATTGAAAAATAACAACAACCTCAACATCGAAAAACACCAACAAATTCAACAACAACCTCAACATTGAAAAACACCAACAAATTCAACAACAACCTCAACATTGAAAAACAACAACAACCTCAACGTTGAAAAACACCAACAATTTCAACAACAACCTCAACATTGAAAAACAACAACAACCTCAACATTGAAAAACAGCAACAAATTCAACAACAACTTCAACATTGAAAAACGCCAACAAATTCAACAACAACCTCGACATTGAAAAACACCAACAAATTCAACAACAACCTCAAGATTGAAAAACTACAACAACCTCAACATTGAAAAACGCCAACAAATTCAACAACAACTTCAACATTGAAAAACACCAACAAATTCAACAACAACCTCGACATTGAAAAACACCAACAAATTCAACAACAACCTCAACATTGAAAAACAACAACAACCTCAACATTGAAAAACGCCAACAAATTCAACAACAACCTCAACATTGAAAAACACCAACAAATTCAACAACAACCTCAACATTGAAAAACAACAACATCCTCAACATTGAAAAACACCAACAAATTCAACAACAACCTCAACATTGAAAAACTCTAACAAATTCAACAACAACCTCAAAATTGAAAAACAACAACCTCAACATTGAAAAACACCAACAAATTCAACAACATCCTCAACTTTGAAAAACTAAAACAACCTCAACATTGAACAACACCAACAAATTCAACAACAACCTCAAAATTGAAAAACAACAACAACCTCAACATTGAAAAACACCAACAAATTCAACAACAACCTCTACATTGAAAAACAACAACAGCCTCAACATTGAAAAACACCAACAAATTAGCAACAACTTCAACATTGAAAAACACCAAAAAATTCAACAACAACTTCGACATTGAAAAACACCAACAAATTCAACAAAAACCTCAACATTGAAAAACACCAACAAATTCAACAACAACCTCAACATTGAAAAACAGCAACAACCTCAACATTGAAAAACACCAACAAATTAGCAACAACTTCAACATTGAAAAACACCAAAAAATTCAACAACAACTTCGACATTGAAAAACACCAACAAATTCAACAACAACCTCAACATTGAAAAACACCAACAAATTCAACAACAACCTCAATATTGAAAAATAACAACAACCTCAACATCGAAAAACACCAACAAATTCAACAACAACCTCAACATTGAAAAACACCAACAAATTCAACAACAACCTCAACATTGAAAAACAACAACAACCTCAACGTTGAAAAACACCAACAATTTCAACAACAACCTCAACATTGAAAAACAACAACAACCTCAACATTGAAAAACAACAACAAATTCAACAACAACTTCAACATTGAAAAAGTTCACCAACAAATTCAACAACAACCTCGACATTGAAAAACACCAACAAATTCAACAACAACCTCAACATTGAAAAACAACAACAACCTCAACATTGAAAAACACTAAAAAATTCAACAACAACCTCAACATTGAAAAATAACAACCACCTCAACATTGAAAACCACCAAAAAATTCAACAACAACCTCAACATTGAAAAACACCAACAAATTCAACAACACCTTAACATTGAAAAACAACAACAACCTCAACATTGAAAAACACCAACAAATTCAACAACAACCTCAACATTGAAAAACTCCAACAAATTCAACAACAACCTGAACATTCAAAAACAACAACAAATTCAACAACAACTTCATCATTGAAATACACCAACAAATTCAACAACAACCTCGACATTGAAAAACACCAACAAATTCAACAAAAACCTGAACATTGAAAAACTACAACAACCTCAACATTGAAAAACACCAACAAATTCAACAACAACCTGAACATTGAAAAACAACAACAACCTCAACATTGAAAAACGCCAACAAATTCAACAACAACCTCAACATTGAAAAACACCAACAAATTCAACAACAACCTCAACATTGAAAAACACCAACAACCTCAACATTGATAAACACCAACAAATTCAACAACAACCTCAACATTGAAAAACACTAACAAATTCAACAACAACCTCAAAATTGAAAAACAACAACAACCTCAACATTGAAAAACACCAACAAATTCAACAACAACCTCAACTTTGAAAAACTACAACAACCTCAACATGGAAAAACACCAACAAATTCAACAACAACCTCAAAATTGAAAAACAACAACAACCTCAACATTGAAAAACACCAACAAATTCAACAACAACCTCAACATTGAAAAACACCAACAAATTCAACAACAACCTCAACATTGAAAAACAACAACAACCTCAACATTGAAAAACACCAACAAATTCAACAACAACCTCAACATTGAAAAACTTCAACAACCTCAACATTGAAAAACACCAACAAATTCAACAACAACCTCAAAATTGAAAAACAACAAGAACCTCAAAATTGAAAAACACCAACAAATTCAACAACAACCTCAACATTGAAAAACACCAACAAATTCAACAACAACCTCAATATTGAAAAACAACAACTGCCTCAACATTGAAAAACACCAACAAATTCAACAACAACCTCAACATTGAAAAACAACAACAACCTCAACATTGAAAAAAACCAACAAATTCAACAACAACCTCAACATTGAAAAACAACAACAACCACAACATTGAAAAACACCAACAAATTCAACAACAACCTCAACATTGAAAAACAACAACATCCTCAACATTGAAAAACACCAACAAATTCCACAACAACTTCAACATTGAAAAACACCAACAAATTCAACAACAACATCAACATTGAAAAACACCAACAAATTCAACAACAACCTCAACATTTAAAAACACCAACAAATTCAACAACAACCTCAACATTGAAAAACAACAACAACCTCAACATTGAAAAACACCAACAAATTCAACAACAACCTCAACATTGAAAAACACCAACAAATTCAACAACAACCTCAACATTGAAAAACAACAACAACCTCAACATTGAAAAACACCAACAAATTCAACAACAACTTCAACATTGAAAAACACCAAAAAATTCAACAACAACTTCGACATTGAAAAACACCAACAAATTCAACAACAACCTCAACATTGAAAAACAGCAACAACCTCAACATTGAAAAACACCAACAAATTAGCAACAACTTCAACATTGAAAAACACCAAAAAATTCAACAACAACTTCGACATTGAAAAACACCAACAAATTCAACAACAACCTCAACATTGAAAAACACCAACAAATTCAACAACAATTTCAATATTGAAAAATAACAACAACCTCAACATCGAAAAACACCAACAAATTCAACAACAACCTCAACATTGAAAAACACCAACAAATTCAACAACAACCTCAACATTGAAAAACAACAACAACCTCAACGTTGAAAAACACCAACAATTTCAACAACAACCTCAACATTGAAAAACAACAACAACCTCAACATTGAAAAACAGCAACAAATTCAACAACAACTTCAACATTGAAAAACACCAACAAATTCAACAACAACCTCGACATTGAAAAACACCAACAAATTCAACAACAACCTCAAGATTGAAAAACTACAACAACCTCAACATTGAAAAACACCAACAAATTCAACAACAACCTCAACATTGAAAAACAACAACAACCTCAACATTGAAAAACGCCAACAAATTCAACAACAACCTCAACATTGAAAAACACCAACAAATTCAACAACAACCTCAACATTGAAAAACAACAACATCCTCAACATTGAAAAACACCAACAAATTCAACAACAACCTCAACATTGAAAAACTCTAACAAATTCAACAACAACCTCAAAATTGAAAAACAACAACCTCAACATTGAAAAACACCAACAAATTCAACAACATCCTCAACTTTGAAAAACTAAAACAACCTCAACATTGAACAACACCAACAAATTCAACAACAACCTCAAAATTGAAAAACAACAACAACCTCAACATTGAAAAACACCAACAAATTCAACAACAACCTCTACATTGAAAAACAACAACAACCTCAACATTGAAAAACACCAACAAATTAGCAACAACTTGAACATTGAAAAACACCAAAAAATTCAACAACAACTTCGACATTGAAAAACACCAACAAATTCAACAACAACCTCAACATTGAAAAACACCAACAAATTCAACAACAACCTCAACATTGAAAAACAGCAACAACCTCAACATTGAAAAACACCAACAAATTAGCAACAACTTCAACATTGAAAAACACCAAAAAATTCAACAACAACTTCGACATTGAAAAACACCAACAAATTCAACAACAACCTCAACATTGAAAAACACCAACAAATTCAACAACAACCTCAATATTGAAAAATAACAACAACCTCAACATTGAGAAACACCAACAAATTCAACAACAACCTCAACATTGAAAAACACCGACAAATTCAACAACAACCTCAACATGGAAAAACAACAACAACCTCAACATCGAAAAACACCAACAAATTCAACAACAACCTCAACATTGAAAAACACCAACAAATTCAGCAACAACCTCAACATTGAAAAACAACAACAACCTCAACGTTGAAAAACACCAACAATTTCAACAACAACCTCAAAATTGAAAAACAACAACAAATTCAACAACAACCTCGACATTGAAAAACACCAACAAATTCAACAACAACCTCAACATTGAAAAACAACAACAACCTCAACATTGAAAAACACTAAAAAATTCAACAACAACCTCAACATTGAAAAATAACAACAACCTCAACATTGAAAACCACCAACAAATTCAACAACAACCTCAACATTGAAAAACACCAACAAATTCAACAACAACCTTAACATTGAAAAACAACAACAACCTCAACATTGAAAAACACCAACAAATTCAACAACAACCTCAACATTGAAAAACTCCAACAAATTCAACAACAACCTCAACATTGTAAAACAACAAAAAAATCAACTTTCAAAAACACCAACAAATTCAACAACAACCTGAACATTCAAAAACAACAACAAATTCAACAACAACTTCATCGTTGAAATACACCAACAAATTCAACAACAGCCTCGACATTGAAAAACACCAACAAATTCAACAACAACCTCAACATTGAAAAACAACAACAACCTCGACATTGAATAACACCAACAAATTCAACAACCTCAACATTGAAAAAGTACAACAACCTCAACGTTGAAAAACACCAACAAATTCAACAACAACTTCAACATCTAAAAACAACAACAACCTCAACATTGAAAAACATCAACAAATTCAACAACAACCTCAACATTGAAAAACAATAAAAACCTCAACATTGAAAAACACCAACAAGTTCAACAACGACCTCAACATTGAAAAACAGCAAAACCTCAACATTGAAAAACACCAATAAATTCAACAACAACCTCAACATAGAAAAACACCAACAAATTCAACAACAACCTAAACATTGAAAAACACCAACAAATTCAACAACAACCTCAACATTGAAAAACACCAACAAATTCAACAACAACCTCAACATTGAAAAACAACAACAACCTGAACATTGAAAAACACCAAGTTCAACAACAACCTCAACATTGAAAAACAACAACAACCTGAACATTGAAAAACAACAACCATTTCAACAACAACCTCAACATTGAAAAACAACAACAACCTCAACATTGAAAAACACCAACAAATTCAACAACAACCTCAACATTGAAAAACACCAACAAATTCAACAACAACCTCAACATTGAAAAACAACAACAACCTCAACATTGAAAAACACCAACAAATTCAACAACAACCTCAACATTGAAAAACGCCAACAATTCAACAACAACCTCAACATTGAAAAACACCAAGAAATTCAACAACAACCTCAACATTGAAAAACAACAAAAACCTCAACATTGAAAAACACCAACAAATGCAACAACAACCTCAACATTGAAAAACACCAACAAATTCAACAACAACCTCAACATTGAAAAACAACAACAAATTCAACAACAACCTCAACATTTAAAAACATCAACAAATTCAACAACAACCTCAACATTGAAAAACATTAACAACCTCAACATTGAAAAACACCAACAAATTCAACAACAAACTCAACATTGAAAAACAACAACAACCTCAACATTGAAAAAAACCAACAAATTCAACACCAACCTCAACATTAAAAAACACCAACAAATTGAACAACAACCTTAACATTGAAAAACAACAACAACCTCAACATTGAAAAACACCAACAAATTCAACAACAACCTCAACATTGAAAAACTCCAACAAATTCAACAACAACCTCAACATTGAAAAACAACAAAAAAATCAACATTCAAAAACACCAACAAATTCAACAACAACCTGAGCATTCAAAAACAACAACAAATTCAACAACAACTTCATCATTGAAATACACCAACCAATTCAACAACAACCTCGACATTGAAAAACACCAACAAATTCAACAACAACCTCATCATTGAAAAACTACAACAACCTCAACATTGAAAAACACCAACAAATTCAACAACAACCTGAACATTGAAAAACAACAACAACCTCAACATTGAAAAACACCAACAAATTCAACAACAACCTCAACATTGAAAAACAACAACAACCTCAACATTGAAAAACACCAACAAATTCAACAACAACCTCAACATTGAAAACACTAACAAATTCAACAACAACCTCAAAATTGAAAAACACCAACAAATTCAACAACAACCTCAACTTTGAAAAACTACAACAACCTCAACATGGAAAAACACCAACAAATTCAACAACAACCTCAAAATTGAAAAACACCAACAAATTCAACAACAACCTCAACTTTGAAAAACTACAACAACCTCAACATTGAAAAACACTAACAAATTCAACAACAACCTCAAAATTGAAAAACACCAACAAATTCAACAACAACCTCAAAATTGAAAAACAACAACAACCTCAACATTGAAAAACACCAACAAATTCAACAACAACCTCAACATTGAAAAACAACAACAACCTCATCATTGAAAAACACCAACAAATTCAACAACAACCTCAAAATTGAAAAACAACAACAACTTTAACATTGAAAAACACCAACAAATTCAACAACAACCTCAACATTGAAAAACTTCAACAACCTCAACATTGAAAAACACCAACACATTCAACAACAACCTCAAAATTGAAAAACAACAACAACCTCAAAATTGAAAAACACCAACAAATTCAACAACAACCTCAACATTGAAAGACACCAACAAATTCAACAACAACCTCAATATTGAAAAACAACAACTACCTCAACATTGAAAAACACCAACAAATTCAACAACAACCTCAACATTGAAAAACAACAACAACCTCAACATTGAAAAAAACCAACAAATTCAACAACAACGTCAACATTGAAAAACACCAACAAATTCAACAACAACCTCAACATTGATAAACAACAACAACCTCAACATTGAAAAACACCAACAAATTCAACAAGAACCTCAACATTGAAAAACTACGACAACCTCAACATTGAAAAACACCAACAAATTCAACAACAACCTGAACATTGAAAAACAACAACAACCTCAACATGGAAAAACAACAACAACCTCAACATCGAAAAACACCAACAAATTCAACAACAACCTCAACATTGAAAAACACCAACAAATTCAACAACAACCTCAACATTGAAAAACAACAACAACCTCAACGTTGAAAAACACCAACAATTTCAACAACAACCTCAGCATTGAAAAACAACAACAACCTCAACATTGAAAAACAACAACAAATTCAACAACAACTTCAACATTGAAAAACTTCACCAACAAATTCAACAACAACCTCGACATTGAAAAACACCAACAAATTCAACAACAACCTCAACATTGAAAAACAACAACAACCTCAACATTGAAAAACACTAAAAAATTCAACAACAACCTCAACATTGAAAAATAACAACAACCTCAACATTGAAAACCACCAACAAATTCAACAACAACCTCAACATTGAAAAACACCAACAAATTCAACAACAACCTTAACATTGAAAAACAACAACAACCTCAACATTGAAAAACACCAACAAATTCAACAACAACCTCAACATTGAAAAACTCCAACAAATTCAACAACAACCTCAACATTGAAAAACAACAAAAAAATCAACATTCAAAAACACCAACAAATTCAACAACAACCTGAGCATTCAAAAACAACAACAAATTCAACAACAACTTCATCATTGAAATACACCAACAAATTCAACAACAACCTCGACATTGAAAAACACCAACAAATTCAACAACAACCTCATCATTGAAAAACTACAACAACCTCAACATTGAAAAACACCAACAAATTCAACAACAACCTGAACATTGAAAAAGAACAACAACCTCAACATTGAAAAACACCAACAAATTCAACAACAACCTCAACATTGAAAAACAACAACAACCTCAACATTGAAAAACACCAACAAATTCAACAACAACCTCAACATTGAAAAACACTAACAAATTCAACAACAACCTCAAAATTGAAAAACACCAACAAATTCAACAACAACCTCAACTTTGAAAAACTACAACAACCTCAACATGGAAAAACACCAACAAATTCAACAACAACCTCAAAATTGAAAAACACCAACAAATTCAACAACAACCTCAACTTTGAAAAACTACAACAACCTCAACATTGAAAAACACTAACAAATTCAACAACAACCTCAAAATTGAAAAACACCAACAAATTCAACAACAACCTAAACTTTGAAAAACTACAACAACCTCAACATGGAAAAACACCAACAAATTCAACAACAACCTCAAAATTGAAAAACAACAACAACCTCAACATTGAAAAACACCAACAAATTCAACAACAACCTCAACATTGAAAAACAACAACAACCTCATCATTGAAAAACACCAACAAATTCAACAACAACCTCAAAATTGAAAAACAACAACAACTTTAACATTGAAAAACACCAACAAATTCAACAACAAACTCAACATTGAAAAACTTCAACAACCTCAACATTGAAAAACACCAACACATTCAACAACAACCTCAAAATTGAAAAACAACAACAACCTCAAAATTGAATATCACCAACAAATTCAAAAACAACCTCAACATTGAAAGACACCAACAAGTTCAACAACAACCTCAATATTGAAAAACAACAACTACCTCAACATTGAAAAACACCAACAAATTCAACAACAACCTCAACATTGAAAAACAACAACAACCTCAACATTGAAAAACTCCAACAAATTCAACAACAACCTCAACATTGAAAAACACTAACAAATTCAACAACAACCTCAAAATTGAAAAACAACAACAACCTCAACATTGAAAAACACCAACAAATTCAACAACAACCTCAACTTTGAAAAACTACAACAACCTCAACATGGAAAAACACCAACAAATTCAACAACAACCTCTACACTGAAAAACAACAACAACCTCAACATTGAAAAACACCAACAAATTCAACAACAACCTCAACATTGAAAAACAACAACAACCTCAACATTGAAAAAAACCAACAAATTCAACAACAACGTCAACATTGAAAAACACCAACAAATTCAACAACAACCTCAACATTGATAAACAACAACAACCTCAACATTGAAAAACACCAACAAATTCAACAACAACCTCAACATTGAAAAACTACGACAACCTCAACATTGAAAAACACCAACAAATTCAACAACAACCTGAACATTGAAAAACAACAACAACCTCAACATTGAAAAACACCAACAAATTCAACAACAACCTCAACATTGAAAAACAACAACAACCTCAACATTGAAAAACTCCAACAAATTCAACAACAACCTCAACATTGAAAAACACCAACAAATTCAACAACAACCTGAACATTGAAAAACAACAACAACCTCAACATGGAAAAACACCAACAAATTCAACAACAACCTCTACACTGAAAAACAACAACAACCTCAACATTGAAAAACACCAACAAATTCAACAACAACCTCAACATTGAAAAACTTCAACAACCTCAACATTGAAAAACACCAACACATTCAACAACAACCTCAAAATTGAAAAGCAACAACAACCTCAAAATTGAAAAACACCAACAAATTCAACAACAACCTCAACATTGAAAGACACCAACAAATTCAACAACAACCTCAATATTGAAAAACAACAACTACCTCAACATTGAAAAACACCAACAAATTCAACAACAACCTCAACATTGAAAAACAACAACAACCTCAACATTGAAAAAAACCAACAAATTCAACAACAACGTCAACATTGAAAAACACCAACAAATTCAACAACAACCTCAACATTGATTAACAACAACAACCTCAACATTGAAAAACACCAACAAATTCAACAACAACATCAACATTGAAAAACAACAACAACCTCAACATTGAAAAACACCAACAAATTCCACAACAACTTCAACATTGAAAAACACCAACAAATTCAACAACAACCTCAACATTGAAAAACACCAACAAAGTCAACAACAACCTCCACATTTAAAACACCAACAAATTCAACAACAACCTCAACAATGAAAAACAACAACAACCTCAACATTGAAAAACACCAACAAATTCAACAACAACCTCAACTTTGAAAAACACCAACAAATTCAACAAAAACCTCAACATTGAAAAACAACAACAACCTCAACATTGAAAAACACCAACAAATTCAACAACAACTTCAACATTGAAAAACACCAAAAAATTCAACAACAACTTCGACATTGATAATCACCAGCAAATTCAACAACTTCCTCAACATTGAAAAACACCAACAAATTCAACAACAACCTCAACATTGAAAAGCAACAACAACCTCAACATTGAAAAACACCACAAAATTCAACAACAACCTCAACATTGAAAAACAACAACAACCTCAACATCGAAAAACACCAACAAATTCAACAACAACCTCAACATTGAAAAACACCAACAAATTCAACAACAACCTCAACATTGAAAAACAACAACAACCTCAACGTTGAAAAACACCAACAATTTCAACAACAACCTCAACATTGAAAAACAACAACAACCTCAACATTGAAAAACAACAACAAATTCAACAACAACTTCAACATTGAAAAACTTCACCAACAAATTCAACAACAACCTCGACATTGAAAAACACCAACAAATTCAACAACAACCTCAACATTGAAAAACAACAACAACCTCAACATTGAAAAACACTAAAAAATTCAACAACAACCTCAACATTGAAAAATAACAACAACCTCAACATTGAAAACCACCAACAAATTCAACAACAACCTCAACATTGAAAAACACCAACAAATTCAACAACAACCTTAACATTGAAAAACAACAACAACCTCAACATTGAAAAACACCAACAAATTCAACAACAACCTCAACATTGAAAAACTCCAACAAATTCAACAACAAATTCAACATTGAAAAACAACAAAAAAATCAACATTCAAAAACACCAACAAATTCAAAAACAACCTGAACATTCAAAAACAACAACAAATTCAACAACAACTTCATCATTGAAATACACCAACAAATTCAACAACAACCTCGACATTGAAAAACACCAACAAATTCAACAACAACCTCAACATTGAAAAACTACAACAACCTCAACATTGAAAAACACCAACAAATTCAACAACAACCTGAACATTGAAAAACAACAACAACCTCAACATTGAAAAACACCAACAAATTCAACAACAACCTCAACATTGAAAAACAACAACAACCTCAACATTGAAAAACACCAACAAATTCAACAACAACCTCAACATTGAAAAACACTAACAAATTCAACAACAACCTCAAAATTGAAAAACAACAACAACCTCAACATTGAAAAACACCAACAAATTCAACAACAACCTCAACTTTGAAAAACTACAACAACCTCAACATGGAAAAACACCAACAAATTCAACAACAACCTCAAAATTGAAAAACAACAACAACCTCAACATTGAAAAACACCAACAAATTCAACAACAACCTCAACATTGAAAAACACCAACAAATTCAACAACAACCTCAACATTGAAAAACAACAACAACCTCAACATTGAAAAACACCAACAAATTCAACAACAACCTCAACATTGAAAAACTTCAACAACCTCAACATTGAAAAACACCAACAAATTCAACAACAACCTCAAAATTGAAAAACAACAAGAACCTCAAAATTGAAAAACACCAACAAATTCAACAACAACCTCAACATTGAAAAACACCAACAAATTCAACAACAACCTCAATATTGAAAAACAACAACTGCCCCAACATTGAAAAACACCAACAAATTCCACAACAACTTCAACATTGAAAAACACCAACAAATTCAACAACAACCTCAACATTGAAAAACACCAACAAATTCAACAACAACCTCAACATTTAAAAACACCAACAAATTCAACAACAACCTCAACATTGAAAAACAACAACAACCTCAACATTGAAAAACACCAACAAATTCAAGAACAACCTCAACATTGAAAAACACCAACAAATTCAACAACAACCTCAACATTGAAAAACAACAACAACCTCAACATTGAAAAACACCAACAAATTCAACAACAACTTCAACATTGAAAAACACCAAAAAATTCAACAACAACTTCGACATTGAAAAACACCAACAAATTCAACAACAACCTCAACATTGAAAAACAGCAACAACCTCAACATTGAAAAACACCAACAAATTAGCAACAACTTCAACATTGAAAAACACCAAAAAATTCAACAACAACTTCGACATTGAAAAACACCAACAAATTCAACAACAACCTCAACATTGAAAAACACCAACAAATTCAACAACAATTTCAATATTGAAAAATAACAACAACCTCAACATCGAAAAACACCAACAAATTCAACAACAACCTCAACATTGAAAAACACCAACAAATTCAACAACAACCTCAACATTGAAAAACAACAACAACCTCAACGTTGAAAAACACCAACAATTTCAACAACAACCTCAACATTGAAAAACAACAACCTCAACATTGAAAAACAGCAACAAATTCAACAACAACTTCAACATTGAAAAACACCAACAAATTCAACAACAACCTCGACATTGAAAAACACCAACAAATTCAACAACAACCTCAACATTGAAAAACAACAACAACCTCAACATTGAAAAACACCAAAAAATTCAACAACAAACTCAACATTGAAAAACTCCAACAAATTCAATAACAACCTCAACATTGAAAAACAACAAAGAAATCAACATTCAAAAACACCAACAAATTCAACAACAAGGTGAACATTCAAAAACAACAACAAATTCAACAACAACTTCATCATTGAAATACACCAACAAATTCAACAACAACCTCGACATTGAAAAACACCAACAAATTCAACAACAACCTCAAGATTGAAAAACTACAACAACCTCAACATTGAAAAACACCAACAAATTCAACAACAACCTCAACATTGAAAAACAACAACAACCTCAACATTGAAAAACGCCAACAAATTCAACAACAACCTCAACATTGAAAAACACCAACAAATTCAACAACAACCTCAACATTGAAAAACAACAACATCCTCAACATTGAAAAACACCAACAAATTCAACAACAACCTCAACATTGAAAAACTCTAACAAATTCAACAACAACCTCAAAATTGAAAAACAACAACCTCAACATTGAAAAACACCAACAAATTCAACAACATCCTCAACTTTGAAAAACTAAAACAACCTCAACATTGAACAACACCAACAAATTCAACAACAACCTCAAAATTGAAAAACAACAACAACCTCAACATTGAAAAACACCAACAAATTCAACAACAACCTCTACATTGAAAAACAACAACAACCTCAACATTGAAAAACACCAACAAATTAGCAACAACTTCAACATTGAAAAACACCAAAAAATTCAACAACAACTTCGACATTGAAAAACACCAACAAATTCAACAACAACCTCAACATTGAAAAACACCAACAAATTCAACAACAACCTCAACATTGAAAAACAGCAACAACCTCAACATTGAAAAACACCAACAAATTAGCAACAACTTCAACATTGAAAAACACCAAAAAATTCAACAACAACTTCGACATTGAAAAACACCAACAAATTCAACAACAACCTCAACATTGAAAAACACCAACAAATTCAACAACAACCTCAATATTGAAAAATAACAACAACCTCAACATTGAGAAACACCAACAAATTCAACAACAACCTCAACATTGAAAAACACCGACAAATTCAACAACAACCTCAACATGGAAAAACAACAACAACCTCAACATCGAAAAACACCAACAAATTCAACAACAACCTCAACATTGAAAAACACCAACAAATTCAGCAACAACCTCAACATTGAAAAACAACAACAACCTCAACGTTGAAAAACACCAACAATTTCAACAACAACCTCAACATTGAAAAACAACAACAAATTCAACAACAACCTCGACATTGAAAAACACCAACAAATTCAACAACAACCTCAACATTGAAAAACAACAACAACCTCAACATTGAAAAACACTAAAAAATTCAACAACAACCTCAACATTGAAAAATAACAACAACCTCAACATTGAAAACCACCAACAAATTCAACAACAACCTCAACATTGAAAAACACCAACAAATTCAACAACAACCTTAACATTGAAAAACAACAACAACCTCAACATTGAAAAACACCAACAAATTCAACAACAACCTCAACATTGAAAAACTCCAACAAATTCAACAACAACCTCAACATTGAAAAACAACAAAAAAATCAACTTTCAAAAACACCAACAAATTCAACAACAACCTGAACATTCAAAAACAACAACAAATTCAACAACAACTTCATCATTGAAATACACCAACAAATTCAACAACAGCCTCGACATTGAAAAACACCAACAAATTCAACAACAACCTCAACATTGAAAAACAACAACAACCTCGACATTGAATAACACCAACAAATTCAACAACCTCAACATTGAAAAAGTACAACAACCTCAACGTTGAAAAACACCAACAAATTCAACAACAACTTCAACATCTAAAAACAACAACAACCTCAACATTGAAAAACATCAACAAATTCAACAACAACCTCAACATTGAAAAACAATAAAAACCTCAACATTGAAAAACACCAACAAGTTCAACAACGACCTCAACATTGAAAAACAGCAAAACCTCAACATTGAAAAACACCAATAAATTCAACAACAACCTCAACATAGAAAAACACCAACAAATTCAACAACAACCTAAACATTGAAAAACACCAACAAATTCAACAACAACCTCAACATTGAAAAACACCAACAAATTCAACAACAACCTCGAAATTGAAAAACAACAACCACCTCAAAATTGAAAAACAACAACACATTCAACAACAACCTCAACATTGAAAAACACCAACAAATTCAACAACAACCTCAACATTGAAAAACAACAACAACCTGAACATTGAAAAACACCAAGTTCAACAACAACCTCAACATTGAAAAAGAACAACAACCTGAACATTGAAAAACAACAACCATTTCAACAACAACCTCAACATTGAAAAACAACAACAACCTCAACATTGAAAAACACCAACAAATTCAACAACAACCTCAACATTGAAAAACGCCAACAATTCAACAACAACCTCAACATTGAAAAACACTAACAAATTCAACAACAACCTCAAAATTGAAAAACAACAACAACCTCAACATTGAAAAACACCAACAAATTCAACAACAACCTCAACTTTGAAAAACTACAACAACCTCAACATGGAAAAACACCAACAAATTCAACAACAACCTCAAAATTGAAAAACAACAACAACCTCAACATTGAAAAACACCAACAAATTCAACAACAACCTCAACATTGAAAAACACCAACAAATTCAACAACAACCTCAACATTGAAAAACAACAACAACCTCAACATTGAAAAACACCAACAAATTCAACAACAACCTCAACATTGAAAAACTTCAACAACCTCAACATTGAAAAACACCAACAAATTCAACAACAACCTCAAAATTGAAAAACAACAAGAACCTCAAAATTGAAAAACACCAACAAATTCAACAACAACCTCAACATTGAAAAACACCAACAAATTCAACAACAACCTCAATATTGAAAAACAACAACTGCCCCAACATTGAAAAACACCAACAAATTCCACAACAACTTCAACATTGAAAAACACCAACAAATTCAACAACAACCTCAACATTGAAAAACACCAACAAATTCAACAACAACCTCAACATTTAAAAACACCAACAAATTCAACAACAACCTCAACATTGAAAAACAACAACAACCTCAACATTGAAAAACACCAACAAATTCAAGAACAACCTCAACATTGAAAAACACCAACAAATTCAACAAAAACCTCAACATTGAAAAACAACAACAACCTCAACATTGAAAAACACCAACAAATTCAACAACAACTTCAACATTGAAAAACACCAAAAAATTCAACAACAACTTCGACATTGAAAAACACCAACAAATTCAACAACAACCTCAACATTGAAAAACAACAACAACCTCAACATTGAAAAACACCAACAAATTCAACAACAACCTCAACATTGAAAAACACCAACAAATTCAACAACAACCTCAACATTGAAAAACAACAACAACCTCAACATTGAAAAACACCAACAAATTCAACAACAACTTCAACATTGAAAAACACCAAAAAATTCAACAACAACTTCGACATTGAAAAACACCAACAAATTCAACAACAACCTCAACATTGAAAAACAGCAACAACCTCAACATTGAAAAACACCAACAAATTAGCAACAACTTCAACATTGAAAAACACCAAAAAATTCAACAACAACTTCGACATTGAAAAACACCAACAAATTCAACAACAACCTCAACATTGAAAAACACCAACAAATTCAACAACAATTTCAATATTGAAAAATAACAACAACCTCAACATCGAAAAACACCAACAAATTCAACAACAACCTCAACATTGAAAAACACCAACAAATTCAACAACAACCTCAACATTGAAAAACAACAACAACCTCAACGTTGAAAAACACCAACAATTTCAACAACAACCTCAACATTGAAAAACAACAACCTCAACATTGAAAAACAGCAACAAATTCAACAACAACTTCAACATTGAAAAACACCAACAAATTCAACAACAACCTCGACATTGAAAAACACCAACAAATTCAACAACAACCTCAACATTGAAAAACAACAACAACCTCAACATTGAAAAACACCAAAAAATTCAACAACAAACTCAACATTGAAAAACTCCAACAAATTCAATAACAACCTCAACATTGAAAAACAACAAAGAAATCAACATTCAAAAACACCAACAAATTCAACAACAAGGTGAACATTCAAAAACAACAACAAATTCAACAACAACTTCATCATTGAAATACACCAACAAATTCAACAACAACCTCGACATTGAAAAACACCAACAAATTCAACAACAACCTCAAGATTGAAAAACTACAACAACCTCAACATTGAAAAACACCAACAAATTCAACAACAACCTCAACATTGAAAAACAACAACAACCTCAACATTGAAAAACGCCAACAAATTCAACAACAACCTCAACATTGAAAAACACCAACAAATTCAACAACAACCTCAACATTGAAAAACAACAACATCCTCAACATTGAAAAACACCAACAAATTCAACAACAACCTCAACATTGAAAAACTCTAACAAATTCAACAACAACCTCAAAATTGAAAAACAACAACCTCAACATTGAAAAACACCAACAAATTCAACAACATCCTCAACTTTGAAAAACTAAAACAACCTCAACATTGAACAACACCAACAAATTCAACAACAACCTCAAAATTGAAAAACAACAACAACCTCAACATTGAAAAACACCAACAAATTCAACAACAACCTCTACATTGAAAAACAACAACAACCTCAACATTGAAAAACACCAACAAATTAGCAACAACTTCAACATTGAAAAACACCAAAAAATTCAACAACAACTTCGACATTGAAAAACACCAACAAATTCAACAACAACCTCAACATTGAAAAACACCAACAAATTCAACAACAACCTCAACATTGAAAAACAGCAACAACCTCAACATTGAAAAACACCAACAAATTAGCAACAACTTCAACATTGAAAAACACCAAAAAATTCAACAACAACTTCGACATTGAAAAACACCAACAAATTCAACAACAACCTCAACATTGAAAAACACCAACAAATTCAACAACAACCTCAATATTGAAAAATAACAACAACCTCAACATTGAGAAACACCAACAAATTCAACAACAACCTCAACATTGAAAAACACCGACAAATTCAACAACAACCTCAACATGGAAAAACAACAACAACCTCAACATCGAAAAACACCAACAAATTCAACAACAACCTCAACATTGAAAAACACCAACAAATTCAGCAACAACCTCAACATTGAAAAACAACAACAACCTCAACGTTGAAAAACACCAACAATTTCAACAACAACCTCAACATTGAAAAACAACAACAAATTCAACAACAACCTCGACATTGAAAAACACCAACAAATTCAACAACAACCTCAACATTGAAAAACAACAACAACCTCAACATTGAAAAACACTAAAAAATTCAACAACAACCTCAACATTGAAAAATAACAACAACCTCAACATTGAAAACCACCAACAAATTCAACAACAACCTCAACATTGAAAAACACCAACAAATTCAACAACAACCTTAACATTGAAAAACAACAACAACCTCAACATTGAAAAACACCAACAAATTCAACAACAACCTCAACATTGAAAAACTCCAACAAATTCAACAACAACCTCAACATTGAAAAACAACAAAAAAATCAACTTTCAAAAACACCAACAAATTCAACAACAACCTGAACATTCAAAAACAACAACAAATTCAACAACAACTTCATCATTGAAATACACCAACAAATTCAACAACAGCCTCGACATTGAAAAACACCAACAAATTCAACAACAACCTCAACATTGAAAAACAACAACAACCTCGACATTGAATAACACCAACAAATTCAACAACCTCAACATTGAAAAAGTACAACAACCTCAACGTTGAAAAACACCAACAAATTCAACAACAACTTCAACATCTAAAAACAACAACAACCTCAACATTGAAAAACATCAACAAATTCAACAACAACCTCAACATTGAAAAACAATAAAAACCTCAACATTGAAAAACACCAACAAGTTCAACAACGACCTCAACATTGAAAAACAGCAAAACCTCAACATTGAAAAACACCAATAAATTCAACAACAACCTCAACATAGAAAAACACCAACAAATTCAACAACAACCTAAACATTGAAAAACACCAACAAATTCAACAACAACCTCAACATTGAAAAACACCAACAAATTCAACAACAACCTCGAAATTGAAAAACAACAACCACCTCAAAATTGAAAAACAACAACACATTCAACAACAACCTCAACATTGAAAAACACCAACAAATTCAACAACAACCTCAACATTGAAAAACAACAACAACCTGAACATTGAAAAACACCAAGTTCAACAACAACCTCAACATTGAAAAAGAACAACAACCTGAACATTGAAAAACAACAACCATTTCAACAACAACCTCAACATTGAAAAACAACAACAACCTCAACATTGAAAAACACCAACAAATTCAACAACAACCTCAACATTGAAAAACGCCAACAATTCAACAACAACCTCAACATTGAAAAACACCAACAAATTCAACAACAACCTCAACATTGAAAAACAACAAAAACCTCAACATTGAAAAACACCAACAAATGCAACAACAACCTCAACATTGAAAAACACCAACAAATTCAACAACAACCTCAACATTGATAAACAACAACAACCTCAACATTGAAAAACACCAACAAATTCAACAACAACCTCAACATTGAAAAACTACGACAACCTCAACATTGAAAAACACCAACAAATTCAACAACAACCTGAACATTGAAAAACAACAACAACCTCAACATGGAAAAACAACAACAACCTCAACATCGAAAAACACCAACAAATTCAACAACAACCTCAACATTGAAAAACACCAACAAATTCAACAACAACCTCAACATTGAAAAACAACAACAACCTCAACGTTGAAAAACACCAACAATTTCAACAACAACCTCAGCATTGAAAAACAACAACAACCTCAACATTGAAAAACAACAACAAATTCAACAACAACTTCAACATTGAAAAACTTCACCAACAAATTCAACAACAACCTCGACATTGAAAAACACCAACAAATTCAACAACAACCTCAACATTGAAAAACAACAACAACCTCAACATTGAAAAACACTAAAAAATTCAACAACAACCTCAACATTGAAAAATAACAACAACCTCAACATTGAAAACCACCAACAAATTCAACAACAACCTCAACATTGAAAAACACCAACAAATTCAACAACAACCTTAACATTGAAAAACAACAACAACCTCAACATTGAAAAACACCAACAAATTCAACAACAACCTCAACATTGAAAAACTCCAACAAATTCAACAACAACCTCAACATTGAAAAACAACAAAAAAATCAACATTCAAAAACACCAACAAATTCAACAACAACCTGAGCATTCAAAAACAACAACAAATTCAACAACAACTTCATCATTGAAATACACCAACAAATTCAACAACAACCTCGACATTGAAAAACACCAACAAATTCAACAACAACCTCATCATTGAAAAACTACAACAACCTCAACATTGAAAAACACCAACAAATTCAACAACAACCTGAACATTGAAAAACAACAACAACCTCAACATTGAAAAACACCAACAAATTCAACAACAACCTCAACATTGAAAAACAACAACAACCTCAACATTGAAAAACACCAACAAATTCAACAACAACCTCAACATTGAAAAACACTAACAAATTCAACAACAACCTCAAAATTGAAAAACACCAACAAATTCAACAACAACCTCAACTTTGAAAAACTACAACAACCTCAACATGGAAAAACACCAACAAATTCAACAACAACCTCAAAATTGAAAAACACCAACAAATTCAACAACAACCTCAACTTTGAAAAACTACAACAACCTCAACATTGAAAAACACTAACAAATTCAACAACAACCTCAAAATTGAAAAACACCAACAAATTCAACAACAACCTAAACTTTGAAAAACTACAACAACCTCAACATGGAAAAACACCAACAAATTCAACAACAACCTCAAAATTGAAAAACAACAACAACCTCAACATTGAAAAACACCAACAAATTCAACAACAACCTCAACATTGAAAAACAACAACAACCTCATCATTGAAAAACACCAACAAATTCAACAACAACCTCAAAATTGAAAAACAACAACAACTTTAACATTGAAAAACACCAACAAATTCAACAACAAACTCAACATTGAAAAACTTCAACAACCTCAACATTGAAAAACACCAACACATTCAACAACAACCTCAAAATTGAAAAACAACAACAACCTCAAAATTGAATATCACCAACAAATTCAAAAACAACCTCAACATTGAAAGACACCAACAAGTTCAACAACAACCTCAATATTGAAAAACAACAACTACCTCAACATTGAAAAACACCAACAAATTCAACAACAACCTCAACATTGAAAAACAACAACAACCTCAACATTGAAAAAAACCAACAAATTCAACAACAACGTCAACATTGAAAAACACCAACAAATTCAACAACAACCTCAACATTGATAAACAACAACAACCTCAACATTGAAAAACACCAACAAATTCAACAACAACCTCAACATTGAAAAACTACGACAACCTCAACATTGAAAAACACCAACAAATTCAACAACAACCTGAACATTGAAAAACAACAACAACCTCAACATTGAAAAACACCAACAAATTCAACAACAACCTCAACATTGAAAAACAACAACAACCTCAACATTGAAAAACTCCAACAAATTCAACAACAACCTCAACATTGAAAAACACTAACAAATTCAACAACAACCTCAAAATTGAAAAACAACAACAACCTCAACATTGAAAAACACCAACAAATTCAACAACAACCTCAACTTTGAAAAACTACAACAACCTCAACATGGAAAAACACCAACAAATTCAACAACAACCTCTACACTGAAAAACAACAACAACCTCAACATTGAAAAACACCAACAAATTCAACAACAACCTCAACATTGAAAAACTTCAACAACCTCAACATTGAAAAACACCAACACATTCAACAACAACCTCAAAATTGAAAAGCAACAACAACCTCAAAATTGAAAAACACCAACAAATTCAACAACAACCTCAACATTGAAAGACACCAACAAATTCAACAACAACCTCAATATTGAAAAACAACAACTACCTCAACATTGAAAAACACCAACAAATTCAACAACAACCTCAAAATTGAAAAACAACAACAACCTCAACATTGAAAAACACCAACAAATTCAACAACAACCTCAACATTGAAAAACAACAACAACCTCATCATTGAAAAACACCAACAAATTCAACAACAACCTCAAAATTGAAAAACAACAACAACTTTAACATTGAAAAACACCAACAAATTCAACAACAAACTCAACATTGAAAAACTTCAACAACCTCAACATTGAAAAACACCAACACATTCAACAACAACCTCAAAATTGAAAAACAACAACAACCTCAAAATTGAATATCACCAACAAATTCAAAAACAACCTCAACATTGAAAGACACCAACAAGTTCAACAACAACCTCAATATTGAAAAACAACAACTACCTCAACATTGAAAAACACCAACAAATTCAACAACAACCTCAACATTGAAAAACAACAACAACCTCAACATTGAAAAAAACCAACAAATTCAACAACAACGTCAACATTGAAAAACACCAACAAATTCAACAACAACCTCAACATTGATAAACAACAACAACCTCAACATTGAAAAACACCAACAAATTCAACAACAACCTCAACATTGAAAAACAACAACAACCTCAACATTGAAAAACTCCAACAAATTCAACAACAACCTCAACATTGAAAAACACTTACAAATTCAACAACAACCTCAAAATTGAAAAACAACAACAACCTCAACATTGAAAAACACCAACAAATTCAACAACAACCTCAACTTTGAAAAACTACAACAACCTCAACATGGAAAAACACCAACAAATTCAACAACAACCTCTACACTGAAAATCAACAACAACCTCAACATTGAAAAACACCAACAAATTCAACAACAACCTCAACATTGAAAAACTTCAACAACCTCAACATTGAAAAACACCAACACATTCAACAACAACCTCAACATTGATTAACAACAACAACCTCAACATTGAAAAACACCAACAAATTCAACAACAACATCAACATTGAAAAACAACAACAACCTCAACATTGAAAAACACCAACAAATTCCACAACAACTTCAACATTGAAAAACACCAACAAATTCAACAACAACCTCAACATTGAAAAACACCAACAAAGTCAACAACAACCTCCACATTTAAAACACCAACAAATTCAACAACAACCTCAACAATGAAAAACAACAACAACCTCAACATTGAAAAACACCAACAAATTCAACAACAACCTCAACTTTGAAAAACACCAACAAATTCAACAAAAACCTCAACATTGAAAAACAACAACAACCTGAACATTGAAAAACACCAACAAATTCAACAACAACTTCAACATTGAAAAACACCAAAAAATTCAACAACAACTTCGACATTGATAATCACCAGCAAATTCAACAACTTCCTCAACATTGAAAAACACCAACAAATTCAACAACAACCTCAACATTGAAAAGCAACAACAACCTCAACATTGAAAAACACCACAAAATTCAACAACAACCTCAACATTGAAAAACAACAACAACCTCAACATCGAAAAACACCAACAAATTCAACAACAACCTCAACATTGAAAAACACCAACAAATTCAACAACAACCTCAACATTGAAAAACAACAACAACCTCAACGTTGAAAAACACCAACAATTTCAACAACAACCTCAACATTGAAAAACAACAACAACCTCAACATTGAAAAACAACAACAAATTCAACAACAACTTCAACATTGAAAAACTTCACCAACAAATTCAACAACAACCTCGACATTGAAAAACACCAACAAATTCAACAACAACCTCAACATTGAAAAACAACAACAACCTCAACATTGAAAAACACTAAAAAATTCAACAACAACCTCAACATTGAAAAATAACAACAACCTCAACATTGAAAACCACCAACAAATTCAACAACAACCTCAACATTGAAAAACACCAACAAATTCAACAACAACCTTAACATTGAAAAACAACAACAACCTCAACATTGAAAAACACCAACAAATTCAACAACAACCTCAACATTGAAAAACTCCAACAAATTCAACAACAAATTCAACATTGAAAAACAACAAAAAAATCAACATTCAAAAACACCAACAAATTCAACAACAACCTGAACATTCAAAAACAACAACAAATTCAACAACAACTTCATCATTGAAATACACCAACAAATTCAACAACAACCTCGACATTGAAAAACACCAACAAATTCAACAACAACCTCAACATTGAAAAACTACAACAACCTCAACATTGAAAAACACCAACAAATTCAACAACAACCTGAACATTGAAAAACAACAACAACCTCAACATTGAAAAACACCAACAAATTCAACAACAACCTCAACATTGAAAAACAACAACAACCTCAACATTGAAAAACACCAACAAATTCAACAACAACCTCAACATTGAAAAACACTAACAAATTCAACAACAACCTCAAAATTGAAAAACAACAACAACCTCAACATTGAAAAACACCAACAAATTCAACAACAACCTCAACTTTGAAAAACTACAACAACCTCAACATGGAAAAACACCAACAAATTCAACAACAACCTCAAAATTGAAAAACAACAACAACCTCAACATTGAAAAACACCAACAAATTCAACAACAACCTCAACATTGAAAAACACCAACAAATTCAACAACAACCTCAACATTGAAAAACAACAACAACCTCAACATTGAAAAACACCAACAAATTCAACAACAACCTCAACATTGAAAAACTTCAACAACCTCAACATTGAAAAACACCAACAAATTCAACAACAACCTCAAAATTGAAAAACAACAAGAACCTCAAAATTGAAAAACACCAACAAATTCAACAACAACCTCAACATTGAAAAACACCAACAAATTCAACAACAACCTCAATATTGAAAAACAACAACTGCCCCAACATTGAAAAACACCAACAAATTCAACAACAACCTCAACATTGAAAAACAACAACAACCTCAACATTGAAAAAAACCAACAAATTCAACAACAACGTCAACATTGAAAAACACCAACAAATTCAACAACAACCTCAACATTGAAAAACAACAACAACCTCAACATTGAAAAACACCAACAACTTCAACAACAACCTCAACATTGAAAAACAACAACAACCTCAACATTGAAAAACACCAACAAATTCCACAACAACTTCAACATTGAAAAACACCAACAAATTCAACAACAACCTCAACATTGAAAAACACCAACAAATTCAACAACAACCTCAACATTTAAAAACACCAACAAATTCAACAACAACCTCAACATTGAAAAACAACAACAACCTCAACATTGAAAAACACCAACAAATTCAAGAACAACCTCAACATTGAAAAACACCAACAAATTCAACAAAAACCTCAACATTGAAAAACAACAACAACCTCAACATTGAAAAACACCAACAAATTCAACAACAACTTCAACATTGAAAAACACCAACAAATTCAACAACAACCTCAACATTGAAAAACAGCAACAACCTCAACATTGAAAAACACCAACAAATTAGCAACAACTTCAACATTGAAAAACACCAAAAAATTCAACAACAACTTCGACATTGAAAAACACCAACAAATTCAACAACAACCTCAACGTTGAAAAACACCAACAAATTCAACAATAACCTCAATATTGAAAAATAACAACAACCTCAACATCGAAAAACACCAACAAATTCAACAACAACCTCAACATTGAAAAACACCAACAAATTCAACAACAACCTCAACATTGAAAAACAACAACAACCTCAACGTTGAAAAACACCAACAATTTCAACAACAACCTCAACATTGAAAAACAACAACAACCTCAACATTGAAAAACAACAACAAATTCAACAACAACTTCAACATTGAAAAACACCAACAAATTCAACAACAACCTCGACATTGAAAAACACCAACAAATTCAACAACAACCTCAACATTGAAAAACAACAACAACCTCAACATTGAAAAACACCAAAAAATTCAACAACAATCTCAACATTGAAAAAGTCCAACAAATTCAACAACAACCTCAACATTGAAAAACAACAAAGAAATAAACATTCAAAAACACCAACAAATTCAACAACAACCTCAACATTGAAAAACACCAACAAATTCAACAACAACCTCAACATTGAAAAACAACAACAACCTCAACATTGAAAAACACCAACAAATTCAACAACAACCTCAATATTGAAAAACAACAACTGCCTCAACATTGAAAAACACCAACAAATTCAACAACAACCTCAACATTGAAAAACAACAACAACCTCAACATTGAAAAAAACCAACAAATTCAACAACAACGTCAACATTGAAAAACACCAACAAATTCAACAACAACCTCAACATTGAAAAACAACAACAACCTCAACATTGAAAAACACCAACAACTTCAACAACAACCTCAACATTGAAAAACAACAACAACCTCAACATTGAAAAACACCAACAAATTCCACAACAACTTCAACATTGAAAAACACCAACAAATTCAACAACAACCTCAACATTGAAAAACACCAACAATTTCAACAACAACCTCAACATTTAAAAACACCAACAAATTCAACAACAACCTCAAAATTGAAAAACAACAACAACCTCAACATTGAAAAACACCAACAAATTCAACAACAACCTCAACATTGAAAAACACCAACAAATTCAACAAAAACCTCAACATTGAAAAACAACAACAACCTCAACATTGAAAAACACCAACAAATTCAACAACAACTTCAACATTGAAAATCACCAAAAAATTCAACAACAACTTCGACATTGAAAAACACCAACAAATTCAACAACAACCTCAACATTGAAAAACAGCAACAACCTCAACTTTGAAAAACACCAACAAATTAGCAACAACTTCAACATTGAAAAAAACCAAAAAATTCAACAACAACTTCGACATTGAAAAACACCAACAAATTCAACAACATCCTCAACATTGAAAAACACCAACAAATTCAACAACAACCTCAATATTGAAAAATAACAACAACCTCAACATCGAAAAACACCAACAAATTCAACAACAACCTCAACATTGAAAAACACCAACAAATTCAACAACAACCTCAACATTGAAAAACAACAACAACCTCAACGTTGAAAAACACCAACAATTTCAACAACAACCTCAACATTGAAAAACAACAACAACCTCAACATTGAAAAACAACAACAAATTCAACAACAACTTCAACATTGAAAAACACCAACAAATTCAACAACAACCTCGACATTGAAAAACACCAACAAATTCAACAACAACCTCAACATTGAAAAACAACAACAACCTCAACATTGAAAAACACCAAAAAATTCAACAACAATCTCAACATTGAAAAACTCCAACAAATTCAACAACAACCTCAACATTGAAAAACAACAAAGAAATCAACATTCAAAAACACCAACAAATTCAACAACAAGCTGAACATTCAAAAACAACAACAAATTCAACAACAACTTCATCATTGAAATACACCAACAAATTCAACAACAACCTCGACATTGAAAAACACCAACAAATTCAACAACAACCTCAACATTGAAAAACTACAACAACCTCAACATTGAAAAACACCAACAAATTCAACAACAACCTCAACATTGAAAAACAACAACAACCTCAACATTGAAAAACATCAACAAATTCAACAACAACCTCAACATTGAAAAACACCAACAAATTCAACAACAACCTCAACATTGAAAAACAACAACAACCTCAACTTTGAAAAACACCAACAAATTCAACAACAACCTCAACATTGAAAAACTCTAACAAATTCAACAACAACCTCAAAATTGAAAAACAACAACAACCTCAACATTGAAAAACACCAACAAATTCAACAACAACCTCAACATTGAAAAACACCAACAAATTCAACAACAACCTCAACATTGAAAAACTCTAACAAATTCAACAACAACCTCAAAATTGAAAAACAACAACAACCTCTACATTGAAAAACAACAACAACCTCAACATTGAAAAAGACCAACAAATTCAACAACAACCTCAACATTGAAAAACAACAACAACCTCTTCATTGAAAAACACCAACAAATTCAACAACAACCTCAAAATTGAAAAACAACAACAACTTTAACATTGAAAAACACCAACAAATTCAACAACAACCTCAACATTGAAAAGCTTCAACAACCTCAACATTGAAAAACACCAACACATTCAACAACAACCTCAAAATTGAAAAACAACAACAACCTCAAAATTGAAAAACACCAACAAATTCAACAACAACCTCAACATTGTAAGACACCAACAAATTCAACAACAACCTCAATATTGAAAAACAACAACTACCTCAACATTGAAAAACACCAACAAATTCAGCAACAACCTCAACATTGAAAAACAACAACAACCTCAACATTGAAAAAAACCAACAAATTCAACAACAACGTCAACATTGAAAAACACCAACAAATTCAACAACAACCTCAACATTCATAAACAACAACAACCTCAACATTGAAAAACAACAACAAATTCAACAACAACCTCAACATTGAAAAACAACAACAACCTCAACATTGAAAAACACCAACAAATTCCGCAACAACTTCAACATTGAAAAACACCAACAAATTCAACAACAACCTCAACATTGAAAAACACCACAAAATTCAACAACAACCTCAACATTGAAAAATAACAACAACCTCAACATTGAAAAACACCATCAAATTCAACAACAACCTCAACATTGAAAAACACCGACAGATTCAGCAACAACCTCAACATGGAAAAACAACAACAACCTCAACATCGAAAAACACCAACAAATTCAACAACAACCTCAACATTGAAAAACACCAACAAATTCAACAACAACCTCAACATTGAAAAACAACAACAACCTCAACGTTGAAAAACACCAACAAATTCAACAACAACCTCAACATTGAGAAACAACAACAACCTCAACATTGAAAAACAACAACAAATTCAACAACAACTTCAACATTGAAAAACAACAACAACCTCAACATTGAAAAACACCAAAAAATTCAACAACAACCTCAATATTGAAAAATAACAACAACCTCAACATTGAAAACCACCTACAAATTCAACAACAACCTCAACATTGAAAAATACCAACAAATTCAACAACAACCTCAACATTGAAAAACAACAACAACCTCAACATTGAAAAATAACAACAACCTCAACATTGAAAACCACCAACAAATTCAACGACAACTCAACATTGAAAAACACCAATACATTCAACAACAACCTCAAAATTGAAAAACAACAACAACCTCAAAATTGAAAAACACCAACAAATTCAACAACAACCTCAACATTGAAAGACACCAACAAATTCAACAACAACCTCAATATTGAAAAACACCAACAAATTCAACAACAACCTCAACATTGAAAAACAACAACAACCTCAACATTGAAAAAAACCAACAAATTCAACAACAACGTCAACATTGAAAAACACAAACAAATTCAACAACAACCTCAACATTGATAAACAACAACAACCTCAACATTGAAAAACACCAACAAATTCAACAACAACCTCAACATTGAAAAACAACAACAACCTCAACATTGAAAAACACCAACAAATTCCGCAACAACTTCAACATTGAAAAACACCAACAAATTCAACAACAACCTCAACATTGAAAAACACCAACAAATTCAACAACAACCTCAACATTGAAAAACAACAACAACCTCAACATTGAAAAACACCACAAAATTCAACAACAACCTCAACATTGAAAAATAACAACAACCTCAACATTGAAAAACACCAACAAATTCAACAACAACCTCAACATTGAAAAACACCGACAGATTCAGCAACAACCTCAACATGGAAAAACAACAACAACCTCAACATCGAAAAACACCAACAAATTCAACAACAACCTCAACATTGAAAAACACCAACAAATTCAACAACAACCTCAACATTGAAAAACAACAACAACCTCAACGTTGAAAAACACCAACAAATTCAACAACAACCTCAACATTGAGAAACAACAACAACCTCAACATTGAAAAACAACAACAAATTCAACAACAACTTCAACATTGAAAAACAACAACAACCTCAACATTGAAAAACACCAAAAAATTCAACAACAACCTCAATATTGAAAAATAACAACAACCTCAACATTGAAAACCACCTACAAATTCAACAACAACGTCAACATTGAAAAATACCACAAAATTCAACAACAACCTCAACATTGAAAAACAACAACAACCTCAACATTGAAAAATAACAACAACCTCAACATTGAAAACCACCAACAAATTCAACGACAACTCAACATTGAAAAACACCAACAAATTCAACAACAACCTCAACATTGAAAAACACCAACAAATTCAACACAACCTCAAAATTGAAAAACAACAACAACCTCAACATTGAAAAACACCAACAATTCAACAACAACCTCAAAATTGAAAAACGCCAACAATTCAACAACAACCTCAACATTGAAAAACACCAACAAATTCAACAAAAACCTCAACATTGAAAAACAACAACAACCTCAACATTGAAAAACAACAACAAATTCAACAACAACTTCAACATTGAAAAACACCAAAAAATTCAACAACAACCTCGACATTGAAAAATAACAACAATATCAACATTGAAAAGCACCAACAAATTCAACAACAGCCTCAACATTGAAAAACACCAACAAATTCAACAAAAACCTCAATATTGAAAAACAACAACAACCTCAACATTGAAAAACACCAACAAATTAGCAATAACTTCAACATTGAAAAACACCAAAAAATTCAACAACAACTTCGACATTGAAAAACACCAACAAATTCAACAACAACCTCAACATTGAAAAACAACAACAACCTCAACATTGAAAAAAACCAACAAATTCAACAACAACGTCAACATTGAAAAACACCAACAAATTCAACAACAACCTCAACATTCATAAACAACAACAACCTCAACATTGAAAAACAACAACAAATTCAACAACAACCTCAACATTGAAAAACACAACAACCTCAACATTGAAAAACACCAACAAATTCCGCAACAACTTCAACATTGAAAAACACCAACAAATTCAACAACAACCTCAACATTGAAAAACACCACAAAATTCAACAACAACCTCAACATTGAAAAATAACAACAACCTCAACATTGAAAAACACCAACAAATTCAACAACAACCTCAACATTGAAAAACACCGACAGATTCAGCAACAACCTCAACATGGAAAAACAACAACAACCTCAACATCGAAAAACACCAACAAATTCAACAACAACCTCAACATTGAAAAACACCAACAAATTCAACAACAACCTCAACATTGAAAAACAACAACAACCTCAACGTTGAAAAACACCAACAAATTCAACAACAACCTCAACATTGAGAAACAACAACAACCTCAACATTGAAAAACAACAACAAATTCAACAACAACTTCAACATTGAAAAACAACAACAACCTCAACATTGAAAAACACCAAAAAATTCAACAACAACCTCAATATTGAAAAATAACAACAACCTCAACATTGAAAACCACCTACAAATTCAACAACAACCTCAACATTGAAAAATACCAACAAATTCAACAACAACCTCAACATTGAAAAACAACAACAACCTCAACATTGAAAAATAACAACAACCTCAACATTGAAAACCACCAACAAATTCAACGACAACTCAACATTGAAAAACACCAATACATTCAACAACAACCTCAAAATTGAAAAACAACAACAACCTCAAAATTGAAAAACACCAACAAATTCAACAACAACCTCAACATTGAAAGACACCAACAAATTCAACAACAACCTCAATATTGAAAAACACCAACAAATTCAACAACAACCTCAACATTGAAAAACAACAACAACCTCAACATTGAAAAAAACCAACAAATTCAACAACAACGTCAACATTGAAAAACACCAACAAATTCAACAACAACCTCAACATTGATAAACAACAACAACCTCAACATTGAAAAACACGAACAAATTCAACAACAACCTCAACATTGAAAAACAACAACAACCTCAACATTGAAAAACACCAACAAATTCCGCAACAACTTCAACATTGAAAAACACCAACAAATTCAACAACAACCTCAACATTGAAAAACACCAACAAATTCAACAACAACCTCAACATTGAAAAACAACAACAACCTCAACATTGAAAAACACCACAAAATTCAACAACAACCTCAACATTGAAAAATAACAACAACCTCAACATTGAAAAACACCAACAAATTCAACAACAACCTCAACATTGAAAAACACCGACAGATTCAGCAACAACCTCAACATGGAAAAACAACAACAACCTCAACATCGAAAAACACCAACAAATTCAACAACAACCTCAACATTGAAAAACACCAACAAATTCAACAACAACCTCAACATTGAAAAACAACAACAACCTCAACGTTGAAAAACACCAACAAATTCAACAACAACCTCAACATTGAGAAACAACAACAACCTCAACATTGAAAAACAACAACAAATTCAACAACAACTTCAACATTGAAAAACAACAACAACCTCAACATTGAAAAACACCAAAAAATTCAACAACAACCTCAATATTGAAAAATAACAACAACCTCAACATTGAAAACCACCTACCAATTCAACAACAACCTCAACATTGAAAAATACCACAAAATTCAACAACAACCTCAACATTGAAAAACAACAACAACCTCAACATTGAAAAATAACAACAACCTCAACATTGAAAACCACCAACAAATTCAACGACAACTCAACATTGAAAAACACCAACAAATTCAACAACAACCTCAACATTGAAAAACACCAACAAATTCAACACAACCTCAAAATTGAAAAACAACAACAACCTCAACATTGAAAAACACCAACAATTCAACAACAACCTCAAAATTGAAAAACGCCAACAATTCAACAACAACCTCAACATTGAAAAACACCAACAAATTCAACAAAAACCTCAACATTGAAAAACAACAACAACCTCAACATTGAAAAACAACAACAAATTCAACAACAACTTCAACATTGAAAAACACCAAAAAATTCAACAACAACCTCGACATTGAAAAATAACAACAATATCAACATTGAAAAGCACCAACAAATTCAACAACAGCCTCAACATTGAAAAACACCAACAAATTCAACAAAAACCTCAACATTGAAAAACAACAACAACCTCAACATTGAAAAACACCAACAAATTAGAAATAACTTCAACATTGAAAAACACCAAAAAATTCAACAACAACTTCGACATTGAAAAACACCAACAAATTCAACAACAACCTCAACATTGAAAAACACCAACTAATTCAACAACAACCTCAACATTGAAAAACAGCAACAACCTCAACATTGAAAACCACCAACAAATTAGCAACAACTTCAACATTGAAAAACACCAACAAATTCAACAACAACTTCGACATTGAAAAACACCAACAAATTCAACAACAACCTCAACATTGAAAAACACCAACAACCTCAACATTGAAAAACAGCAACAAATTCAACAACAACTTCAACATTGAAAAACACCAACAAATTCAACAACAACCTCGACATCGAAAAACACCAACAAATTCAACAACAACCTCAACATTGAAAAACAACAGCAACCTCAACATTGAAAAACACCAAAAAATTCAACAACAATCTCAACATTGAAAAACTCCAACAAATTCAATAACAACCTCAACATTGATAAACAACAAAGAAATCAACATTCAAAAACACCAACAAATTCAACAACAAGCTGAACATTCAAAAACAACAACAAATTCAACAACAACTTCATCATTGAAATACACCAACAAATTCAACAACAACCTCGACATTGAAAAACACCAACAAATTCAACAACAACCTCAACATTGAAAAACTACAACAACCTCAAAATTGAAAAACACCAACAAATTCAACAACAACCTCAACATTGAAAAACAACAACAACAACAACAACATTGAAAAACACCAACAAATTCAACAACAACTTCAACATTGAAAAAACCAACAAATTCAACAACAACCTCGACTTTGAAAAACACCAACAAATTCAACAACAACCTCAACATTGAAAAACACCAACAAATTCAACAACAACCTCAACATTTAAAAACGCCAACAAATTCAACAACGACCTCAACATTGTAAAACACCAACAAATTCAACAACAACATCAACATTGAAAAACACCACAAATTCAACAACAACCTCGACATTGAAAAACACCAACAAATTCAACAACAACCTCAACATTGAAAAACAACAACAACCTCAACATTGAAAAACACCAACAAATTCAACAACAACCTCAACATTGAAAAACAACAACAACCTCAACATTGAAAAACACCAACAAATTCAACAACAACCTCAACATTGAAAAACACCAACAAATTCAACAACAACCTCGACATTGAAAAACAACAACAAATTCAACAACAACCTCAACATTGAAAAACACCAACAAATTCAACAACAACCTCAACATTGAAAAACAACAACAACCTCAACATTGAAAAACACCAACAAATTCAACAACAACTTCAACATTGAAGAACACCAACAAATTCAACAACAACCTCGAAATTGAAAAACACCAACAAATTCAACAGCAACCTCAACATTGAAAAACAACAACAACCTCAACATTGAAAAACACCAACAAATTCAACAACAATCTCAACATTGAAAAACAACAACAACCTCAACATTGAAAAACACCAACAAATTCAACAACAACCTCAACAATTAAAAACACCAACAAATTCAACAACAACCTCAACATTGAAAAACACCAACAAATTTAACAAACACCTCAACTTTGAAAAACAAGATCAACCTCAACATGGAAAAACACCAACAAATTCAACAACAACCTCAACATTGAAAAACAACAACAACCTCAAAATTGAAAAACACCAACAAATTCAACAACAACCTCAACATTTAAAGACAACAACAACCTCAACATTGAAAAACACCAACAAATTCAACAACAACCTCAACAATGAAAAACACCAACAAATTCAACAACAACTTCAACATTGAAAAACACCAACAAATTCAACAACAACCTCGACATTGAAAAACACCAACAAATTCAACAACAACCTCAACATTGAAAAACTACAACAACCACAACATTGAAAAGCACCAAGAAATACAACAACAACCTCAACATTGAAAAACAACAACAACCTCAACATTGAAAAACACCAACAAATTCAACACAACCTCAACATTGAAAAACACCAACACATTCAACAACAACCTCAACATTGAAAAACAACAACAACCTCAACATTGAAAAACACCAGCAAATTCAACAACAACCTCAACAATGAAAAACACCAACAAATTCAACAACAACCTCAGCATTGAAAAACACCAACAAATTAAACATCAAACTCAACTTTGAAAAACAAAAACAACCTCAACATGGAAAAACACCAACAAATTCAACAACAAACTCTACATTGAAAAACAACAACAACCTCAAAATTGAAAAACACCAACAAATTCAACAACAACCTCAACATTGAAAAACAACAACAACAACAACAACATTGAAAAACACCAACAAATTCAACAACAACTTCAACATTGAAAAAACCAACAAATTCAACAACAACCTCGACTTTGAAAAACACCAACAAATTCAACAACAACCTCAACATTGAAAAACACCAACAAATTCAACAACAACCTCAACATTTAAAAACGCCAACAAATTCAACAACGACCTCAACATTGTAAAACACCAACAAATTCAACGACAACATCAACATTGAAAAACACCAGAAATTCAACAACAACCTCGACATTGAAAAACACCAACAAATTCAACAACAACCTCAACATTGAAAAAAACCACAACCTCAACATTGAAAAACACCAACAAATTCAACAACAACCTCAACATTGAAAAACAACAACAACCTCAACATTGAAAAACACCAACAAATTCAACAACAACCTCAACATTGAAAAACACCAACAAATTCAACAACAACCTCGACATTGAAAAACACCAACAAATTCAACAACAACCTCAACATTGAAAAACACCAACAAATTCAACAACAACCTCAACATTGTAAAACAACAACAACCTCAACATTGAAAAACACCAACAAATTCAACAACAACTTCAACATTGAAGAACACCAACAAATTCAACAACAACCTCGAAATTGAAAAACACCAACAAATTCAACAGCAACCTCAACATTGAAAAACAACAACAACCTCAACATTGAAAAACACCAACAAATTCAACAACAATCTCAACATTGAAAAACAACAACAACCTCAACATTGAAAAACACCAACAAATTCAACAACAACCTCAACAATTAAAAACACCAACAAATTCAACAACAACCTCAACATTGAAAAACACCAACAAATTTAACAAACACCTCAACTTTGAAAAACAAGATCAACCTCAACATGGAAAAACACCAACAAATTCAACAACAACCTCAACATTGAAAAACAACAACAACCTCAAAATTGAAAAACACCAACAAATTCAACAACAACCTCAACATTTAAAGACAACAACAACCTCAACATTGAAAAACACCAACAAATTCAACAACAACCTCAACAATGAAAAACACCAACAAATTCAACAACAACTTCAACATTGAAAAACACCAACAAATTCAACAACAACCTCGACATTGAAAAACACCAACAAATTCAACAACAACCTCAACATTGAAAAACTACAACAACCACAACATTGAAAAGCACCAAGAAATACAACAACAACCTCAACATTGAAAAACAACAACAACCTCAACATTGAAAAACACCAACAAATTCAACAACAACCTCAACATCGAAAAACAACAACAACCTCAACATTGAAAAACAACAACAACCTCAACATTGAAAAACACCAACAAATTCAACAACAACCTCAACATTGAAAAACAACAACAACCTCAACATGGAAAAACACCAACAAATTCAACAACAACTTCAACATTGAAAAACACCAACAAATTCAACAACAACATCTAAATTGAAAAACACCAACAAATTCAACAACAACCTCAACATTGAAAAACAACAACAACCTCAACATTGAAAAACACCAACAAATTCAACAACAACCTCAACATTGAAAAACAACAATAACCTCAACATTGAAAAACACCAACACATTAAACATCAACCTCAACTTTAAAAAACAACAACAACCTCAACATGGAAAAATACCAACAAATTCAACAACAACCTCAACATTGAAAAACAACAACAACCTCAAAATTGAAAAACACCAACAAATTCAACAACAACCTCAACATTGAAAAACAACAACAACCTCAACATTGAAAAACACCAACAAATTCAACAACAACTTCAACATTGAAAAAAACCAACAAATTCAACAACAACCTCGACATTGAAAAACACCAACAAATTCAACAACAACCTCAACATTGAAAAACACCAACAAATTCAACAACGACCGCAACATTGTAAAACACCAACAAATTCAACAACAACCTCAACATTGAAAAACACCAACAAATTCAACAACAACCTCGACATTGAAAAACACCACGAAATTCAACAACAACCGCAACATTGAAAAACAACAACAACCTCAACATTGAAAAACACCAACAAATTCAACAACAACCTCAACATTGAAAAACAATAACAACCTCAACATTGAAAAACACCAACAAATTCAACAACAACTTCAACATTGAAAAACACCAACAAATTCAACAACAACCTCAGCATTGAAAAACACCATCAAAATCAACAAAGACCTCAACATTGAAAAACAACAACAACCACAACATTGAAAAACACAAACAAATTCAACAACAACCTCAATATTGAAAAACAACAACAACCTCAACATTGAAAAACACCAACAAATTCAACAACAACCTCAACATTGAAAAACACCAACACATTCAACAACAACCTCAACATTGAAAAACAACAACAACCTCAAAATGGAAAAACACCAACAAATTCAACAACAACCTCAACATTGAAAAACAACAACAACCACAACATTGAAAAACACCAACAAATTCAACAACAACTTCAACATTGAAAAAACCAACAAATTCAACAACAACCTCGACATTGAAAAACACCAACAAATTCAACAACAACCTCAACATTGAAAAACACCAACAAATTCAACAACAACCTCAACATTTAAAAACGCCAACAAATTCAACAACGACCTCAACATTGTAAAACACCAACAAATTCAACAACAACCTCAACATTGAAAAACACAAACAAATTCAACAACAACCTCGACATTGAAAAACACCAACAAATTCAACAACAACCTCAACATTGAAAAACACCAACAAATTCAACAACAACCTCAACATTGAAAAACAACAACAACCTCAACATTGAAAAACACCAACAAATTCAACACCAACTTCAACATTGAAAAAACCAACAAATTCAACAACAACCTCGACATTGAAAAACACCAACAAATTCAACAACAACCTCAACATTGAAAAACACCAACAAATTCAACAGCAACCTCAACATTTAAAAACGCCAACAAATTCAACAACGACCTCAACATTGTAAAACACCAACAAATTCAACAACAACCTCAACATTGAAAAACACCAACAAAATCAACAACAACCTCGACATTGAAAAACACCAACAAATTCAACAACAACCTCAACATTGAAAAACACCAACAAATTCAACAACAACCTCAACATTGAAAAACAACAACAACCTCAACATTGAAAAACACCAACAAATTCAACAACAACTTCAACATTGAAGAACACCAACAAATTGAACAACAACCTCGAAATTGAAAAACACCAACAAATTCAACAACAACCTCAACATTGAAAAACAACAACAACCTCAACATTGAAAAACACCAACAAATTCAACAACCAGCTCAACATTGAAAAACAACAACAACCTCAGCATTGAAAAACACCAACAAATTCAACAACAACCTCAACAATGAAAAACACCAACAAATTCAACAACAACCTCAACATTGAAAAACACCAACAAATTAAACATCAAGCTCAACTTTGAAAAACAACAACAATCTCAACATGGAAAAACACCAACAAATTCAACAACAACCTCAACATTGAAAAACAACAACAACCTCAAAATTGAAAAACACCAACAAATTCAACAACAACCTCAACATCGAAAAACAACAACAACCTCAACATTGAAAAACAACAACAACCTCAACATTGAAAAACACCAACAAATTCAACAACAACCTCAACATTGAAAAACAACAACAACCTCAACATAGAAAAACACCAACAAATTCAACAACAACTTCAACATTGAAAAACACCAACAAATTCAACAACAACATCTAAATTGAAAAACACCAACAAATTCAACAACAACCTCAACATTGAAAAACAACAACAACCTCAACATTGAAAAACACCAACAAATTCAACAACAACCTCAACATTGAAAAACAACAATAACCTCAACATTGAAAAACACCAACACATTAAACATCAACCTCAACTTTGAAAAACAACAACAACCTCAACATGGAAAAATACCAACAAATTCAACAACAACCTCAACATTGAAAAACAACAACAACCTCGACATTGAAAAACACCAACAAATTCAACAACAACCTCAACATTGAAAAAGAACAACAACCTCAACATTGAAAAACACCAACAAATTCAACAACAACTTCAACATTGAAAAAAACCAACAAATTCAACAACAACCTCGACATTGAAAAACACCAACAAATTCAACAACAACCTCAACATTGAAAAACACCAACAAATTCAACAACGACCGCAACATTGTAAAACACCAACAAATTCAACAACAACCTCAACATTGAAAAACACCAACAAATTCAACAACAACCTCGACATTGAAAAACACCACGAAATTCAACAACAACCGCAACATTGAAAAACAACAACAACCTCAACATTGAAAAACACCAACAAATTCAACAACAACCTCAACATTGAAAAACAATAACAACCTCAACATTGAAAAACACCAACAAATTCAACAACAACTTCAACATTGAATAACACCAACAAATTCAACAACAACCTCAGCATTGAAAAACACCATCAAAATCAACAAAGACCTCAACATTGAAAAAGAACAACAACCACAACATTGAAAAACAAAAACAAATTCAACAACAACCTCAATATTGAAAAACAACAACAACCTCAACATTGAAAAACACCAACAAATTCAACAACAACCTCAACATTGAAAAACACCAACACATTCAACAACAACCTCAACATTGAAAAACAACAACAACCTCAACATTGAAAAACACCAGCAAATTCAACAACAACCTCAACAATGAAAAACACCAACAAATTCAACAACAACCTCAACATTGAAAAACACCAACAAATTAAACATCAACCTCAACTTTGAAAAACAACAACAACCTCAACATGGAAAAACACCAACAAATTCAACAACAACCTCAACATTGAAAAACAACAACAACCTCAAAATGGAAAAACACCAACAAATTCAACAACAACCTCAACATTGAAAAACAACAACAACCACAACATTGAAAAACACCAACAAATTCAACAACAACTTCAACATTGAAAAAACCAGCAAATTCAACAACAACCTCGACATTGAAAAACACCAACAAATTCAACAACAACCTCAACATTGAAAAACACCAACAAATTCAACAACAACCTCAACATTTAAAAACGCCAACAAATTCAACAACGACCTCAACATTGTAAAACACCAACAAATTCAACAACAACCTCAACATTTAAAAACGCCAACAAATTCAACAACGACCTCAACATTGTAAAACACCAACAAATTCAACAACAACCTCAACATTGAAAAACACCAACAAATTCAACAACAACCTCGACATTGAAAAACACCAACAAATTCAACAACAACCTCAACATTGAAAAACACCAACAAATTCAACAACAACCTCAACATTGAAAAACAACAACAACCTCAACATTGAAAAACACCAACAAATTCAACACCAACTTCAACATTGAAAAAACCAACAAATTCAACAACAACCTCGACATTGAAAAACACCAACAAATTCAACAACAACCTCAACATTGAAAAACACCAACAAATTCAACAACAAGCTGAACATTCAAAAACAACAACAAATTCAACAACAACTTCATCATTGAAATACACCAACAAATTCAACAACAACCTCGACATTGAAAAACACCAACAAATTCAACAACAACCTCAACATTGAAAAACTACAACAACCTCAAAATTGAAAAACACCAACAAATTCAACAACAACCTCAACATTGAAAAACAACAACAACAACAACAACATTGAAAAACACCAACAAATTCAACAACAACTTCAACATTGAAAAAACCAACAAATTCAACAACAACCTCGACTTTGAAAAACACCAACAAATTCAACAACAACCTCAACATTGAAAAACACCAACAAATTCAACAACAACCTCAACATTTAAAAACGCCAACAAATTCAACAACGACCTCAACATTGTAAAACACCAACAAATTCAACAACAACATCAACATTGAAAAACACCACAAATTCAACAACAACCTCGACATTGAAAAACACCAACAAATTCAACAACAACCTCAACATTGAAAAACAACAACAACCTCAACATTGAAAAACACCAACAAATTCAACAACAACCTCAACATTGAAAAACAACAACAACCTCAACATTGAAAAACACCAACAAATTCAACAACAACCTCAACATTGAAAAACACCAACAAATTCAACAACAACCTCGACATTGAAAAACAACAACAAATTCAACAACAACCTCAACATTGAAAAACACCAACAAATTCAACAACAACCTCAACATTGAAAAACAACAACAACCTCAACATTGAAAAACACCAACAAATTCAACAACAACTTCAACATTGAAGAACACCAACAAATTCAACAACAACCTCGAAATTGAAAAACACCAACAAATTCAACAGCAACCTCAACATTGAAAAACAACAACAACCTCAACATTGAAAAACACCAACAAATTCAACAACAATCTCAACATTGAAAAACAACAACAACCTCAACATTGAAAAACACCAACAAATTCAACAACAACCTCAACAATTAAAAACACCAACAAATTCAACAACAACCTCAACATTGAAAAACACCAACAAATTTAACAAACACCTCAACTTTGAAAAACAAGATCAACCTCAACATGGAAAAACACCAACAAATTCAACAACAACCTCAACATTGAAAAACAACAACAACCTCAAAATTGAAAAACACCAACAAATTCAACAACAACCTCAACATTTAAAGACAACAACAACCTCAACATTGAAAAACACCAACAAATTCAACAACAACCTCAACAATGAAAAACACCAACAAATTCAACAACAACTTCAACATTGAAAAACACCAACAAATTCAACAACAACCTCGACATTGAAAAACACCAACAAATTCAACAACAACCTCAACATTGAAAAACTACAACAACCACAACATTGAAAAGCACCAAGAAATACAACAACAACCTCAACATTGAAAAACAACAACAACCTCAACATTGAAAAACACCAACAAATTCAACACAACCTCAACATTGAAAAACACCAACACATTCAACAACAACCTCAACATTGAAAAACAACAACAACCTCAACATTGAAAAACACCAGCAAATTCAACAACAACCTCAACAATGAAAAACACCAACAAATTCAACAACAACCTCAGCATTGAAAAACACCAACAAATTAAACATCAAACTCAACTTTGAAAAACAAAAACAACCTCAACATGGAAAAACACCAACAAATTCAACAACAAACTCTACATTGAAAAACAACAACAACCTCAAAATTGAAAAACACCAACAAATTCAACAACAACCTCAACATTGAAAAACAACAACAACAACAACAACATTGAAAAACACCAACAAATTCAACAACAACTTCAACATTGAAAAAACCAACAAATTCAACAACAACCTCGACTTTGAAAAACACCAACAAATTCAACAACAACCTCAACATTGAAAAACACCAACAAATTCAACAACAACCTCAACATTTAAAAACGCCAACAAATTCAACAACGACCTCAACATTGTAAAACACCAACAAATTCAACGACAACATCAACATTGAAAAACACCAGAAATTCAACAACAACCTCGACATTGAAAAACACCAACAAATTCAACAACAACCTCAACATTGAAAAAAACCACAACCTCAACATTGAAAAACACCAACAAATTCAACAACAACCTCAACATTGAAAAACAACAACAACCTCAACATTGAAAAACACCAACAAATTCAACAACAACCTCAACATTGAAAAACACCAACAAATTCAACAACAACCTCGACATTGAAAAACACCAACAAATTCAACAACAACCTCAACATTGAAAAACACCAACAAATTCAACAACAACCTCAACATTGAAAAACAACAACAACCTCAACATTGAAAAACACCAACAAATTCAACAACAACTTCAACATTGAAGAACACCAACAAATTCAACAACAACCTCGAAATTGAAAAACACCAACAAATTCAACAGCAACCTCAACATTGAAAAACAACAACAACCTCAACATTGAAAAACACCAACAAATTCAACAACAATCTCAACATTGAAAAACAACAACAACCTCAACATTGAAAAACACCAACAAATTCAACAACAACCTCAACAATTAAAAACACCAACAAATTCAACAACAACCTCAACATTGAAAAACACCAACAAATTTAACAAACACCTCAACTTTGAAAAACAAGATCAACCTCAACATGGAAAAACACCAACAAATTCAACAACAACCTCAACATTGAAAAACAACAACAACCTCAAAATTGAAAAACACCAACAAATTCAACAACAACCTCAACATTTAAAGACAACAACAACCTCAACATTGAAAAACACCAACAAATTCAACAACAACCTCAACAATGAAAAACACCAACAAATTCAACAACAACTTCAACATTGAAAAACACCAACAAATTCAACAACAACCTCGACATTGAAAAACACCAACAAATTCAACAACAACCTCAACATTGAAAAACTACAACAACCACAACATTGAAAAGCACCAATAAATACAACAACAACCTCAACATTGAAAAACAACAACAACCTCAACATTGAAAAACACCAACAAATTCAACAACAACCTCAACATCGAAAAACAACAACAACCTCAACATTGAAAAACAACAACAACCTCAACATTGAAAAACACCAACAAATTCAACAACAACCTCAACATTGAAAAACAACAACAACCTCAACATGGAAAAACACCAACAAATTCAACAACAACTTCAACATTGAAAAACACCAACAAATTCAACAACAACATCTAAATTGAAAAACACCAACAAATTCAACAACAACCTCAACATTGAAAAACAACAACAACCTCAACATTGAAAAACACCAACAAATTCAACAACAACCTCAACATTGAAAAACAACAATAACCTCAACATTGAAAAACACCAACACATTAAACATCAACCTCAACTTTAAAAAACAACAACAACCTCAACATGGAAAAATACCAACAAATTCAACAACAACCTCAACATTGAAAAACAACAACAACCTCAAAATTGAAAAACACCAACAAATTCAACAACAACCTCAACATTGAAAAACAACAACAACCTCAACATTGAAAAACACCAACAAATTCAACAACAACTTCAACATTGAAAAAAACCAACAAATTCAACAACAACCTCGACATTGAAAAACACCAACAAATTCAACAACAACCTCAACATTGAAAAACACCAACAAATTCAACAACGACCGCAACATTGTAAAACACCAACAAATTCAACAACAACCTCAACATTGAAAAACACCAACAAATTCAACAACAACCTCGACATTGAAAAACACCACGAAATTCAACAACAACCGCAACATTGAAAAACAACAACAACCTCAACATTGAAAAACACCAACAAATTCAACAACAACCTCAACATTGAAAAACAATAACAACCTCAACATTGAAAAACACCAACAAATTCAACAACAACTTCAACATTGAAAAACACCAACAAATTCAACAACAACCTCAGCATTGAAAAACACCATCAAAATCAACAAAGACCTCAACATTGAAAAACAACAACAACCACAACATTGAAAAACACAAACAAATTCAACAACAACCTCAATATTGAAAAACAACAACAACCTCAACATTGAAAAACACCAACAAATTCAACAACAACCTCAACATTGAAAAACACCAACACATTCAACAACAACCTCAACATTGAAAAACAACAACAACCTCAAAATGGAAAAACACCAACAAATTCAACAACAACCTCAACATTGAAAAACAACAACAACCACAACATTGAAAAACACCAACAAATTCAACAACAACTTCAACATTGAAAAAACCAACAAATTCAACAACAACCTCGACATTGAAAAACACCAACAAATTCAACAACAACCTCAACATTGAAAAACACCAACAAATTCAACAACAACCTCAACATTTAAAAACGCCAACAAATTCAACAACGACCTCAACATTGTAAAACACCAACAAATTCAACAACAACCTCAACATTGAAAAACACAAACAAATTCAACAACAACCTCGACATTGAAAAACACCAACAAATTCAACAACAACCTCAACATTGAAAAACACCAACAAATTCAACAACAACCTCAACATTGAAAAACAACAACAACCTCAACATTGAAAAACACCAACAAATTCAACACCAACTTCAACATTGAAAAAACCAACAAATTCAACAACAACCTCGACATTGAAAAACACCAACAAATTCAACAACAACCTCAACATTGAAAAACACCAACAAATTCAACAGCAACCTCAACATTTAAAAACGCCAACAAATTCAACAACGACCTCAACATTGTAAAACACCAACAAATTCAACAACAACCTCAACATTGAAAAACACCAACAAAATCAACAACAACCTCGACATTGAAAAACACCAACAAATTCAACAACAACCTCAACATTGAAAAACACCAACAAATTCAACAACAACCTCAACATTGAAAAACAACAACAACCTCAACATTGAAAAACACCAACAAATTCAACAACAACTTCAACATTGAAGAACACCAACAAATTGAACAACAACCTCGAAATTGAAAAACACCAACAAATTCAACAACAACCTCAACATTGAAAAACAACAACAACCTCAACATTGAAAAACACCAACAAATTCAACAACCAGCTCAACATTGAAAAACAACAACAACCTCAGCATTGAAAAACACCAACAAATTCAACAACAACCTCAACAATGAAAAACACCAACAAATTCAACAACAACCTCAACATTGAAAAACACCAACAAATTAAACATCAAGCTCAACTTTGAAAAACAACAACAATCTCAACATGGAAAAACACCAACAAATTCAACAACAACCTCAACATTGAAAAACAACAACAACCTCAAAATTGAAAAACACCAACAAATTCAACAACAACCTCAACATCGAAAAACAACAACAACCTCAACATTGAAAAACAACAACAACCTCAACATTGAAAAACACCAACAAATTCAACAACAACCTCAACATTGAAAAACAACAACAACCTCAACATAGAAAAACACCAACAAATTCAACAACAACTTCAACATTGAAAAACACCAACAAATTCAACAACAACATCTAAATTGAAAAACACCAACAAATTCAACAACAACCTCAACATTGAAAAACAACAACAACCTCAACATTGAAAAACACCAACAAATTCAACAACAACCTCAACATTGAAAAACAACAATAACCTCAACATTGAAAAACACCAACACATTAAACATCAACCTCAACTTTGAAAAACAACAACAACCTCAACATGGAAAAATACCAACAAATTCAACAACAACCTCAACATTGAAAAACAACAACAACCTCGACATTGAAAAACACCAACAAATTCAACAACAACCTCAACATTGAAAAAGAACAACAACCTCAACATTGAAAAACACCAACAAATTCAACAACAACTTCAACATTGAAAAAAACCAACAAATTCAACAACAACCTCGACATTGAAAAACACCAACAAATTCAACAACAACCTCAACATTGAAAAACACCAACAAATTCAACAACGACCGCAACATTGTAAAACACCAACAAATTCAACAACAACCTCAACATTGAAAAACACCAACAAATTCAACAACAACCTCGACATTGAAAAACACCACGAAATTCAACAACAACCGCAACATTGAAAAACAACAACAACCTCAACATTGAAAAACACCAACAAATTCAACAACAACCTCAACATTGAAAAACAATAACAACCTCAACATTGAAAAACACCAACAAATTCAACAACAACTTCAACATTGAATAACACCAACAAATTCAACAACAACCTCAGCATTGAAAAACACCATCAAAATCAACAAAGACCTCAACATTGAAAAAGAACAACAACCACAACATTGAAAAACAAAAACAAATTCAACAACAACCTCAATATTGAAAAACAACAACAACCTCAACATTGAAAAACACCAACAAATTCAACAACAACCTCAACATTGAAAAACACCAACACATTCAACAACAACCTCAACATTGAAAAACAACAACAACCTCAACATTGAAAAACACCAGCAAATTCAACAACAACCTCAACAATGAAAAACACCAACAAATTCAACAACAACCTCAACATTGAAAAACACCAACAAATTAAACATCAACCTCAACTTTGAAAAACAACAACAACCTCAACATGGAAAAACACCAACAAATTCAACAACAACCTCAACATTGAAAAACAACAACAACCTCAAAATGGAAAAACACCAACAAATTCAACAACAACCTCAACATTGAAAAACAACAACAACCACAACATTGAAAAACACCAACAAATTCAACAACAACTTCAACATTGAAAAAACCAGCAAATTCAACAACAACCTCGACATTGAAAAACACCAACAAATTCAACAACAACCTCAACATTGAAAAACACCAACAAATTCAACAACAACCTCAACATTTAAAAACGCCAACAAATTCAACAACGACCTCAACATTGTAAAACACCAACAAATTCAACAACAACCTCAACATTTAAAAACGCCAACAAATTCAACAACGACCTCAACATTGTAAAACACCAACAAATTCAACAACAACCTCAACATTGAAAAACACCAACAAATTCAACAACAACCTCGACATTGAAAAACACCAACAAATTCAACAACAACCTCAACATTGAAAAACACCAACAAATTCAACAACAACCTCAACATTGAAAAACAACAACAACCTCAACATTGAAAAACACCAACAAATTCAACACCAACTTCAACATTGAAAAAACCAACAAATTCAACAACAACCTCGACATTGAAAAACACCAACAAATTCAACAACAACCTCAACATTGAAAAACACCAACAAATTCAACAACAACCTCAACATTTAAAAACGCCAACAAATTCAACAACGACCTCAACATTGTAAAACACCAACAAATTCAACAACAACCTCAACATTGAAAAACACCAACAAAATCAACAACAACCTCGACATTGAAAAACACCAACAAATTCAACAACAACCTCAACATTGAAAAACACCAACAAATTCAACAACAACCTCAACATTGAAAAACAACAACAACCTCAACATTGAAAAACACCAACAAATTCAACAACAACTTCAACATTGAAGAACACCAACAAATTGAACAACAACCTCGAAATTGAAAAACACCAACAAATTCAACAACAACCTCAACATTGAAAAACAACAACAACCTCAACATTGAAAAACACCAACAAATTCAACAACCAGCTCAACATTGAAAAACAACAACAACCTCAGCATTGAAAAACACCAACAAATTCAACAACAACCTCAACAATGAAAAACACCAACAAATTCAACAACAACCTCAACATTGAAAAACACCAACAAATTAAACATCAAGCTCAACTTTGAAAAACAACAACAATCTCAACATGGAAAAACACCAACAAATTCAACAACAACCTCAACATTGAAAAACAACAACAACCTCAAAATTGAAAAACACCAACAAATTCAACAACAACCTCAACATTGAAAAACAACAACAACCACAACATTGAAAAACACCAACAAATTCAACAACAACTTCAACATTGAAAAAACCAACAAATTCAACAACAACCTCGACATTGAAAAACACCAACAAATTCAACAACAACCTCAACATTGAAAAACACCAACAAATTCAACAACAACCTCAACATTGAAAAACAACAACAACCTCAACATTGAAAAACACCAACAAATTCAACAACAACTTCAACATTGAAGAACACCAACAAATTCAACAACAACCTCGAAATTGAAAAACACCAACAAATTCAACAGCAACCTCAACATTGAAAAACAACAACAACCTCAACATTGAAAAACACGAACAAATTCAACAACAATCTCAGCATTGAAAAACAACAACAACCTCAACATTGAAAAACAGCAACAAATTCAACAACAACCTCAACAATGAAAAACACCAACAAATTCAATAACAACCTCAACATTGAAAAACAACAACAAATTTAACAAACACCTCAACTTTGAAAAACAACATCAACCTCAACATGGAAAAACACCAACAAATTCAACAACAACCTCAACATTGAAAAACAACAACAACCTCAAAATTGACAAACACCAACAAATTCAACAACAACCTCAACATTTAAAGACAACAACAACCTCAACATTGAAAAACACCAACAAATTCAACAACAACCTCAACAATGAAAAACACCAACAAATTCAACAACAACTTCAACATTGAAAAACACCAACAAATTCAACAACAACCTCGACATTGAAAAACACCAACAAATTCAACAACAACCTCAACATTGAAAAACTACAACAAACACAACATTGAAAAGCACCAAGAAATACAACAACAACCTCAACATTGAAAAACAACAACAACCTCAACATTGAAAAACACCAACAAATTCAACAACAACCTCAACATCGAAAAACAACAACAACCTCAACATTGAAAAACAACAACAACCTCAACATTGAAAAACACCAACAAATTCAACAACAACCTCAACATTGAAAAACAACAACAACCTCAACATAGAAAAACACCAACAAATTCAACAACAACTTCAACATTGCAAAACACCAACAAATTCAACAACAACATCTAAATTGAAAAACACCAACAAATTCAACAACAACCTCAACATTGAAAAACAACAACAACCTCAACATTGAAAAACACCAACAAATTCAACAACAACCTCAACATTGAGAAACATCTATAACCTCAACATTGAAAAACACCAACAAATTAAACATCAACCTCAACTTTGAAAAACAACAACAACCTCAACATGGAAAAACACCAACAAATTCAACAACAACCTCAACATTGAAAAACAAAAACAACCTCAAAATTGAAAAACACCAACAAATTCAACAACAACCTCAACATTTAAAAACAACAACAACCTCAACATTGAAAAACACCAACAAATTCAACAACAACTTCAACATTGAAAAAAACCAACAAATTCAACAACAACCTCGACATTGAAAAACACCAACAAATTCAACAACAACCTCAACATTGAAAAACACCAACAAATTCAACAACAACCTCAACATTTAAAAACGCCAACAAATTGAACAACGACCTCAACATTGTAAAACACCAACAAATTCAACAACAACCTCAACATTGAAAAACTCCAACAAATTCAACAACAACCTCGACATTGAAAAACACCACCAAATTCAACAACAACCTCAACATTGGAAAACAACAACAACCTCAACATTGAAAAACACCAACAAATTCAACAACAACCTCAACATTGAAAAACAATAACAACCTCAACATTGAAAAACACCAACAAATTCAACAACAACTTCAACATTGAAAAACACCAACAAATTCAACAACAACCTCCACATTGAAAAACACCATCAAAATCAACAAAGACCTCAACATTGAAAAACAACAACAACCTCAACATTGAAAAACACAAACAAATTCAACAACAACCTCAATATTGAAAAACAACAACAACCTCAACATTGAAAAACACCAACAAATTCAACAACAACCTCAACATTGAAAAACACCAACACATTCAACAACAACCTCAACATTGAAAAACAACAACAACCTCAACATTGAAAAACACCATCAAATTCAACAACAACCTCAACAATGAAAAACACCAACAAATTCAACAACAACCTCAACATTGAAAAACACCAACAAATTAAACATCAACCTCAACTTTGAAAAACAACAACAACCTCAACATGGAAAAACACCAACAAATTCAACAACAACCTCTACATTGAAAAACAACAACAACCTCAAAATTGAAAAACACCAACAAATTCAACAACAACCTCAACATTGAAAAACAACAACAACCACAACATTGAAAAACACGAACAAATTCAACAACAACTTCAACATTGAAAAAACCAACAAATTCAACAACAACCTCGACATTGAAAAACACCAACAAATTCAACAACAACCTCAACATTGAAAAACACCAACAAATTCAACAACAACCTCAACATTTAAAAACGCCAACAAATTCAACAACGACCTCAACATTGTAAAACACCAACAAATTCAACAACAAACTCAACATTGAAAAACACCAACAAATTCAACAACAACCTCGACATTGAAAAACACCAACAAATTCAACAACATCCTCAACATTGAAAAACACCAACAAATTCAACAAGAATCTCAACATTGAAAAACAACAACAACCTCAACATTGAAAAACACCAACAAATTCAACACCAACTTCAACATTGAAAAAACCAACAAATTCAACAACAACCTCGACATTGAAAAGCACCAACAAATTCAACAACAACCTCAACATTGAAAAACACCAACAAATTCAACAACAACCTCAACATTTAAAAACGCCAACAAATTCAACAACGACCTCAACATTGTAAAACACCAACAAATTGAACAATAACCTCAACATTGAAAAACACCAACAAAATCAACAACAACCTCGACATTGAAAAACACCAACAAATTCAACAACAACCTCAACATTGAAAAACACCAACAAATTCAACAACAACCTCAACATTGAAAAACAACAACAACCTCAATATTGAAAAACACCATCAAATTCAACAACAACTTCAACATTGAAGAACACCAACAAATTCAACAACAACCTCGAAATTGAAAAACACCAACAAATTCAACAACAACCTCAACATTGAAAAACAGCAACAACCTCAACATTGAAAACCACCAACAAATTCAACAACAACCTCAACATTGAAAAACAACAGCAACCTCAGCATTGAAAAACACCAACAAATTCAACAACAACCTCAACAATGAAAAACACCAACAAATTCAACAACAACCTCCACATTGAAAAACACCATCAAAATCAACAAAGACCTCAACATTGAAAAACAACAACAACCTCAACATTGAAAAACACAAACAAATTCAACAACAACCTCAATATTGAAAAACAACAACAACCTCAACATTGAAAAACACCAACAAATTCAACAACAACCTCAACATTGAAAAACACCAACACATTCAACAACAACCTCAACATTGAAAAACAACAACAACCTCAACATTGAAAAACACCAGCAAATTCAACAACAACCTCAACAATGAAAAACACCAACAAATTCAACAACAACCTCAACATTGAAAAACACCAACAAATTAAACATCAACCTCAACTTTGAAAAACAACAACAACCTCAACATGGAAAAACACCAACAAATTCAACAACAACCTCTACATTGAAAAACAACAACAACCTCAAAATTGAAAAACACCAACAAATTCAACAACAACCTCAACATTGAAAAACAACAACAACCACAACATTGAAAAACACGAACAAATTCAACAACAACTTCAACATTGAAAAAACCAACAAATTCAACAACAACCTCGACATTGAAAAACACCAACAAATTCAACAACAACCTCAACATTGAAAAACACCAACAAATTCAACAACAACCTCAACATTTAAAAACGCCAACAAATTCAACAACGACCTCAACATTGTAAAACACCAACAAATTCAACAACAAACTCAACATTGAAAAACACCAACAAATTCAACAACAACCTCGACATTGAAAAACACCAACAAATTCAACAACATCCTCAACATTGAAAAACACCAACAAATTCAACAAGAATCTCAACATTGAAAAACAACAACAACCTCAACATTGAAAAACACCAACAAATTCAACACCAACTTCAACATTGAAAAAACCAACAAATTCAACAACAACCTCGACATTGAAAAGCACCAACAAATTCAACAACAACCTCAACATTGAAAAACACCAACAAATTCAACAACAACCTCAACATTTAAAAACGCCAACAAATTCAACAACGACCTCAACATTGTAAAACACCAACAAATTGAACAATAACCTCAACATTGAAAAACACCAACAAAATCAACAACAACCTCGACATTGAAAAACACCAACAAATTAAACAACAACCTCAACATTGAAAAACACCAACAAATTCAACAACAACCTCAACATTGAAAAACAACAACAACCTCAATATTGAAAAACACCATCAAATTCAACAACAACTTCAACATTGAAGAACACCAACAAATTCAACAACAACCTCGAAATTGAAAAACACCAACAAATTCAACAACAACCTCAACATTGAAAAACAGCAACAACCTCAACATTGAAAACCACCAACAAATTCAACAACAACCTCAACATTGAAAAACAACAGCAACCTCAGCATTGAAAAACACCAACAAATTCAACAACAACCTCAACAATGAAAAACACCAACAAATTCAACAACAACCTCAACATTGAAAAACACCAACAAACTTAACAACAACTTCAACTTTGAAAAACAACAACAACCTCAACATGGAAAAACACCAACAAATTCAACAACAACCTCAACATTGAAAAACAACAATAACCTCAAAATTGAAAAACACCAACAAATTCAACAACAACCTCAACATTTAAAGTCAACAACAACCTCAACATTGAAAAACACCAACAAATTCAACAACAACCTCAACAATGAAAAACAACAACAAATTCAACAACAACTTCAACATTGAAAAACACCAACAAATTCAACAACAACCTCAAAATTGAAAAACACCAACAAATTCAACAACAACCTTAACATTGAAAAACTACAACAACCTCAACATTGAAAAGCACCAATAAATACAACAACAACCTCAACATTGAAAAACAACAACAACCTCAACATTGAAAAACACCAACAAATTCAACAACAACCTCAACATCGAAAAACAACAACAACCTCAACATTGAAAAACAACAACAAATTCAACAACAACCTCAACATTGAAAAACACCAACAAATTAAACATCAACCTCAACTTTGAAAAACAACAACAACCTCAACATGGAAAAACACCAACAAATTCAACAACAACCTCAACATTGAAAAACAACAACAACCTCAAAATGGAAAAACACCAACAAATTCAACAACAACCTCAACATTGAAAAACAACAACAACCACAACATTGAAAAACACCAACAAATTCAACAACAACTTCAACATTGAAAAAACCAACAAATTCAACAACAACCTGGACATTGAAAAACACCAACAAATTCAACAACAACCTCAACATTGAAAAACACCAACAAATTCAACAACAACCTCAACATTTAAAAACGCCAACAAATTCAACAACGACCTCAACATTGTAAAACACCAACAAATTCAACAACAACCTCAACATTGAAAAACACCAACAAATTCAACAACAACCTCGACATTGAAAAACACCAACAAATTCAACAACAACCTCAACATTGAAAAACACCAACAAATTCAACAACAACCTCAACATTGAAAAACAACAACAACCTCAACATTGAAAAACACCAACAAATTCAACACCAACTTCAACATTGAAAAAACCAACAAATTCAACAACAACCTCGACATTGAAAAACACCAACAAATTCAACAACAACCTCAACATTGAAAAACACCAACAAATTCAACAACAACCTCAACATTTAAAAACGCCAACAAATTCAACAACGACCTCAACATTGTAAAACACCAACAAATTCAACAACAACCTCAACATTGAAAAACACCAACAAAATCAACAACAACCTCGACATTGAAAAACACCAACAAATTCAACAACAACCTCAACATTGAAAAACACCAACAAATTCAACAACAACCTCAACATTGAAAAACAACAACAACCTCAACATTGAAAAACACCAACAAATTCAACAACAACTTCAACATTGAAGAACACCAACAAATTGAACAACAACCTCGAAATTGAAAAACACCAACAAATTCAACAACAACCTCAACATTGAAAAACAACAACAACCTCAACATTGAAAAACACCAACAAATTCAACAACCAGCTCAACATTGAAAAACAACAACAACCTCAGCATTGAAAAACACCAACAAATTCAACAACAACCTCAACAATGAAAAACACCAACAAATTCAACAACAACCTCAACATTGAAAAACAACAACAAATTAAACATCAAGCTCAACTTTGAAAAACAGCAACAATCTCAACATGGAAAAACACCAACAAATTCAACAACAACCTCAACATTGAAAAACAACAACAACCTCAAAATTGAAAAACACCAACAAATTCAACAACAACCTCAACATTGAAAAACAACAACAACCACAACATTGAAAAACACCAACAAATTCAACAACAACTTCAACATTGAAAAAACCAACAAATTCAACAACAACCTCGACATTGAAAAACACCAACAAATTCAACAACAACCTCAACATTGAAAAACACCAACAAATTCAACAACAACCTCAACATTGAAAAACAACAACAACCTCAACATTGAAAAACACCAACAAATTCAACAACAACTTCAACATTGAAGAACACCAACAAATTCAACAACAACCTCGAAATTGAAAAACACCAACAAATTCAACAGCAACCTCAACATTGAAAAACAACAACAACCTCAACATTGAAAAACACGAACAAATTCAACAACAATCTCAGCATTGAAAAACAACAACAACCTCAACATTGAAAAACAGCAACAAATTCAACAACAACCTCAACAATGAAAAACACCAACAAATTCAATAACAACCTCAACATTGAAAAACACCAACAAATTTAACAAACACCTCAACTTTGAAAAACAACATCAACCTCAACATGGAAAAACACCAACAAATTCAACAACAACCTCAACATTGAAAAACACCAACAAATTCAACAACAACCTCGACATTGAAAAACACCAACAAATTCAACAACAACCTCAACATTGAAAAACACCAACAAATTCAACAACAACCTCAACATTGAAAAACAACAACAACCTCAACATTGAAAAACACCAACAAATTCAACACCAACTTCAACATTGAAAAAACCAACAAATTCAACAACAACCTCGACATTGAAAAACACCAACAAATTCAACAACAACCTCAACATTGAAAAACACCAACAAATTCAACAACAACCTCAACATTTAAAAACGCCAACAAATTCAACAACGACCTCAACATTGTAAAACACCAACAAATTCAACAACAACCTCAACATTGAAAAACACCAACAAAATCAACAACAACCTCGACATTGAAAAACACCAACAAATTCAACAACAACCTCAACATTGAAAAACACCAACAAATTCAACAACAACCTCAACATTGAAAAACAACAACAACCTCAACATTGAAAAACACCAACAAATTCAACAACAACTTCAACATTGAAGAACACCAACAAATTGAACAACAACCTCGAAATTGAAAAACACCAACAAATTCAACAACAACCTCAACATTGAAAAACAACAACAACCTCAACATTGAAAAACACCAACAAATTCAACAACCAGCTCAACATTGAAAAACAACAACAACCTCAGCATTGAAAAACACCAGCAAATTCAACAACAACCTCAACAATGAAAAACACCAACAAATTCAACAACAACCTCAACATTGAAAAACACCAACAAATTAAACATCAAGCTCAACTTTGAAAAACAACAACAATCTCAACATGGAAAAACACCAACAAATTCAACAACAACCTCAACATTGAAAAACAACAACAACCTCAAAATTGAAAAACACCAACAAATTCAACAACAACCTCAACATTGAAAAACAACAACAACCACAACATTGAAAAACACCAACAAATTCAACAACAACTTCAACATTGAAAAAACCAACAAATTCAACAACAACCTCGACATTGAAAAACACCAACAAATTCAACAACAACCTCAACATTGAAAAACACCAACAAATTCAACAACAACCTCAACATTGAAAAACAACAACAACCTCAACATTGAAAAACACCAACAAATTCAACAACAACTTCAACATTGAAGAACACCAACAAATTCAACAACAACCTCGAAATTGAAAAACACCAACAAATTCAACAGCAACCTCAACATTGAAAAACAACAACAACCTCAACATTGAAAAACACGAACAAATTCAACAACAATCTCAGCATTGAAAAACAACAACAACCTCAACATTGAAAAACAGCAACAAATTCAACAACAACCTCAACAATGAAAAACACCAACAAATTCAATAACAACCTCAACATTGAAAAACACCAACAAATTTAACAAACACCTCAACTTTGAAAAACAACATCAACCTCAACATGGAAAAACACCAACAAATTCAACAACAACCTCAACATTGAAAAACAACAACAACCTCAAAATTGACAAACACCAACAAATTCAACAACAACCTCAACATTTAAAGACAACAACAACCTCAACATTGAAAAACACCAACAAATTCAACAACAACCTCAACAATGAAAAACACCAACAAATTCAACAACAACTTCAACATTGAAAAACACCAACAAATTCAACAACAACCTCGACATTGAAAAACACCAACAAATTCAACAACAACCTCAACATTGAAAAACTACAACAACCACAACATTGAAAAGCACCAAGAAATACAACAACAACCTCAACATTGAAAAACAACAACAACCTCAACATTGAAAAACACCAACAAATTCAACAACAACCTCAACATCGAAAAACAACAACAACCTCAACATTGAAAAACAACAACAACCACAACATTGAAAAACACCAACAAATTCAACAACAACCTCAACATTGAAAAACAACAACAACCTCAACATAGAAAAACACCAACAAATTCAACAACAACTTCAACATTGCAAAACACCAACAAATTCAACAACAACATCTAAATTGAAAAACACCAACAAATTCAACAACAACCTCAACATTGAAAAACAACAACAACCTCAACATTGAAAAACACCAACAAATTCAACAACAACCTCAACATTGAGAAACATCTATAACCTCAACATTGAAAAACACCAACAAATTAAACATCAACCTCAACTTTGAAAAACAACAACAACCTCAACATGGAAAAACACCAACAAATTCAACAACAACCTCAACATTGAAAAACAAAAACAACCTCAAAATTGAAAAACACCAACAAATTCAACAACAACCTCAACATTTAAAAACAACAACAACCTCAACATTGAAAAACACCAACAAATTCAACAACAACTTCAACATTGAAAAAAACCAACAAATTCAACAACAACCTCGACATTGAAAAACACCAACAAATTCAACAACAACCTCAACATTGAAAAACACCAACAAATTCAACAACAACCTCAACATTTAAAAACGCCAACAAATTGAACAACGACCTCAACATTGTAAAACACCAACAATTTCAACAACAACCTCAACATTGAAAAACTCCAACAAATTCAACAACAACCTCGACATTGAAAAACACCACCAAATTCAACAACAACCTCAACATTGGAAAACAACAACAACCTCAACATTGAAAAACACCAACAAATTCAACAACAACCTCAACATTGAAAAACAATAACAACCTCAACATTGAAAAACACCAACAAATTCAACAACAACTTCAACATTGAAAAACACCAACAAATTCAACAACAACCTCCACATTGAAAAACACCATCAAAATCAACAAAGACCTCAACATTGAAAAACAACAACAACCTCAACATTGAAAAACACAAACAAATTCAACAACAACCTCAATATTGAAAAACAACAACAACCTCAACATTGAAAAACACCAACAAATTCAACAACAACCTCAACATTGAAAAACACCAACACATTCAACAACAACCTCAACATTGAAAAACAACAACAACCTCAACATTGAAAAACACCAGCAAATTCAACAACAACCTCAACAATGAAAAACACCAACAAATTCAACAACAACCTCAACATTGAAAAACACCAACAAATTAAACATCAACCTCAACTTTGAAAAACAACAACAACCTCAACATGGAAAAACACCAACAAATTCAACAACAACCTCTACATTGAAAAACAACAACAACCTCAAAATTGAAAAACACCAACAAATTCAACAACAACCTCAACATTGAAAAACAACAACAACCACAACATTGAAAAACACGAACAAATTCAACAACAACTTCAACATTGAAAAAACCAACAAATTCAACAACAACCTCGACATTGAAAAACACCAACAAATTCAACAACAACCTCAACATTGAAAAACACCAACAAATTCAACAACAACCTCAACATTTAAAAACGCCAACAAATTCAACAACGACCTCAACATTGTAAAACACCAACAAATTCAACAACAAACTCAACATTGAAAAACACCAACAAATTCAACAACAACCTCGACATTGAAAAACACCAACAAATTCAACAACATCCTCAACATTGAAAAACACCAACAAATTCAACAAGAACCTCAACATTGAAAAACAACAACAACCTCAACATTGAAAAACACCAACAAATTCAACACCAACTTCAACATTGAAAAAACCAACAAATTCATCAACAACCTCGACATTGAAAAGCACCAACAAATTCAACAACAACCTCAACATTGAAAAACACCAACAAATTCAACAACAACCTCAACATTGAAAAACAGCAACAACCTCAACATTGAAAACCACCAACAAATTCAACAACAACCTCAACATTGAAAAACAACAGCAACCTCAGCATTGAAAAACACCAACAAATTCAACAACAACCTCAACAATGAAAAACACCAACAAATTCAACAACAACCTCAACATTGAAAAACACCAACAAACTTAACAACAACCTCAACTTTGAAAAACAACAACAACCTCAACATGGAAAAACACCAACAAATTCAACAACAACCTCAACATTGAAAAACAACAATAACCTCAAAATTGAAAAACACCAACAAATTCAACAACAACCTCAACATTTAAAGTCAACAACAACCTCAACATTGAAAAACACCAACAAATTCAACAACAACCTCAACAATGAAAAACAACAACAAATTCAACAACAACTTCAACATTGAAAAACACCAACAAATTCAACAGCAACCTCAAAATTGAAAAACACCAACAAATTCAACAACAACCTTAACATTGAAAAACTACAACAACCTCAACATTGAAAAGCACCAATAAATACAACAACAACCTCAACATTGAAAAACAACAACAACCTCAACATTGAAAAACACCAACAAATTCAACAACAACCTCAACATCGAAAAACAACAACAACCTCAACATTGGAAAACAACAACAACCTCAACATTGAAAAACACCAACAAGTTCAACAACAACCTCAACATTGAAAAACAACAACAACCTCAACATTGAAAAACACCAACAAATTCAACAACATCCTCAACATTGAAAAACACCAACAAATTCAACAAGAACCTCAACATTGAAAAACAACAACAACCTCAACATTGAAAAACACCAACAAATTCAACAACAACCTCGACATTGAAAAACACCAACAAATTCAACAACATCCTCAACATTGAAAAACACCAACAAATTCAACAAGAACCTCAACATTGAAAAACAACAACAACCTCAACATTGAAAAACACCAACAAATTCAACACCAACTTCAACATTGAAAAAACCAACAAATTCAACAACAACCTCGACATTGAAAAGCACCAACAAATTCAACAACAACCTCAACATTGAAAAACACCAACAAATTCAACAACAACCTCAACATTTAAAAACGCCAACAAATTCAACAACGACCTCAACATTGTGAAACACCAACAAATTGAACAATAACCTCAACATTGAAAAACACCAACAAAATCAACAACAACCTCGACATTGAAAAACACCAACAAATTCAACAACAACCTCAACATTCAAAAACACCAACAAATTCAACAACAACCTCAACATTGAAAAACAACAACAACCTCAATATTGAAAAACACCATCAAATTCAACAACAACTTCAACATTGAAGAACACCAACAAATTCAACAACAACCTCGAAATTGAAAAACACCAACAAATTCAACAACAACCTCAACATTGAAAAACAGCAACAACCTCAACATTGAAAACCACCAACAAATTCAACAACAACCTCAACATTGAAAAACAACAGCAACCTCAGCATTGAAAAACACCAACAAATTCAACAACAACCTCAACAATGAAAAACACCAACAAATTCAACAACAACCTCAACATTGAAAAACACCAACAAACTTAACAACAACCTCAACTTTGAAAAACAACAACAACCTCAACATGGAAAAACACCAACAAATTCAACAACAACCTCAACATTGAAAAACAACAATAACCTCAAAATTGAAAAACACCAACAAATTCAACAACAACCTCAACATTTAAAGTCAACAACAACCTCAACATTGAAAAACACCAACAAATTCAACAACAACCTCAACAATGAAAAACAACAACAAATTCAACAACAACTTCAACATTGAAAAACACCAACAAATTCAACAACAACCTCAAAATTGAAAAACACCAACAAATTCAACAACAACCTTAACATTGAAAAACTACAACAACCTCAACATTGAAAAGCACCAATAAATACAACAACAACCTCAACATTGAAAAACAACAACAACCTCAACATTGAAAAACACCAACAAATTCAACAACAACCTCAACATCGAAAAACAACAACAACCTCAACATTGAAAAACAACAACAACCTCAACATTGAAAAACACCAACAAGTTCAACAACAACCTCAACATTGAAAAACAACAACAACCTCAACATTGAAAAACACCAACAAATTCAACAACAACTTCAACATTGAAAAACACCAACAAGTTCAACAACAACCTCGAAATTGAAAAACACCAACAAATTCAACAACAACCTCAACATTGAAAAACAACAAAAACCTTAACATTGAAAAACACCAACAAATTCAACAACAACCTCAACATTGAAAAACAACAACAACCACAACATTGAAAAACACCAACAAATTCAACAACAACTTCAACATTGAAAAAACCAACAAATTCAACAACAACCTCGACATTGAAAAACACCAACAAATTCAACAACAACCACAACATTGAAAAACACCAGCAAATTCAACAACAACCTCAACATTTAAAAACGCCAACAAATTCAACAACATCCTCAACATTGTAAAACACCAACAAATTCAACAACAACCTCAACATTGAAAAACACCAACAAATTCAACAACAACCTCGACATTGAAAAACACCAACAAATTCAACAACAACCTCAACATTGAATAACAGCAACAAATTCAACAACAACCTCAACATTGAAAAACAACAACAACCTCAACATTGAAAAACACCAACAAATTCAACACCAACTTCAACATTGAAAAAACCAACAAATTCAACAACAACCTCGACATTGAAAAACACCAACAAATTCAACAACAACCTCAACATTGAAAAACACCAACAAATTCAACAACAACCTCAACATTTAAAAACGCCAACAAATTCAACAACGACCTCAACATTGAAAAAACCAACAAATTCAACAACAACCTCGACATTGAAAAACACCAACAAATTCAACAACAACCACAACATTGAAAAACACCAGCAAATTCAACAACAACCTCAACATTTAAAAACGCCAACAAATTCAACAACATCCTCAACATTGTAAAACACCAACAAATTCAACAACAACCTCAACATTGAAAAACACCAACAAATTCAACAACAACCTCGACATTGAAAAACACCAACAAATTCAACAACAACCTCAACATTGAATAACACCAACAAATTCAACAACAACCTCCACATTGAAAAACACCATCAAAATCAACAAAGACCTCAACATTGAAAAACAACAACAACCTCAACATTGAAAAACACAAACAAATTCAACAACAACCTCAATATTGAAAAACAACAACAACCTCAACATTGAAAAACACCAACAAATTCAACAACAACCTCAACATTGAAAAACACCAACACATTCAACAACAACCTCAACATTGAAAAACAACAACAACCTCAACATTGAAAAACACCAGCAAATTCAACAACAACCTCAACAATGAAAAACACCAACAAATTCAACAACAACCTCAACATTGAAAAACACCAACAAATTAAACATCAACCTCAACTTTGAAAAACAACAACAACCTCAACATGGAAAAACACCAACAAATTCAACAACAACCTCTACATTGAAAAACAACAACAACCTCAAAATTGAAAAACACCAACAAATTCAACAACAACCTCAACATTGAAAAACAACAACAACCACAACATTGAAAAACACGAACAAATTCAACAACAACTTCAACATTGAAAAAACCAACAAATTCAACAACAACCTCGACATTGAAAAACACCAACAAATTCAACAACAACCTCAACATTGAAAAACACCAACAAATTCAACAACAACCTCAACATTTAAAAACGCCAACAAATTCAACAACGACCTCAACATTGTAAAACACCAACAAATTCAACAACAAACTCAACATTGAAAAACACCAACAAATTCAACAACAACCTCGACATTGAAAAACACCAACAAATTCAACAACATCCTCAACATTGAAAAACACCAACAAATTCAACAAGAACCTCAACATTGAAAAACAACAACAACCTCAACATTGAAAAACACCAACAAATTCAACACCAACTTCAACATTGAAAAAACCAACAAATTCAACAACAACCTCGACATTGAAAAGCACCAACAAATTCAACAACAACCTCAACATTGAAAAACACCAACAAATTCAACAACAACCTCAACATTTAAAAACGCCAACAAATTCAACAACGACCTCAACATTGTAAAACACCAACAAATTGAACAATAACCTCAACATTGAAAAACACCAACAAAATCAACAACAACCTCGACATTGAAAAACACCAACAAATTCAACAACAACCTCAACATTCAAAAACACCAACAAATTCAACAACAACCTCAACATTGAAAAACAACAACAACCTCAATATTGAAAAACACCATCAAATTCAACAACAACTTCAACATTGAAGAACACCAACAAATTCAACAACAACCTCGAAATTGAAAAACACCAACAAATTCAACAACAACCTCAACATTGAAAAACAGCAACAACCTCAACATTGAAAACCACCAACAAATTCAACAACAACCTCAACATTGAAAAACAACAGCAACCTCAGCATTGAAAAACACCAACAAATTCAACAACAACCTCAACAATGAAAAACACCAACAAATTCAACAACAACCTCAACATTGAAAAACACCAACAAACTTAACAACAACCTCAACTTTGAAAAACAACAACAACCTCAACATGGAAAAACACCAACAAATTCAACAACAACCTCAACATTGAAAAACAACAATAACCTCAAAATTGAAAAAAACCAACAAATTCAACAACAACCTCAACATTTAAAGTCAACAACAACCTCAACATTGAAAAACACCAACAAATTCAACAACAACCTCAACAATGAAAAACAACAACAAATTCAACAACAACTTCAACATTGAAAAACACCAACAAATTCAACAACAACCTCAAAATTGAAAAACACCAACAAATTCAACAACAACCTTAACATTGAAAAACTACAACAACCTCAACATTGAAAAGCACCAATAAATACAACAACAACCTCAACATTGAAAAACAACAACAACCTCAACATTGAAAAACACCAACAAATTCAACAACAACCTCAACATCGAAAAACAACAACAACCTCAACATTGAAAAACAACAACAACCTCAACATTGAAAAACACCAACAAGTTCAACAACAACCTCAACATTGAAAAACAACAACAACCTCAACATTGAAAAACACCAACAAATTCAACAACAACTTCAACATTGAAAAACACCAACAAGTTCAACAACAACCTCGAAATTGAAAAACACCAACAAATTCAACAACAACCTCAACATTGAAAAACAACAAAAACCTCAACATTGAAAAACACCAACAAATTCAACAACAACCTCAACATTGAAAAACAACAACAACCACAACATTGAAAAACACCAACAAATTCAACAACAACTTCAACATTGAAAAAACCAACAAATTCAACAACAACCTCGACATTGAAAAACACCAACAAATTCAACAACAACCACAACATTGAAAAACACCAGCAAATTCAACAACAACCTCAACATTTAAAAACGCCAACAAATTCAACAACATCCTCAACATTGTAAAACACCAACAAATTCAACAACAACCTCAACATTGAAAAACACCAACAAATTCAACAACAACCTCAACATTGAATAACAGCAACAAATTCAACAACAACCTCAACATTGAAAAACAACAACAACCTCAACATTGAAAAACACCAACAAATTCAACACCAACTTCAACATTGAAAAAACCAACAAATTCAACAACAACCTCGACATTGAAAAACACCAACAAATTCAACAACAACCTCAACATTGAAAAACACCAACAAATTCAACAACAACCTCAACATTTAAAAACGCCAACAAATTCAACAACGACCTCAACATTGTAAAACACCAACAAATTCAACAACAACCTCAACATTGAAAAACACCAACAAAATCAACAACAACCTCGACATTGAAAAACACCAACAAATTCAACAACAACCTCAACATTGAAAAACACCAACAAATTCAACAACGACCTCAACATTGAAAAACAACAACAACCTCAACATTGAAAATAACCAACAAATTCAACAACAACTTCAACATTGAAGAACACCAACAAATTCAACAACAACCTCGAAATTGAAAAACACCAACAAATTCAACAACAACCTCAACATTGAAAAACAACAACAACCTCAACATTGAAAAACACCAACAAATTCAACAACAACCTCAACATTGAAAAACAACAACAACCTCAGCATTGAAAAACACCAACAAATTCAACAACAACCTCAACAATGAAAAACACCAACAAATTCAACAACAACCTCAACATTGAAAAACAGCAACAAATTTAACAACAACCTCAACTTTGAAAAACAACAACAACCTCAACATAGAAAAACAGCGACAAATTCAACAACAACCTCAACATTGAAAAACAACAATAACCTCAAAATTGAAAAACACCAACAAATTCAACAACAACCTCAACATTTAAAGTCAACAACAACCTCAACATTGAAAAACACCAACAAATTCAACAACAACCTCAACAATGAAAAACAACAACAAATTCAACAACAACTTCAACATTGAAAAACACCAACAAATTCAACAACAACCTCAACATTGAAAAACACCAACAAATTCAACAACAACCTCAACATTGAAAAACTACAACAACCTCAACATTGAAAAGCACCAATAAATACAACAACAACCTCAACATTGAAAAACAACAACAACCTCAACATTGAAAAACACCAACAAATTCAACAACAACCTCAACATTGCAAAAACAACAACAACCTCAACATTGAAAAACAACAACAACCTCAACATTGAAAAACACCAACAAATTCAACAACAACCTCAATATTGAAAAACAACAACAACCTCAACATTGAAAAACACCAACAAATTCAACAACAACCTCAACATTGAAAAACAACAACAACCTCAACATTGAAAAACACCAACAAATTCAACAACAACCTCAATATTGAAAAACAACAACAACCTCAACATTGAAAAACACCAACAAATTCAACAACAACCTCAACATTGAAAATCAACAACAACCTCAACATTGAAAAACACCAACAAATTCAACAACAACCTCAACAATGAAAAACACCAACAAATTCAACAAAACCTCAACATTGAAAAACACCAACAAATTAAACATCAACCTCAACTTTGAAAAACAACAACAACCTCAACATGGAAAAACACCAACAAATTCAACAACAACCTCAACATTGAAAAACAACAACAACCTCAAAATTGAAAAACACCAACAAATTCAACAACAACCTCAACATTGAAAAACAACAACAACCACAACATTGAAAAACACCAACAAATTCAACAACAACTTCAACATTGAAAAAACCAACAAATTCAGCAACAACCTCGACATTGAAAAACACCAACAAATTCAACAACAACCTCAACATTGAAAAACACCAACAAATTCAACAACAACCACAACATTTAAAAACGCCAACAAATTCAACAACGACCTCAACATTGTAAAACACCAACAAATTCAACAACAACCTCAACATTGAAAAACACCAACAAATTCAACAACAACCTCAACATTGAAAAAGAAAAACAAATTCAACAACAACCTCAACATTGAAAAAGACCAACAAATTCAACAACAACCTCAACATTGAAAAACAACAACAACCTCAACATTGAAAAACACCAACAAATTCAACAACAACTTCAACATTGAAGAAAACAAACAAATTCAACAACAACCTCGAAATTGAAAAACACCAACAAATTCAACAACAACCTCAACATTGAAAAACAACAACAACCTCAACATTGAAAAACACCAACAAATTCAACAACAACTTCAACATTGAAAAACAACAACAACCTCAACATTGAAAAACACCAACAAATTCAACAACAACCTCAACAATGAAAAACACCAACAAATTCAACAAGAACCTCAACATGGAAAAACACCAACGCATTTAACAACAACCTCAACTTTGAAAAACAACAACAACCTCAACATGGAAAAACACCAACAAATTGAACAACAACCTCAACATTGAAAAACATCAACAACTTCAAAATTGAAAAACACCAACAAATTCAACAACAACCTCAACATTTAAAGACAACAACAACCTCAACATTGAAAAACACCAACAAATTCAACAACAACCTCAACATTGAAAAATACATCCAAATTCAACAACAACTTCAACATTGGAAAACACCAACAAATTCAACAACAACCTCGACTTTGAAAAACACCAACAAATTCAACAACAACCTCAAGATTGAAAAACTACAACAACCTCAACATTGAAAAACATCAACAAATACAACAACAACCTCAACATTGAAAAACAACAACAACCTCAACATTGAAAAACAGCAACAAATTCAACAACAACCTCAGCATTGAAAAACACCAACAAATTCAACAACAACCTCAACATTGAAAAACAACAACAACCTCAACATTGAAAAACACCAACAAATTCAACAACATCTTCAACATTGAAAAACACCAACAAATTCAACAACAACCTCGAAATTGAAAAACACCAACAAATTCAACAACAACCTCAACATTGAAAAACAACAACAACCTCAACATTGAAAAAGAACAACAACCTCAACATTGAAAAAACACCAACAAATTCAACAACAACCTCAACATTGAAAAACAACAACAACCTCAACATTAAAAAGCACCAACAAATTCAACAACATCTTCATCATTGAAAAACACCAACAAATTCAACAACAACCTCGAAATTGAAAAACACCAACAAATTCAACAACAACCTCAACATTGAAAAACAACAACAACCTCAACATTGAAAAACACCAACAAATTCAACAACCTCAACATTGAAAAACAACTTCAACCTCAACATTGAAAAACACCAACAAATTCAAAAACAACCTCAACATTGAAAAACAACAACAACCTCAACATTGAAAAACAACAACAACCTCAACATTGAAAAACACCAACAAAATCAACAAGAACTTCAACATGGAAAAAAACCAACAAATTCAACAACAACCTCGACATTGAAAAACACCAACAAATTCAACAACAACCTCAACATTGAAAAACACCAACAAATTCAACAACAACATCAACATTTAAAAACGCCAACAAATTCAACAACGACCTCAACATTGTAAAACACCAACAAATTCAACAACAACCTCAACATTGAAAAACATCAACAACTTCAAAATTGAAAAACACCATCAAATTCAACAACAACCTCAACATTTAAAGACAACAACAACCTCAACATTGAAAAACACCAACAAATTCAACAACAACCTCATCATTGAAAAACACATCCAAATTCAACAACAACTTCAACATTGGAAAACACCAACAAATTCAACAACAACCTCGACTTTGAAAAACACCAACAAATTCAACAACAACCTCAAGATTGAAAAACTACAACAACCTCAACATTGAAAAAGACCAACAAATACAACAACAACCTCAACATTGAAAAACAACAACAACCTCAACATTGAAAAACACCAAAAAATTCAACAACAACTTCAACATTGAAGAAAACCAACAAATTCAACAACAACCTCGAAATTGAAAAACACCAACAAATTCAACAACAACCTCAACATTGAAAAACAACAACAACCTCAACATTGAAAAACACCAACAAATTCAACAACAACCTCAACATTGAAAAACAACAACAACCTCAACATTGAAAAACACGAACAAATTCAACAACAACCTCAACATGGAAAAACCCAAACGAATTCAACAACAACCTCAACTTTGAAAAACAACAACAACCTCAACATGGAAAAACACCAACAAATTCAACAACAACCTCAACATTGAAAAACATCAACAACTTCAAAATTGAAAAACACCAACAAATTCAACAACAACCTCAACATTTAAAGACAACAACAACCTCGAAATTGAAAAACACCAACAAATTCAACAACAACCTCAACATTGAAAAACACCAACAAATTCAACAACAACCTCAACATTGAAAAACAACAACAACCTCAACATTGAAAATAACCAACAAATTCAACAACAACTTCAACATTGAAGAACACCAACAAATTCAACAACAACCTCGAAATTGAAAAACACCAACAAATTCAACAACAACCTCAACATTGAAAAACAACAACAACCTCAACATTGAAAAACACCAACAAATTCAACAACAACCTCAACATGGAAAAACAACAACAACCTCAGCATTGAAAAACACCAACAATTTCAACAACAACCTCAACAATGAAAAACACCAACAAATTCAACAACAACCTCAACATTGAAAAACAGCAACAAATTTAACAACAACCTCAACTTTGAAAAACAACAACAACCTCAACATGGAAAAACACCGACAAATTCAACAACAACCTCAACATTGAAAAACAACAATAACCTCAAAATTGAAAAACACCAACAAATTCAACAACAACCTCAACATTTAAAGTCAACAACAACCTCAAAATTGAAAAACACCAACAAATTCAACAACAACCTCAACAATGAAAAACAACAACAAATTCAACAACAACTTCAACATTGAAAAACACCAACAAATTCAACAACAACCTCAACATTGAAAAACACCAACAAATTCAACAACAACCTCAACATTGAAAAACTACAACAACCTCAACATTGAAAAGCACCAATAAATACAACAACAACCTCAACATTGAAAAACAACAACAACCTCAACATTGAAAAACACCAACAAATTCAACAACAACCTCAACATCGAAAAACAACAACAACCTCAACATTGAAAAACAACAACAACCTCAACATTGAAAAACACCAACAAATTCAACAACAACCTCAACATTGAAAAACAACAACAACCTCAACATTGAAAAACACCAACAAATTCAACAACAACTTCAACATTGAAAAACACCAACAAGTACAACAACAACCTCGAAATTGAAAAACACCAACAAATTCAACAACAACCTCAACATTGAAAAACAACAACAACCTCAACATTGAAAAACACCAACAAATTCAACAACAACCTCAACATTGAAAAACAACAACAACCTCAACATTGAAAAACACCAACAAATTCAACAACAACCTCAACAATGAAAAACACCAACAAATTCAACAACAACCTCAACATTGAAAAACAACAACAAATTTAACAACAACCTCAACTTTGAAAAACAACAACAACCTCAAAATTGAAAAACACCAACAAATTCAACAACAACCTCAACATTTAAAAACAACAACAACCTCAACATTGAAAAACACCAACAAATTCAACAACAACCTCAACATTGAAAAACACATCCAAATTCAACAACAACTTCAACATTGAAAAACACCAACAAATTCAACAACAACCTCGACTTTGAAAAACACCAACAAATTCAACAACAACCTCAAGATTGAAAAACTACAACAACCTCAACATTGAAAAACACCAACAAATACAACAACAACCTCAACATTGAAAAACAACAACAACCTCAACATTGAAAAACAGCAACAAATTCAACAACAACCCCAGCATTGAAAAACACCAACAAATTCAACAACAACCTCAACATTGAAAAACAACAACAACCTCAACATTGAAAAAGAACAACAACCTCAACATTGAAAAACACCAACAAATTCAACAACAACCTCAACATTGAAAAACAACAACAACCTCAACATTGAAAAACACCAACAAATTCAACAACATCTTCAACATTGAAAAACACCAACAAATTCAAAAACAACCTCAACATTGAAAAACAACAACAACCTCAACATTGAAAAACAACAACAAACTCAACATTGAAAAACACCAACAAAATCAACAAGAACTTCAACATGGAAAAAAACCAACAAATTCAACAACAACCTCGACATTGAAAAACACCAACAAATTCAACAACAACCTCAACATTGAAAAACACCAACAAATTCAACAACAACATCAACATTTAAAAACGCCAACAAATTCAACAACGACCTCAACATTGTAAAACACCAACAAATTCAACAACAACCTCAACATTGAAAAACATCAACAACTTCAAAATTGAAAAACACCAACAAATTCAACAACAACCTCAACATTTAAAGACAACAACAACCTCAACATTGAAAAACACCAACAAATTCAACAACAACCTCATCATTGAAAAACACATCCAAATTCAACAACAACTTCAACATTGGAAAACACCAACAAATTCAACAACAACCTCGACTTTGAAAAACACCAACAAATTCAACAACAACCTCAAGATTGAAAAACTACAACAACCTCAACATTGAAAAAGACCAACAAATACAACAACAACCTCAACATTGAAAAACAACAACAACCTCAACATTGAAAAACACCAACAAATTCAACAACAACTTCAACATTGAAGAAAACCAACAAATTCAACAACAACCTCGAAATTGAAAAACACCAACAAATTCAACAACAACCTCAACATTGAAAAACAACAACAACCTCAACATTGAAAAACACCAACAAATTCAACAACAACCTCAACATTGAAAAACAACAACAACCTCAACATTGAAAAACACGAACAAATTCAACAACAACCTCAACATGGAAAAACACCAACGAATTCAACAACAACCTCAACTTTGAAAAACAACAACAACCTCAACATGGAAAAACACCAACAAATTCAACAACAACCTCAACATTGAAAAACATCAACAACTTCAAAATTGAAAAACACCAATAAATTCAACAACAACCTCAACATTTAAAGACAACAACAACCTCAACATTGAAAATAACCAACAAATTCAACAACAACTTCAACATTGAAGAACACCAACAAATTCAACAACAACCTCGAAATTGAAAAACACCAACAAATTCAACAACAACCTCAACATTGAAAAACCCCAACAAATTCAACAACAACCTCAACATTGAAAAACAACAACAACCTCAACATTGAAAATAACCAACAAATTCAACAACAACTTCAACATTGAAGAACACCAACAAATTCAACAACAACCTCGAAATTGAAAAACACCAACAAATTCAACAACAACCTCAACATTGAAAAACAACAACAACCTCAACATTGAAAAACACCAACAAATTCAACAACAACCTCAACATTGAAAAACAACAACAACCTCAGCATTGAAAAACACCAACAATTTCAACAACAACCTCAACAATGAAAAACACCAACAAATTCAACAACAACCTCAACATTGAAAAACAGCAACAAATTTAACAACAACCTCAACTTTGAAAAACAACAACAACCTCAACATGGAAAAACACCGACAAATTCAACAACAACCTCAACATTGAAAAACAACAATAACCTCAAAATTGAAAAACACCAACAAATTCAACAACAACCTCAACATTTAAAGTCAACAACAACCTCAAAATTGAAAAACACCAACAAATTCAACAACAACCTCAACAATGAAAAACAACAACAAATTCAACAACAACTTCAACATTGAAAAACACCAACAAATTCAACAACAACCTCAACATTGAAAAACACCAACAAATTCAACAACAACCTCAACATTGAAAAACTACAACAACCTCAACATTGAAAAGCACCAATAAATACAACAACAACCTCAACATTGAAAAACAACAACAACCTCAACATTGAAAAACACCAACAAATTCAACAACAACCTCAACATCGAAAAACAACAACAACCTCAACATTGAAAAACAACAACAACCTCAACATTGAAAAACATCAACAAATTCAACAACAACCTCAACATTGAAAAACAACAACAACCTCAACATTGAAAAACACCAACAAATTCAACAACAACTTCAACATTGAAAAACACCAACAAGTACAACAACAACCTCGAAATTGAAAAACACCAACAAATTCAACAACAACCTCAACATTGAAAAACAACAACAACCTCAACATTGAAAAACACCAACAAATTCAACAACAACCTCAACATTGAAAAACAACAACAACCTCAACATTGAAAAACACCAACAAATTCAACAACAACCTCAACAATGAAAAACACCAACAAATTCAACAACAACCTCAACATTGAAAAACAACAACAAATTTAACAACAACCGCAACTTTGAAAAACAACAACAACCTCAAAATTGAAAAACACCAACAAATTCAACAACAACCTCAACATTTAAAAACAACAACAACCTCAACATTGAAAAACACCAACAAATTCAACAACAACCTCAACATTGAAAAACACATCCAAATTCAACAACAACTTCAACATTGAAAAACACCAACAAATTCAACAACAACCTCGACTTTGAAAAACACCAACAAATTCAACAACAACCTCAAGATTGAAAAACTACAACAACCTCAACATTGAAAAACACCAACAAATACAACAACAACCTCAACATTGAAAAACAACAACAACCTCAACATTGAAAAACAGCAACAAATTCAACAACAACCCCAGCATTGAAAAACACCAACAAATTCAACAACAACCTCAACATTGAAAAACAACAACAACCTCAACATTGAAAAAGAACAACAACCTCAACATTGAAAAACACCAACAAATTCAACAACAACCTCAACATTGAAAAACAACAACAACCTCAACATTGAAAAACACCAACAAATTCAACAACATCTTCAACATTGAAAAACACCAACAAATTCAACAACAACCTCAACATTGAAAAACACCAACAAATTCAACAACAACCTCAACATTGAAAAACAACAACAACCTCAACATTGAAGAACACCAACAAATTCAACAACCTCAACATTGAAAAACAACAACAACCTCAACATTGAAAAACACCAACAAATTCAAAAACAACCTCAACATTGAAAAACAACAACAACCTCAACATTGAAAAACAACAACAACCTCAAAATTGAAAAACACCAACAAATTCAACAACAACCTCAACATTGAAAAACAACAACAACCTCAACATTGAAAAACACCAACAAATTCAACAACAACCTCAACATTTAAAAACACCAACAAATTCAACAACAACCTCAACATTTAAAAACGCCAACAAATTCAACAACGACCTCAACATTGTAAAACACCAACAAATTCAACAACAACCTCAAAATTGAAAAACACCAACAAATTCAACAACAACCTCGACATTGAAAAACACCAACAAATTCAACAACAACCTCAACATTGAAAAACAACAACAACCTCAACATTGAAAAGCACCAACAAATTCAACAACAACCTCAACGTTGAAAACAACAACAACCTCAACATTGAAAAACACCAACAAATTCAACAACAACTTCAACATTGAAAAACACCAACAAATTCAACAACAACCTCGACATTGAAAAACACCATCAAATTCAACAACGACCTCAACATTGAAAAACAACAACAACCTCAACATTGAAAAACACAAACATATTCAACAACAACCTCAATATTGAAAAACAACAACAACCTCAACATTGAAAAACACCAACAAATTCAACAACAACCTCAACATTGAAAAACACCAACACATTCAACAACAACCTCAACATTTAAAAACAACAACAACCTCAACATTGAAAAACACCAACTTATTCAACAACAACCTCAACAATGAATAACACCAACAAATTAAACATCAACCTCAACTTTGCAAAACAACAACAACCTCAACATGGAAAAACACCAACAAATTCAACAACAACCTCAACATTGAAAAACAACAACAACCTCAAAATTGAAAAACACCAACAAATTCAACAACAACCTCAACATTGAAAAACAACAACAACCACAACATTGAAAAACACCAACAAATTCAACAACATCTTCATCATTGAAAAACACCAACAAATTCAACAACAACCTCGAAATTGAAAAACACCAACAAATTCAACAACAACCTCAACATTGAAAAACAACAACAACCTCAACATTGAAAAACACCAACAAATTCAACAACCTCAACATTGAAAAACAACTACAACCTCAACATTGAAAAACACCAACAAATTCAAAAACAACCTCAACATTGAAAAACAACAACAACCTCAACATTGAAAAACAACAACAACCTCAACATTGAAAAACACCAACAAAATCAACAAGAACTTCAACATGGAAAAAAACCAACAAATTCAACAACAACCTCGACATTGAAAAACACCAACAAATTCAACAACAACCTCAACATTGAAAAACACCAACAAATTCAACAACAACATCAACATTTAAAAACGCCAACAAATTCAACAACGACCTCAACATTGTAAAACACCAACAAATTCAACAACAACCTCAACATTGAAAAACATCAACAACTTCAAAATTGAAAAACACCAACAAATTCAACAACAACCTCAACATTTAAAGACAACAACAACCTCAACATTGAAAAACACCAACAAATTCAACAACAACCTCATCATTGAAAAACACATCCAAATTCAACAACAACTTCAACATTGGAAAACACCAACAAATTCAACAACAACCTCGACTTTGAAAAACACCAACAAATTCAACAACAACCTCAAGATTGAAAAACTACAACAACCTCAACATTGAAAAAGACCAACAAATTCAACAACAACTTCAACATTGAAGAAAACCAACAAATTCAACAACAACCTCGAAATTGAAAAACACCAACAAATTCAACAACAACCTCAACATTGAAAAACAACAACAACCTCAACATTGAAAAACACCAACAAATTCAACAACAACCTCAACATTGAAAAACAACAACAACCTCAACATTGAAAAACACGAACAAATTCAACAACAACCTCAACATGGAAAAACACCAACGAATTCAACAACAACCTCAACTTTGAAAAACAACAACAACCTCAACATGGAAAAACACCAACAAATTCAACAACAACCTCAACATTGAAAAACATCAACAACTTCAAAATTGAAAAACACCAACAAATTCAACAACAACCTCAACATTTAAAGACAACAACAACCTCAACATTGAAAATAACCAACAAATTCAACAACAACTTCAACATTGAAGAACACCAACAAATTCAACAACAACCTCGAAATTGAAAAACACCAACAAATTCAACAACAACCTCAACATTGAAAAACACCAACAAATTCAACAACAACCTCAACATTGAAAAACAACAACAACCTCAACATTGAAAATAACCAACAAATTCAACAACAACTTCAACATTGAAGAACACCAACAAATTCAACAACAACCTCGAAATTGAAAAACACCAACAAATTCAACAACAACCTCAACATTGAAAAACAACAACAACCTCAACATTGAAAAACACCAACAAATTCAACAACAACCTCAACATTGAAAAACAACAACAACCTCAGCATTGAAAAACACCAACAATTTCAACAACAACCTCAACAATGAAAAACACCAACAAATTCAACAACAACCTCAACATTGAAAAACAGCAACAAATTTAACAACAACCTCAACTTTGAAAAACAACAACAACCTCAACATGGAAAAACACCGACAAATTCAACAACAACCTCAACATTGAAAAACAACAATAACCTCAAAATTGAAAAACACCAACAAATTCAACAACAACCTCAACATTTAAAGTCAACAACAACCTCAAAATTGAAAAACACCAACAAATTCAACAACAACCTCAACAATGAAAAACAACAACAAATTCAACAACAACTTCAACATTGAAAAACACCAACAAATTCAACAACAACCTCAACATTGAAAAACACCAACAAATTCAACAACAACCTCAACATTGAAAAACTACAACAACCTCAACATTGAAAAGCACCAATAAATACAACAACAATCTCAACATTGAAAAACAACAACAACCTCAACATTGAAAAACACCAACAAATTCAACAACAACCTCAACATCGAAAAACAACAACAACCTCAACATTGAAAAACAACAACAACCTCAACATTGAAAAACACCAACAAATTCAACAACAACCTCAACATTGAAAAACAACAACAACCTCAACATTGAAAAACACCAACAAATTCAACAACAACTTCAACATTGAAAAACACCAACAAGTACAACAACAACCTCGAAATTGAAAAACACCAACAAATTCAACAACAACCTCAACATTGAAAAACAACAACAACCTCAACATTGAAAAACACCAACAAATTCAACAACAACCTCAACATTGAAAAACAACAACAACCTCAACATTGAAAAACACCAACAAATTCAACAACAACCTCAACAATGAAAAACACCAACAAATTCAACAACAACCTCAACATTGAAAAACAACAACAAATTTAACAACAACCTCAACTTTGAAAAACAACAACAACCTCAAAATTGAAAAACACCAACAAATTCAACAACAACATCAACATTTAAAAACAACAACAACCTCAAAATTGAAAAACACCAACAAATTCAACAACAACCTCAACATTGAAAAACACATCCAAATTCAACAACAACTTCAACATTGAAAAACACCAACAAATTCAACAAAAACCTCGACTTTGAAAAACACCAACAAATTCAACAACAACCTCAACATTGAAAAACTACAACAACCTCAACATTGAAAAACACCAACAAATACAACAACAACCTCAACATTGAAAAACAACAACAACCTCAACATTGAAAAACAGCAACAAATTCAACAACAACCCCAGCATTGAAAAACACCAACAAATTCAACAACAACCTCAACATTGAAAAACAACAACAACCTCAACATTGAAAAAGAACAACAACCTCAACATTGAAAAACACCAACAAATTCAACAACAACCTCAACATTGAAAAACACCAACAAATTCAACAACATCTTCAACATTGAAAAACACCAACAAATTCAACAACAACCTCAACATTGAAAAACACCAACAAATTCAACAACAACCTCAACATTGAAAAACAACAACAACCTCAACATTGAAGAACACCAACAAATTCAACAACCTCAACATTGAAAAACAACAACAACCTCAACATTGAAAAACACCAACAAATTCAAAAACAACCTCAACATTGAAAAACAACAACAACCTCAACATTGAAAAACAACAACAACCTCAAAATTGAAAAACACCAACAAATTCAACAACAACCTCAACATTGAAAAACAACAACAACCTCAACATTGAAAAACACCAACAAATTCAACAACAACCTCAACATTTAAAAACACCAACAAATTCAACAACAACCTCAACATTTAAAAACGCCAACAAATTCAACAACGACCTCAACATTGTAAAACACCAACAAATTCAACAACAACCTCAAAATTGAAAAACACCAACAAATTCAACAACAACCTCGACATTGAAAAACACCAACAAATTCAACAACAACCTCAACATTGAAAAACAACAACAACCTCAACATTGAAAAACACCAACAAATTCAACAACAACCTCAACGTTGAAAACAACAACAACCTCAACATTGAAAAACACCAACAAATTCAACAACAACTTCAACATTGAAAAACACCAACACATTCAACAACAACCTCAACATTTAAAAACAACAACAACCTCAACATTGAAAAACACCAACTTATTCAACAACAACCTCAACAATGAATAACACCAACAAATTAAACATCAACCTCAACTTTGCAAAACAACAACAACCTCAACATGGAAAAACACCAACAAATTCAACAACAACCTCAACATTGAAAAACAACAACAACCTCAAAATTGAAAAACACCAACAAATTCAACAACAACCTCAACATTGAAAAACAACAACAACCACAACATTGAAAAACACCAACAAATTCAACAACAACTTCAACATTGAAAAAACCAACAAATTCTGCAACAACCTCGACATTGAAAAACACCAACAAATTCAACAACAACCTCAACATTGAAAAACACCAACAAATTCAACAACAACCTCAACATTTAAAAACGCCAACAAATTCAACAACGACCTCAACATTGTAAAACACCAACAAATTCAACAACAACCTCAACATTGAAAAACACCAACAAATTCAACAACAACCTCAACATTGAAAAACACCATCAAATTCAACAACAACCTCAACATTGAAAAACAACAACAACTTCAACATTGAAAAACACCAAGAAATTCAACAACAACCTCAACAATGAAAAACACCAACAAATTCAACAACAACCTCAACATGGAAAAACACCAACAAATTTAACAACAACCTCAACTTTGAAAAACAACAACAACCTCAACATGGAAAAACACCAACAAATTCAACAACAACCTCAACATTGAAAAACAACAACAACTTCAAAATTGAAAAACACCAACAAATTCAACAACAACCTCAACATTTAAAGACAACAACAACCTCAACATTGAAAAACACCAACAAATTCAACAACAACCTCAACAATGAAAAACACCAACAAATTCAACAACAACCTCAACATTGAAAAACAACAACAAATTTAACAACAACCTCAACTTTGAAAAACAACAACAACCTCAAAATTGAAAAACACCAACAAATTCAACAACAACCTCAACATTTAAAAACAACAACAACCTCAACATTGAAAAACACCAACAAATTCAACAACAACCTCAACATTGAAAAACACATCCAAATTCAACAACAACTTCAACATTGAAAAACACCAACAAATTCAACAACAACCTCGACTTTGAAAAACACCAACAAATTCAACAACAACCTCAAGATTGAAAAACTACAACAACCTCAACATTGAAAAACACCAACAAATACAACAACAACCTCAACATTGAAAAACAACAACAACCTCAACATTGAAAAACAGCAACAAATTCAACAACAACCCCAGCATTGAAAAACACCAACAAATTCAACAACAACCTCAACATTGAAAAACAACAACAACCTCAACATTGAAAAAGAACAACAACCTCAACATTGAAAAACACCAACAAATTCAACAACAACCTCAACATTGAAAAACAACAACAACCTCAACATTGAAAAACACCAACAAATTCAACAACATCTTCAACATTGAAAAACACCAACAAATTCAACAACAACCTCAACATTGAAAAACACCAACAAATTCAACAACAACCTCAACATTGAAAAACAACAACAACCTCAACATTGAAGAACACCAACAAATTCAACAACCTCAACATTGAAAAACAACAACAACCTCAACATTGAAAAACACCAACAAATTCAAAAACAACCTCAACATTGAAAAACAACAACAACCTCAACATTGAAAAACAACAACAACCTCAAAATTGAAAAACACCAACAAATTCAACAACAACCTCAACATTGAAAAACAACAACAACCTCAACATTGAAAAACACCAACAAATTCAACAACAACCTCAACATTTAAAAACACCAACAAATTCAACAACAACCTCAACATTTAAAAACGCCAACAAATTCAACAACGACCTCAACATTGTAAAACACCAACAAATTCAACAACAACCTCAAAATTGAAAAACACCAACAAATTCAACAACAACCTCGACATTGAAAAACACCAACAAATTCAACAACAACCTCAACATTGAAAAACAACAACAACCTCAACATTGAAAAACACCAACAAATTCAACAACAACCTCAACGTTGAAAACAACAACAACCTCAACATTGAAAAACACCAACAAATTCAACAACAACTTCAACATTGAAAAACACCAACAAATTCAACAACAACCTCGACATTGAAAAACACCATCAAATTCAACAACGACCTCAACATTGAAAAACAACAACAACCTCAACATTGAAAAACACAAACATATTCAACAACAACCTCAATATTGAAAAACAACAACAACCTCAACATTGAAAAACACCAACAAATTCAACAACAACCTCAACATTGAAAAACACCAACACATTCAACAACAACCTCAACATTTAAAAACAACAACAACCTCAACATTGAAAAACACCAACTTATTCAACAACAACCTCAACAATGAATAACACCAACAAATTAAACATCAACCTCAACTTTGCAAAACAACAACAACCTCAACATGGAAAAACACCAACAAATTCAACAACAACCTCAACATTGAAAAACAACAACAACCTCAAAATTGAAAAACACCAACAAATTCAACAACAACCTCAACATTGAAAAACAACAACAACCACAACATTGAAAAACACCAACAAATTCAACAACAACTTCAACATTGAAAAAACCAACAAATTCAGCAACAACCTCGACATTGAAAAACACCAACAAATTCAACAACAACCTCAACATTGAAAAACACCAACAAATTCAACAACAACCTCAACATTTAAAAACGCCAACAAATTCAACAACGACCTCAACATTGTAAAACACCAACAAATTCAACAACAACCTCAACATTGAAAAACACCAACAAATTCAACAACAACCTCAACATTGAAAAACACCATCAAATTCAACAACAACCTCAACATTGAAAAACAACAACAACTTCAACATTGAAAAACACCAACAAATTCAACAACAACCTCAACAATGAAAAACACCAACAAATTCAACAACAACCTCAACATGGAAAAACACCAACAAATTTAACAACAACCTCAACTTTGAAAAACAACAACAACCTCAACATGGAAAAACACCAACAAATTCAACAACAACCTCAACATTGAAAAACAACAACAACTTCAAAATTGAAAAACACCAACAAATTCAACAACAACCTCAACATTTAAAGACAACAACAACATCAACATGGAAAAACACCAACAAATTCAACAACAACCTCAACAATGAAAAACACCAACAAATTCAACAACAACTTCAACATTAAAAAACACCAACAAATTCAACAACAACCTCGACATTGAAAAACACCAACAAATTCAACAACAACCTCAACATTGAAAAACTACAACAACCTCAACATTGAAAAGCACCAACAAATACAACAACAACCTCAACATTGAAAAACAACAACAACCTCAACATTGAAAAACACCAACAAATTCAACAACAACCTCAACATCGAAAAACAACAACAACCTCAACTTTGAAAAACAAAAACAACCGCAACATTGAATAAACACCAACAAATTCAACAACAACCTCAACATTGAAAAACAACAACAACCTCAACATTGAAAAACAACAACAACCTCAACATTGAAAAACACCAACAAATTCAACAACAACCTCAATATTGAAAAACAACAACAACCTCAACATTGAAAAACACCAACAAATTCAACAACAACCTCAACATTGAAAAACACCAACAAATTCAACAACAACCTCAACATTGAAAATCAACAACAACCTCAACATTGAAAAACACCAACAAATTCAACAACAACCTCAACAATGAAAAACACCAACAAATTCAACAAAACCTCAACATTGAAAAACACCAACAAATTAAACATCAACCTCAACTTTGAAAAACAACAACAACCCCAACATGGAAAAACAACAACAAATTCAACAACAACCTCAACATTGAAAAACAACAACAAGCTCAAAATTGAAAAACACCAACAAATTCAACAACAACCTCAACATTGAAAAACAACAACAACCACAACATTGAAAAACACCAACAAATTCAACAACAACTTCAACATTGAAAAAACCAACAAATTCAGCAACAACCTCGACATTGAAAAACACCAACAAATTCAACAACAACCTCAACATTGAAAAACACCAACAAATTCAACAACAACCACAACATTTAAAAACGCCAACAAATTCAACAACGACCTCAACATTGTAAAACACCAACAAATTCAACAACAACCTCAACATTGAAAAACACCAACAAATTCAACAACAACCTCAACATTGAAAAAGAAAAACAAATTCAACAACAACCTCAACATTGAAAAAGACCAACAAATTCAACAACAACCTCAACATTGAAAAACAACAACAACCTCAACATTGAAAAACACCAACAAATTCAACAACAACTTCAACATTGAAGAAAACAAACAAATTCAACAACAACCTCGAAATTGAAAAACACCAACAAATTCAACAACAACCTCAACATTGAAAAACAACAACAACCTCAACATTGAAAAACACCAACAAATTCAACAACAACTTCAACATTGAAAAACAACAACAACCTCAACATTGAAAAACACCAACAAATTCAACAACAACCTCAACAATGAAAAACACCAACAAATTCAACAACAACCTCAACATGGAAAAACACCAACGCATTTAACAACAACCTCAACTTTGAAAAACAACAGCAACCTCAACATGGAAAAACACCAACAAATTCAACAACAACCTCAACATTGAAAAACATCAACAACTTCAAAATTGAAAAACACCAACAAATTCAACAACAACCTCAACATTTAAAGACAACAACAACCTCAACATTGAAGAACACCAACAAATTCAACAACCTCAACATTGAAAAACAACAACAACCTCAACATTGAAAAACACCAACAAATTCAAAAACAACCTCAACATTGAAAAACAACAACAACCTCAACATTGAAAAACAACAACAACCTCAAAATTGAAAAACACCAACAAATTCAACAACAACCTCAACATTGAAAAACAACAACAACCTCAACATTGAAAAACACCAACAAATTCAACAACAACCTCAACATTTAAAAACACCAACAAATTCAACAACAACCTCAACATTTAAAAACGCCAACAAATTCAACAACGACCTCAACATTGTAAAACACCAACAAATTCAACAACAACCTCAAAATTGAAAAACACCAACAAATTCAACAACAACCTCGACATTGAAAAACACCAACAAATTCAACAACAACCTCAACATTGAAAAACAACAACAACCTCAACATTGAAAAACACCAACAAATTCAACAACAACCTCAACGTTGAAAACAACAACAACCTCAACATTGAAAAACACCAACAAATTCAACAACAACTTCAACATTGAAAAACACCAACAAATTCAACAACAACCTCGACATTGAAAAACACCATCAAATTCAACAACGACCTCAACATTGAAAAACAACAACAACCTCAACATTGAAAAACACAAACATATTCAACAACAACCTCAATATTGAAAAACAACAACAACCTCAACATTGAAAAACACCAACAAATTCAACAACAACCTCAACATTGAAAAACACCAACACATTCAACAACAACCTCAACATTTAAAAACAACAACAACCTCAACATTGAAAAACACCAACTTATTCAACAACAACCTCAACAATGAATAACACCAACAAATTAAACATCAACCTCAACTTTGCAAAACAACAACAACCTCAACATGGAAAAACACCAACAAATTCAACAACAACCTCAACATTGAAAAACAACAACAACCTCAAAATTGAAAAACACCAACAAATTCAACAACAACCTCAACATTGAAAAACAACAACAACCACAACATTGAAAAACACCAACAAATTCAACAACAACTTCAACATTGAAAAAACCAACAAATTCAGCAACAACCTCGACATTGAAAAACACCAACAAATTCAACAACAACCTCAACATTGAAAAACACCAACAAATTCAACAACAACCTCAACATTTAAAAACGCCAACAAATTCAACAACGACCTCAACATTGTAAAACACCAACAAATTCAACAACAACCTCAGCATTGAAAAACACCAACAAATTCAACAACAACCTCAACATTGAAAAACACCATCAAATTCAACAACAACCTCAACATTGAAAAACAACAACAACTTCAACATTGAAAAACACCAACAAATTCAACAACAACCTCAACAATGAAAAACTCCAACAAATTCAACAACAACCTCAACATGGAAAAACACCAACAAATTTAACAACAACCTCAACTTTGAAAAACAACAACAACCTCAACATGGAAAAACACCAACAAATTCAACAACAACCTCAACATTGAAAAACAACAACAACTTCAAAATTGAAAAACACCAACAAATTCAACAACAACCTCAACATTTAAAGACAACAACAACATCAACATTGAAAAACACCAACAAATTCAACAACAACCTCAACAATGAAAAACACCAACAAATTCAACAACAACTTCAACATTAAAAAACACCAACAAATTCAACAACAACCTCGACATTGAAAAACACCAACAAATTCAACAACAACCTCAACATTGAAAAACTACAACAACCTCAACATTGAAAAGCACCAACAAATACAACAACAACCTCAACATTGAAAAACAACAACAACCTCAACATTGAAAAACACCAACAATTTCAACAACAACCTCAACATCGAAAAACAACAACAACCTCAACTTTGAAAAACAAAAACAACCGCAACATTGAATAAACACCAACAAATTCAACAACAACCTCAACATTGAAAAACAACAACAACCTCAACATTGAAAAACAACAACAACCTCAACATTGAAAAACACCAACAAATTCAACAACAACCTCAATATTGAAAAACAACAACAACCTCAACATTGAAAAACACCAACAAATTCAACAACAACCTCAACATTGAAAAACACCAACAAATTCAACAACAACCTCAACATTGAAAATCAACAACAACCTCAACATTGAAAAACACCAACAAATTCAACAACAACCTCAACAATGAAAAACACCAACAAATTCAACAAAACCTCAACATTGAAAAACACCAACAAATTAAACATCAACCTCAACTTTGAAAAACAACAACAACCCCAACATGGAAAAACACCAACAAATTCAACAACAACCTCAACATTGAAAAACAACAACAAGCTCAAAATTGAAAAACACCAACAAATTCAACAACAACCTCAACATTGAAAAACAACAACAACCACAACATTGAAAAACACCAACAAATTCAACAACAACTTCAACATTGAAAAAACCAACAAATTCAGCAACAACCTCGACATTGAAAAACACCAACAAATTCAACAACAACCTCAACATTGAAAAACACCAACAAATTCAACAACAACCACAACATTTAAAAACGCCAACAAATTCAACAACGACCTCAACATTGTAAAACACCAACAAATTCAACAACAACCTCAACATTGAAAAACACCAACAAATTCAACAACAACCTCAACATTGAAAAAGAAAAACAAATTCAACAACATCCTCAACATTGAAAAAGACCAACAAATTCAACAACAACCTCAACATTGAAAAACAACAACAACCTCAACATTGAAAAACACCAACAAATTCAACAACAACTTCAACATTGAAGAAAACAAACAAATTCAACAACAACCTCAAAATTGAAAAACACCAACAAATTCAACAACAACCTCAACATTGAAAAACAACAACAACCTCAACATTGAAAAACACCAACAAATTCAACAACAACTTCAACATTGAAAAACAACAACAACCTCAACATTGAAAAACACCAACAAATTCAACAACAACCTCAACAATGAAAAACACCAACAAATTCAACAACAACCTCAACATGGAAAAACACCAACGCATTTAACAACAACCTCAACTTTGAAAAACAACAGCAACCTCAACATGGAAAAACACCAACAAATTCAACAACAACCTCAACATTGAAAAACATCAACAACTTCAAAATTGAAAAACACCAACAAATTCAACAACCTCAACATTTAAAGACAACAACAACCTCAACATTGAAAAACACCAACAAATTCAACAACAACCTCAACATTGAAAAATACATCCAAATTCAACAACAACTTCAACATTGGAAAACACCAACAAATTCAACAACAACCTCAAGATTGAAAAACTACAACAACCTCAACATTGAAAAACATCAACAAATACAACAACAACCTCAACATTGAAAAACAGCAACAAATTCAACAACAACCTCAGCATTGAAAAACACCAACAAATTCAACAACAACCTCAACATTGAAAAACAACAACAACCTCAACATTGAAAAAGAACAACAACCTCAACATTGAAAATACACCAACAAATTCAACAACAACCTCAACATTGAAAAACAACAACAACCTCAACATTGAAAAACACCAACAAATTCAACAACATCTTCAACATTGAAAAACACCAACAAATTCAACAACAACCTCGAAACTGAAAAACACCAACAAATTCAACAACAACCTCAACATTGAAAAACAACAACAACCTCAACATTGAAAAAACACCAACAAATTCAACAACAACCTCAACATTGAAAAACAACAACAACCTCAACATTGAAAAACACCAACAAATTCAACAACCTCAACATTGAAAAACAACTACAACCTCAACATTGAAAAACACCAACAAATTCAAAAACAACCTCAACATTGAAAAACAACAACAACCTCAACATTGAAAAACAACAACAACCTCAACATTGAAAAACACCAACAAATTCAACAAGAACTTCAACATGGAAAAAAACCAACAAATTCAACAACAACCTCGACATTGAAAAACACCAACAAATTCAACAAAAACCTCAACATTGAAAAACACCAACAAATTCAACAACAACCTCAACATTTAAAAACGCCAACAAATTCAACAACGACCTCAACATTGTAAAACACCAACAAATTCAACAACAACCTCAACATTGAAAAACATCAACAACTTCAAAATTGAAAAACACCAACAAATTCAACAACATCCTCAACATTTAAAGACAACAACAACCTCAACATTGAAAAACACCAACAAATTCAACAACAACCTCATCATTGAAAAACACATCCAAATTCAACAACAACTTCAACATTGGAAAACACCAACAAATTCAACAACAACCTCGACTTTGAAAAACACCAACAAATTCAACAACAACCTCAAGATTGAAAAACTACAACAACCTCAACATTGAAAAACACCAACAAATACAACAACAACCTCAACATTGAAAAACAACAACAACCTCAACATTGAAAAACAGCAACAAATTCAACAACAACCTCAGCATTGAAAGACACCAACAAATTCAACAGCAACCTCAACATTGAAAAACAACAACAACCTCAACATTGAAAAACAACAACAACCTCAACATTGAAAAACACCAACAAATTCAACAACAACCTCAATATTGAAAAACAACAACAACCTCAACATTGAAAAACACCAACAAATTCAACAACAACCTCAACATTGAAAAACACCAACAAATTCAACAACAACCTCAACATTGAAAATCAACAACAACCTCAACATTGAAAAACACCAACAAATTCAACAACAACCTCAACAATGAAAAACACCAACAAATTCAACAAAACCTCAACATTGAAAAACACCAACAAATTAAACAACAACCTCAACTTTGAAAAACAACAACAACCCCAACATGGAAAAACACCAGCAAATTCAACAACAACCTCAACATTGAAAAACAACAACAACCTCAAAATTGAAAAACACCAACAAATTCAACAACAACCTCAACATTGAAAAACAACAACAACCACAACATTGAAAAACACCAACAAATTCAACAACAACTTCAACATTGAAAAAACCAACAAATTCAGCAACAACCTCGACATTGAAAAACACCAACAAATTCAACAACAACCTCAACATTGAAAAACACCATCAAATTCAACAACAACCACAACATTTAAAAACGCCAACAAATTCAACAACGACCACAACATTGTAAAACACCAACAAATTCAACAACAACCTCAACATTGAAAAACACCAACAAATTCAACAACAACCTCAACATTGAAAAAGAAAAACAAATTCAACAACAACCTCAACATTGAAAAAGACCAACAAATTCAACAACAACCTCAACATTGAAAAACAACAACAACCTCAACATTGAAAAACACCAACAAATTCAACTACAACTTCAACATTGAAGAAAACAAACAAATTCAACAACAACCTCGAAATTGAAAAACACCAACAAATTCAACAACAACCTCAACATTGAAAAACAACAACAACCTCAACATTGAAAAACACCAACAAATTCAACAACAACTTCAACATTGAAAAACAACAACAACCTCAACATTGAAAAACACCAACAAATTCAACAACAACCTCAACAATGAAAAACACCAACAAATTCAACAACAACCTCAACATGGAAAAACACCAACGCATTTAACAACAACCTCAACTTTGAAAAACAACAGCAACCTCAACATGGAAAAACACCAACAAATTCAACAACAACCTCAACATTGAAAAACATCAACAACTTCAAAATTGAAAAACACCAACAAATTCAACAACAACCTCAACATTTAAAGACAACAACAACCTCAACATTGAAAAACACCAACAAATTCAACAACAACCTCAACATTGAAAAATACATCCAAATTCAACAACAACTTCAACATTGGAAAACACCAACAAATTCAACAACAACCTCGACTTTGAAAAACACCAACAAATTCAACAACAACCTCAAGATTGAAAAACTACAACAACCTCAACATTGAAAAACATCAACAAATACAACAACAACCTCAACATTGAAAAACAACAACAACCTCAACATTGAAAAACAGCAACAAATTCAACAACAACCTCAGCATTGAAAAACACCAACAAATTCAACAACAACCTCAACATTGAAAAACAACAACAACCTCAACATTGAAAAAGAACAACAACCTCAACATTGAAAAAACACCAACAAATTCAACAACAACCTCAACATTGAAAAACAACAACAACCTCAACATTGAAAAACACCAACAAATTCAACAACATCTTCAACATTGAAAAACACCAACAAATTCAACAACAACCTCGAAATTGAAAAACACCAACAAATTCAACAACAACCTCAACATTGAAAAACAACAACAACCTCAACATTGAAAAAGAACAACAACCTCAACATTGAAAAAACACCAACAAATTCAACAACAACCTCAACATTGAAAAACAACAACAACCTCAACATTGAAAAACACCAACAAATTCAACAACATCTTCAACATTGAAAAACACCAACAAATTCAACAACAACCTCGAAATTGAAAAACACCAACAAATTCAACAACAACCTCAACATTGAAAAACAACAACAACCTCAACATTGAAAAACACCAACAAATTCAACAACCTCAACATTGAAAAACAACTACAACCTCAACATTGAAAAACACCAACAAATTCAAAAACAACCTCAACATTGAAAAACAACAACAACCTCAACATTGAAAAACAACAACAACCTCAACATTGAAAAACACCAACAAATTCAACAAGAACTTCAACATGGAAAAAAACCAACAAATTCAACAACAACCTCGACATTGAAAAACACCAACAAATTCAACAACAACCTCAACATTGAAAAACACCAACAAATTCAACAACAACCTCAACATTTAAAAACGCCAACAAATTCAACAACGACCTCAACATTGTAAAACACCAACAAATTCAACAACAACCTCAACATTGAAAAACATCAACAATTTCAAAATTGAAAAACACCAACAAATTCAACAACATCCTCAACATTTAAAGACAACAACAACCTCAACATTGAAAAACACCAACAAATTCAACAACAACCTCATCATTGAAAAACACATCCAAATTCAACAACAACTTCAACATTGGAAAACACCAACAAATTCAACAACAACCTCGACTTTGAAAAACACCAACAAATTCAACAACAACCTCAAGATTGAAAAACTACAACAACCTCAACATTGAAAAACACCAACAAATACAACAACAACCTCAACATTGAAAAACAACAACAACCTCAACATTGAAAAACAGCAACAAATTCAACAACAACCTCAGCATTGAAAGACACCAACAAATTCAACAGCAACCTCAACATTGAAAAACAACAACAACCTCAACATTGAAAAAGAACAACAACCTCAACATTGAAAAAACACCAACAAATTCAACAACAACCTCAACATTGAAAAACAACAACAACCTCAACATTGAAAAACACCAACAAATTCAACAACATCTTCAACATTGAAAAACACCAACAAATTCAACAACAACCTCGAAATTGAAAAACACCAACAAATTCAACAACAACCTCAACATTGAAAAACAACAACAACCTCAACATTGAAAAACACCAAAAAATTCAACAACCTCAACATTGAAAAACAACTACAACCTCAACATTGAAAAACACCAACAAATTCAAAAACAACCTCAACATTGAAAAACAACAACAACCTCAACATTGAAAAACAACAAAAACCTCAAAATTGAAAAACACCAACAAATTCAACAACAACCTCAACATTGAAAAACAACAACAACCTCAACATTGAAAAACACCAACAAATTCAACAAGAACTTCAACATGGAAAAAAACCAACAAATTCAACAACAACCTCGACATTGAAAAACACCAACAAATTCAACAACAACCTCAGCATTGAAAAACACCAACAAATTCAACAACAACCTCAACATTTAAAAACGCCAACAAATTCAACAACGACCTCAACATTGTAAAACACCAACAAATTCAACAACAACCTCAACATTGAAAAGCACCAACAAATTCAACAACAACATCGACATTGAAAAACACCAACAAATTCAACAACAACCTCAACATTGAAAAACAACAACAACCTCAACATTGAAAAACACCAACAAATTCAACAAAAACCTCAACGTTGAAAAACAACAACAACCTCAACATTGAAAAACACCAACAAATTCAACAACAACCTCGACATTGAAAAACACCATCAAATTCAACAACGACCTCAACATTGAAAAACTACAACAACCTCAACATTGAAAAACACAAACAAATTCAACAACAACCTCAATATTGAAAAACAACAACAACCTCAACATTGAAAAACACCAACAAATTCAACAACAACCTCAACATTGAAAAACACCAACACATTCAACAACAACCTCAACATTGAAAAACAACAACAACCTCAACATTGAAAAACACCAACAAATTCAACAACAACTTCAACATTGAAAAACACCAACAAATTCAACAACAACCTCAACATTGAAAATCAACAACAACCTCAACATTGAAAAACACCAACAAATTCAACAACAACCTCAACAATGAAAAACACCAACAAATTCAACAACATCCTCAACATTGAAAAACACCAGCAAATGAAACATCAACCTCAACTTTGATAAACAACAACAACCTCAACATGGAAAAACATCAACAAATTGAACAACAACCTCAACATTGAAAAACAACAACAACCTCAAAATTGAAAAACACCAACAAATTCAACAACAACCTCAACAATGAAAAACAACAACAACCACAACATTGAAAAACACCAACAAATTCAACAACAACTTCACCATTGAAAAAACCAACAAATTCAGCAACAACCTCGACATTGAAAAACACCAACAAATTCAACAACAACCTCAACATTGAAAAACACCAACAAATTCAACAACAACCACAACATTTAAAAACGCCAACAAATTCAACAACGACCTCAACATTGTAAAACACCAACAAATTCAACAACAACCTCAACATTGAATAACACCAACAAATTCAACAACAACCTCAACATTGAAAAACACCAACAAATTCAACGACAACCTCAACATTGAAAAAGACCAACAAATTCAACAACAACCTCAACATTGAAAAACAACAACAACCTCAACATTGAAAAACTCCAACAAATTCAACAACAACTTCAACATTGAAGAAAACCAACAAATTCAACAACAACCTCGAAATTGAAAAACACCAACAAATTCAACAACAACCTCAACATTGAAAAACAACAATAACCTCAACATTGAAAAACACCAACAAATTCAACAACAACCTCAACATTGAAAAACAACAACAACCTCAACATTGAAAAACACGAACAAATTCAACAACAACCTCAACAATGAAAAACACCAACAAATTCAACAACAACCTCAACATGCAAAAACACCAACGAATTCAACAACAACCTCAACTTTGAAAAACAACAACAACCTCAACATGGAAAAACACCAACAAATTCAACAACAACCTCAACATTGAAAAACATCAACAACTTCAAAATTGAAAAACACCAACAAATTCAACAACAACCTCAACATTTAAAGACAACAACAACCTCAACATTGAAAAACACCAACAAATTCAACAACAACCTCAACATTGAAAAATACATCCAAATTCAACAACAACTTCAACATTGGAAAACACCAACAAATTCAACAACAACCTCGACTTTGAAAAACACCAACAAATTCAACAACAACCTCAAGATTGAAAAACTACAACAACCTCAACATTGAAAAACATCAACAAATACAACAACAACCTCAACATTGAAAAACAACAACAACCTCAACATTGAAAAACAGCAACAAATTCAACAACAACCTCAGCATTGAAAAACACCAACAAATTCAACAACAACCTCAACATTGAAAAACAACAACAACCTCAACATTGAAAAAGAACAACAACCTCAACATTGAAAAAACACCAACAAATTCAACAACAACCTCAACATTGAAAAACAACAACAACCTCAACATTGAAAAACACCAACAAATTCAACAACATCTTCAACATTGAAAAACACCAACAAATTCAACAACAACCTCGAAATTGAAAAACACCAACAAATTCAACAACAACCTCAACATTGAAAAACAACAACAACCTCAACATTGAAAAAGAACAACAACCTCAACATTGAAAAAACACCAACAAATTCAACAACAACCTCAACATTGAAAAACAACAACAACCTCAACATTGAAAAACACCAACAAATTCAACAACATCTTCAACATTGAAAAACACCAACAAATTCAACAACAACCTCGAAATAGAAAAACACCAACAAATTCAACAACAACCTCAACATTGAAAAACAACAACAACCTCAACATTGAAAAACACCAACAAATTCAACAACCTCAACATTGAAAAACAACTACAACCTCAACATTGAAAAACACCAACAAATTCAAAAACAACCTCAACATTGAAAAACAACAACAACCTCAACATTGAAAAACAACAACAACCTCAACATTGAAAAACACCAACAAATTCAACAACAACCTCAACATTGAAAAACAACAACAACCTCAACATTGAAAAACACGAACAAATTCAACAACAACCTCAACAATGAAAAACACCAACAAATTCAACAACAACCTCAACATGCAAAAACACCAACGAATTCAACAACAACCTCAACTTTGAAAAACAACAACAACCTCAACATGGAAAAACACCAACAAATTCAACAACAACCTCAACATTGAAAAACATCAACAACTTCAAAATTGAAAAACACCAACAAATTCAACAACAACCTCAACATTTAAAGACAACAACAACCTCAACATTGAAAAACACCAACAAATTCAACAACAACCTCAACATTGAAAAATACATCCAAATTCAACAACAACTTCAACATTGGAAAACACCAACAAATTCAACAACAACCTCGACTTTGAAAAACACCAACAAATTCAACAACAACCTCAAGATTGAAAAACTACAACAACCTCAACATTGAAAAACATCAACAAATACAACAACAACCTCAACATTGAAAAACAACAACAACCTCAACATTGAAAAACAGCAACAAATTCAACAACAACCTCAGCATTGAAAAACACCAACAAATTCAACAACAACCTCAACATTGAAAAACAACAACAACCTCAACATTGAAAAAGAACAACAACCTCAACATTGAAAAAACACCAACAAATTCAACAACAACCTCAACATTGAAAAACAACAACAACCTCAACATTGAAAAACACCAACAAATTCAACAACATCTTCAACATTGAAAAACACCAACAAATTCAACAACAACCTCGAAATTGAAAAACACCAACAAATTCAACAACAACCTCAACATTGAAAAACAACAACAACCTCAACATTGAAAAAGAACAACAACCTCAACATTGAAAAAACACCAACAAATTCAACAACAACCTCAACATTGAAAAACAACAACAACCTCAACATTGAAAAACACCAACAAATTCAACAACATCTTCAACATTGAAAAACACCAACAAATTCAACAACAACCTCGAAATTGAAAAACACCAACAAATTCAACAACAACCTCAACATTGAAAAACAACAACAACCTCAACATTGAAAAACACCAACAAATTCAACAACCTCAACATTGAAAAACAACTACAACCTCAACATTGAAAAACACCAACAAATTCAAAAACAACCTCAACATTGAAAAACAACAACAACCTCAACATTGAAAAACAACAACAACCTCAACATTGAAAAACACCAACAAATTCAACAAGAAATTCAACATGGAAAAAAACCAACAAATTCAACAACAACCTCGACATTGAAAAACACCAACAAATTCAACAACAACCTCAACATTGAAAAACACCAACAAATTCAACAACAACCTCAACATTTAAAAACGCCAACAAATTCAACAACGACCTCAACATTGTAAAACACCAACAAATTCAACAACAACCTCAACATTGAAAAACATCAACAACTTCAAAATTGAAAAACACCAACAAATTCAACAACATCCTCAACATTTAAAGACAACAACAACCTCAACATTGAAAAACACCAACAAATTCAACAACAACCTCATCATTGAAAAACACATCCAAATTCAACAACAACTTCAACATTGGAAAACACCAACAAATTCAACAACAACCTCGACTTTGAAAAACACCAACAAATTCAACAACAACCTCAAGATTGAAAAACTACAACAACCTCAACATTGAAAAACACCAACAAATACAACAACAACCTCAACATTGCAAAACAACAACAACCTCAACATTGAAAAACAGCAACAAATTCAACAACAACCTCAGCATTGAAAGACACCAACAAATTCAACAGCAACTTCAACATCGAAAAAAAACAACAACCTCAACATTGAAAAAGAACAACAACCTCAACATTGAAAAAACAACAACAAATTCAACAACAACCTCAACATTGAAAAACAACAACAACCTCAACATTGAAAAACACCAACAAATTCAACAACATCTTCAACATTGAAAAACACCAACAAATTCAACAACAACCTCGAAATTGAAAAACACCAACAAATTCAACAACAACCTCAACATTGAAAAACAACAACAACCGCAACATTGAAAAACACCAACAAATTCAACAACCTCAACATTGAAAAACAACTACAACCTCAACATTGAAAAACACCAACAAATTCAAAAACAACCTCAACATTGAAAAACAACAACAACCTCAACATTGAAAAACAACAAAAACCTCAAAATTGAAAAACACCAACAAATTCAACAACAACCTCAACATTGAAAAACAACAACAACCTCAACATTGAAAAACACCAACAAATTCAACAAGAACTTCAACATGGAAAAAAACCAACAAATTCAACAACAACCTCGACATTGAAAAACACCAACAAATTCAACAACAACCTCAACATTGAAAAACACCAACAAATTCAACAACAACCTCAACATTTAAAAACGCCAACAAATTCAACAACGACCTCAACATTGTAAAACACCAACAAATTCAACAACAACCTCAACATTGAAAAGCACCAACAAATTCAACAACAACATCGACATTGAAAAACACCAACAAATTCAACAACAACCTCAACATTGAAAAACAACAACAACCTCAACATTGAAAAACACCAACAAATTCAACAACAACCTCAACGTTGAAAAACAACAACAACCTCAACATTGAAAAACACCAACAAATTCAACAACAACTTCAACATTGAAAAACACCAACAAATTCAACAACAACCTCGACATTGAAAAACACCATCAAATTCAACAACGACCTCAACATTGAAAAACAACAACAACCTCAACATTGAAAAACACAAACAAATTCAACAACAACCTCAATATTGAAAAACAACAACAACCTCAACATTGAAAAACACCAACAAATTCAACAACAACCTCAACATTGAAAAACACCAACACATTCAACAACAACCTCAACATTGAAAAACAACAACAACCTCAACATTGAAAAACACCAACAAATTCAACAACAACTTCAACATTGAAAAACACCAACAAATTCAACAACAACCTCAACATTGAAAGTCAACAACAACCTCAACATTGAAAAACACCAACAAATTCAACAACAACCTCAACAATGAAAAACACCAACAAATTCAACAACATCCTCAACATTGAAAAACACCAGCAAATGAAACATCAACCTCAACTTTGATAAACAACAACAACCTCAACATGGAAAAACATCAACAAATTGAACAACAACCTCAACATTGAAAAACAACAACAACCTCAAAATTGAAAAACACCAACAAATTCAACAACAACCTCAACAATGAAAAACAACAACAACCACAACATTGAAAAACACCAACAAATTCAACAACAACTTCAACATTGAAAAAACCAACAAATTCAGCAACAACCTCGACATTGAAAAACACCAACAAATTCAACAACAACCTCAACATTGAAAAACACCAACAAATTCAACAACAACCACAACATTTAAAAACGCCAACAAATTCAACAACGACCTCAACATTGTAAAACACCAACAAGTTCAACAACAACCTCAACATTGAATAACACCAACAAATTCAACAACAACCTCAACATTGAAAAACACCAACAAATTCAACAACAACCTCAACATTGAAAAAGACCAACAAATTCAACAACAACCTCAACATTGAAAAACAACAACAACCTCAACATTGAAAAACACCAACAAATTCAACAACAACTTCAACATTGAAGAAAACCAACAAATTCAACAACAACCTCGAAATTGAAAAACACCAACAAATTCAACAACAACCTCAACATTGAAAAACAACAACAACCTCAACATTGAAAAACACCAACAAATTCAACAACAACCTCAACATTGAAAAACAACAACAACCTCAACATTGAAAAACACGAACAAATTCAACAACAACCTCAACAATGAAAAACACCAACAAATTCAACAACAACCTCAACATGGAAAAACACCAACGAATTCAACAACAACCTCAACTTTGAAAAACAACAACAACCTCAACATGGAAAAACACCAACAAATTCAACAACAACCTCAACATTGAAAAACATCAACAACTTCAAAATTGAAAAACACCAACAAATTCAACAACAACCTCAACATTTAAAGACAACAACAACCTCAACATTGAAAAACACCAACAAATTCAACAACAACCTCAACATTGAAAAACACATCCAAATTCAACAACAACTTCAACATTGAAAAACACCAACAAATTCAACAACAACCTCGACATTGAAAAACACCAACAAATTCAACAACAACCTCAAGATTGAAAAACTACAACAACCTCAACATTGAAAAACACCAACAAATACAACAACAACCTCAACATTGAAAAACAACAACAACCTCAACATTAATAAACAGCAACAAATTCAACAACAACCTCAGCATTGAAAAACACCAACAAATTCAACAACAACCTCAACATTGAAAAACAACAACAACCTTAACATTGAAAAAGAACAACAACCTCAACATTGAAAAAACACCAACAAATTCAACAACAACCTCAACATTGAAAAACAACAACAACCTCAACATTGAAAAACACCAACAAATTCAACAACATCTTCAACATTGAAAAACACCAACAAATTCAACAACAACCTCGAAATTGAAAAACACCAACAAATTCAACAACAACCTCAACATTGAAAAACAACAACAACCTCAACATTGAAAAACACCAACAAATTCAACAACCTCAACATTGAAAAACAACAACAACCTCAACATTGAAAAACACCAACAAATTCAAAAACAACCTCAACATTGAAAATCAACAACAACCTCAACATTGAAAAACAACAACAACCTTCAAAATTGAAAAACACCAACAAATTCAACAACAACCTCAACATTGAAAAACAACAACAACCTCAACATTGAAAAACACCAACAAATTCAACAAGAACTTCAACATGGAAAAAAACCAGCAAATTCAACAACAACCTCGACATTGAAAAACACCAACAAATTCAACAACAACCTCAACATTGAAAAACACCAACAAATTCAACAACAACCTCAACATTGAAAAACAACAACAACCTCAACATTGAAAATCAACAACAAATTCAACAACAACCTCAACAATGAAAAACAACAACAAATTTAACAACAACCTCAACATGGAAAAACACCAACGAATTTAACAACAACCTCAACTTTGAAAAACAACAACAACCTCAACATGGAAAAACACCAACAAATTCAACAACAACCTCAACATTGAAAAACATCAACAACTTCAAAATTGAAAAACACCAACAAATTCAACAACAACCTCAACATTTAAGGACAACAACAACCTCAACCTTGAAAAACAACAACAAATTCAACAACAACCTCAACATTGAAAAACACATCCAAATTCAACAACAACTTCAACATTGAAAAACACCAACAAATTCAACAACAACCTCGACTTTGAAAAACACCAACAAATTCAACAACCACCTCAAGATTGAAAAACTACAACAACCTCAACATTGAAAAACACCAACAAATACAACAACAACCTCAACATTGAAAAACAACAACAACCTCAACATTGAAAAACAGCAACAAATTCAACAACAACCTCAGCATTGAAAAACACCAACAAATTCAACAACAACCTCAACATTGAGAAACAACAACAACCTCAACATTGAAAAAGAACAACAACCTCAACATTGAAAAAACACCAACAAATTCAACAACAACCTCAACATTGAAAAACAACAACAACCTCAACATTGAAAAACACCAACAAATTCAACAACATCTTCAACATTGAAAAACACCAACAAATTCAACAACAACCTCGAAATTGAAAAACACCAACAAATTCAACAACAACCTCAACATTGAAAAACAACAACAACCTCAACATTGAAAAACACCAACAAATTCAACAACCTCAACATTGAAAAACAACAACAACCTCAAAATTGAAAAACACCAACAAATTCAACAACAACCGCAACATTGAAAAACAACAACAACCTCAACATTGAAAAACACCAACAAATTCAACAAGAACTTCAACATGGAAAAAAACCAACAAATTCAACAACAACCTCGACATTGAAAAACACCAACAAATTCAACAACAACCTCAACATTGAAAAACACCAACAAATTCAACAACAAACTCAACATTTAAAAACGCCAACAAATTCAACAACGACCTCAACATTGAAAAACAACAACAACCTCAACATTGAAAAACACAAACAAATTCAACAACAACCTCAATATTGAAAAACAACAACAACCTCAACATTGAAAAACACCAACAAATTCAACAAAAACCTCAACATTGAGAAAAACCAACACATTCAACAACAACCTCAACATTGAAAAAGAACAACAAGCTCAACATTGAAAAACACCAACAAAATCAACAACAACCTCAACAATGAATAACACCAACAAATTCAACAACAACCTCAACATTGAAAAACACCAACAAATTAAACATCAACCTCAACTTTGAAAAACAACAACAACCTCAACATGGAAAAACACCAACAAATTCAACAACAACCTCAACATTGAAAAACAACAACAACCTCAAATTTGAAAAACACCAACAAATTCAACAACAACCTCAACATTGAAAAACAACAACAACCACAACATTGAAAAACACCAACAAATTCAACAACAACTTCAACATTGAAAAAACCAACAAATTCAGCAACAACCTCGACATTGGAAAACACCAACAAATTCAACAACAACCTCAACATTGAAAAACACCAAAAAATTCAACAACAACCTCAACATTTAAAAACGCCAACAAATTCAACAACGACCTCAACATTGTAAAACACCAACAAATTCAACAACAACCTCAACATTGAAAAACACCAACAAATTCAACAACAACCTCAACATTGAAAAACACCAACAAATTCAACAACAACCTCAACATTGAAAAACACCAACAAATTCAACAACAACCTCAACATTGAAAAACAACAACAACCTCAACATTGAAAAACACCAACAAATTCAACAACAACCTCGAAATTGAAAAACACCAACAAATTCAACAACAACCTCAACATTGGAAAACAACAACAACCTCAACATTGAAAAACACCATCAAATTCAACAACAACCTCAACATTGAAAAACAACAACAACCTCAACATTGAAAAACACCAACTAATTCAACAACAACCTCAACAATGAAAAACACCAACAAATTCAACAACAACCTCAACATGGAAAAACACCAACAAATTTAACAACAACCTCAACTTTGAAAAACAACAACAACCTCAACATGGAAAAAGACCAACAAATTCAACAACAACCTCAACATTGAAAAACAACAACAACTTTAAAATTGAAAAACACCAACAAATTCAACAACAACCTCAACATTTAAAGACAACAACAACATCAACATTGAAAAACACCAACAAATTCAACAACAACCTCAACAATGAAAAAACACCAACAAATTCAACAACAACTTCAACATTGAAAAACACCAACAAATTCAACAACAACCTCGACATTGAAAAACACCAACAAATTCAACAACAACATCAACATTGAAAAACTACAACAACCTCAACATTGAAAAACACCAACAAATTCAACAACCTCAACATTGAAAAACAACAACAACCTCAACATTGAAAAACACCAACAAATTCAAAAACAACCTCAACATTGAAAAACAACAACAACCTCAACATTGAAAAACAACAACAACCTCAAAATTGAAAAACACCAACAAATTCAACAACAACCTCAACATTGAAAAACAACAACAACCTCAACATTGAAAAACACCAACAAATTCAACAAGAACTTCAACATGGAAAAAAACCAACAAATTCAACAACAACCTCGACATTGAAAAACACCAACAAATTCAACAACAACCTCAAAATTGAAAAACACCAACAAATTCAACAACAACCTCAACATTGAAAAACAACAACAACCTCAACATTGAAAAACACCAAGAAATTCAACAACAACCTCAACAATGAAAAACAACAACAAATTCAACAACAACCTCAATATGGAAAAACACCAACGAATTTAACAACAACCTCAACTTTGAAAAACAACAACAACCTCAACATGGAAAAACACCAACAAATTCAACAACAACCTCAACATTGAAAAACATCAACAACTTCAAAATTGAAAAACACCAACAAATTCAACAACAACCTCAACATTTAAAGACAACAGCAACCTCAACATTGAAAAACACCAACAAATTCAACAACAACCTCAACATTGAAAAACACATCCAAATTCAACAACAACTTCAACATTGAAAAACACCAACAAATTCAACAACAACCTCGACTTTGAAAAACACCAACAAATTCAACAACAACCTCAAGATTGAAAAACTACAACAACCTCAACATTGAAAAACACCAACAAATACAACAACAACCTCAACATTGAAAAACAACAACAACCTCAACATTGAAAAACAGCAACAAATTCAACAACAACCTCAGCATTGAAAAACACCAACAAATTCAACAACAACCTCAACATTGAAAAACAACAACAACCTCAACATTGAAAAAGAACAACAACCTCAACATTGAAAAAACACGAACAAATTCAACAACAACCTCAACATTGAAAAACAACAACAACCTCAACATTGAAAAACACCAACAAATTCAACAACATCTTCAACATTGAAAAACACCAACAAATTCAACAACAACCTCGAAATTGAAAAACACCAACAAATTCAACAACAACCTCAACATTGAAAAACAACAACAACCTCAACATTGATAAACACCAACAAATTCAACAACAAACTCATCATTGAAAAACACATCCAAATTCAACAACAACTTCAACATTGGAAAACACCAAAAATTCAACAACAACCTCGACTTTGAAAAACACCAACAAATTCAACAACAACCTCAAGATTGAAAAACTACAACAACCTCACCATTGAAAACACCAACAAATACAACAACAACCTCAACATTGAAAAACAACAACAACCTCAACATTGAAAAACAGCAACAAATTCAACAACAACCTCGAAATTGAAAAACACCAACAAATTCAACAACAACCTCAACATTGAAAAACAACAACAACCTCAACATTGAAAAACACCAACAAATTCAACAACAACTTCAACATTGGAAAACACCAACAAATTCAACAACAACCTCGACTTTGAAAAACACCAACAAATTCAACAACAACCTCAATATTGAAAAACAACAACAACCTCAACATTGAAAAACACCAACAAATTCAACAAAAACCTCAACATTGAGAAAAACCAACACATTCAACAACAACCTCAACATTGAAAAAGAACAACAAGCTCAACATTGAAAAACACCAACAAAATCAACAACAACCTCAACAATGAATAACACCAACAAATTCAACAACAACCTCAACATTGAAAAACACCAACAAATTAAACATCAACCTCAACTTTGAAAAACAACAACAACCTCAACATGGAAAAACACCAACAAATTCAACAACAACCTCAACATTGAAAAACAACAACAACCTCAAAATTGAAAAACACCAACAAATTCAACAACAACCTCAACATTGAAAAACAACAACAACCACAACATTGAAAAACACCAACAAATTCAACAACAACTTCAACATTGAAAAAACCAACAAATTCAGCAACAACCTCGACATTGGAAAACACCAACAAATTCAACAACAACCTCAACATTGAAAAACACCAAAAAATTCAACAACAACCTCAACATTTAAAAACGCCAACAAATTCAACAACGACCTCAACATTGTAAAACACCAACAAATTCAACAACAACCTCAACATTGAAAAACACCAACAAATTCAACAACAACCTCAACATTGAAAAACACCAACAAATTCAACAACAACCTCAACATTGAAAAACACCAACAAATTCAACAACAACCTCAACATTGAAAAACAACAACAACCTCAACATTGAAAAACACCAACAAATTCAACAACAACCTCGAAATTGAAAAACACCAACAAATTCAACAACAACCTCAACATTGGAAAACAACAACAACCTCAACATTGAAAAACACCATCAAATTCAACAACAACCTCAACATTGAAAAACAACAACAACCTCAACATTGAAAAACACCAACTAATTCAACAACAACCTCAACAATGAAAAACACCAACAAATTCAACAACAACCTCAACATGGAAAAACACCAACAAATTTAACAACAACCTCAACTTTGAAAAACAACAACAACCTCAACATGGAAAAAGACCAACAAATTCAACAACAACCTCAACATTGAAAAACAACAACAACTTTAAAATTGAAAAACACCAACAAATTCAACAACAACCTCAACATTTAAAGACAACAACAACATCAACATTGAAAAACACCAACAAATTCAACAACAACCTCAACAATGAAAAAACACCAACAAATTCAACAACAACTTCAACATTGAAAAACACCAACAAATTCAACAACAACCTCGACATTGAAAAACACCAACAAATTCAACAACAACATCAACATTGAAAAACTACAACAACCTCAACATTGAAAAACACCAACAAATTCAACAACCTCAACATTGAAAAACAACAACAACCTCAACATTGAAAAACACCAACAAATTCAAAAACAACCTCAACATTGAAAAACAACAACAACCTCAACATTGAAAAACAACAACAACCTCAAAATTGAAAAACACCAACAAATTCAACAACAACCTCAACATTGAAAAACAACAACAACCTCAACATTGAAAAACACCAACAAATTCAACAAGAACTTCAACATGGAAAAAAACCAACAAATTCAACAACAACCTCGACATTGAAAAACACCAACAAATTCAACAACAACCTCAAAATTGAAAAACACCAACAAATTCAACAACAACCTCAACATTGAAAAACAACAACAACCTCAACATTGAAAAACACCAAGAAATTCAACAACAACCTCAACAATGAAAAACAACAACAAATTCAACAACAACCTCAACATGGAAAAACACCAACGAATTTAACAACAACCTCAACTTTGAAAAACAACAACAACCTCAACATGGAAAAACACCAACAAATTCAACAACAACCTCAACATTGAAAAACATCAACAACTTCAAAATTGAAAAACACCAACAAATTCAACAACAACCTCAACATTTAAAGACAACAGCAAGCTCAACATTGAAAAACACCAACAAATTCAACAACAACCTCAACATTGAAAAACACATCCAAATTCAACAACAACTTCAACATTGAAAAACACCAACAAATTCAACAACAACCTCGACTTTGAAAAACACCAACAAATTCAACAACAACCTCAAGATTGAAAAACTACAACAACCTCAACATTGAAAAACACCAACAAATACAACAACAACCTCAACATTGAAAAACAACAACAACCTCAACATTGAAAAACAGCAACAAATTCAACAACAACCTCAGCATTGAAAAACACCAACAAATTCAACAACAACCTCAACATTGAAAAACAACAACAACCTCAACATTGAAAAAGAACAACAACCTCAACATTGAAAAAACACCAACAAATTCAACAACAACCTCAACATTGAAAAACAACAACAACCTCAACATTGAAAAACACCAACAAATTCAACAACATCTTCAACATTGAAAAACACCAACAAATTCAACAACAACCTCGAAATTGAAAAACACCAACAAATTCAACAACAACCTCAACATTGAAAAACAACAACAACCTCAACATTGATAAACACCAACAAATTCAACAACAAACTCATCATTGAAAAACACATCCAAATTCAACAACAACTTCAACATTGGAAAACACCAAAAATTCAACAACAACCTCGACTTTGAAAAACACCAACAAATTCAACAACAACCTCAAGATTGAAAAACTACAACAACCTCACCATTGAAAACACCAACAAATACAACAACAACCTCAACATTGAAAAACAACAACAACCTCAACATTGAAAAACAGCAACAAATTCAACAACAACCTCGAAATTGAAAAACACCAACAAATTCAACAACAACCTCAACATTGAAAAACAACAACAACCTCAACATTGAAAAACACCAACAAATTCAACAACAACTTCAACATTGGAAAACACCAACAAATTCAACAACAACCTCGACTTTGAAAAACACCAACAAATTCAACAACAACCTCAAGATTGAAAAACTACAACAACCTCAACATTGAAAAACACCAACAAATACAACAACAACCTCAACATTGAAAAACAACAACAACCTCAACATTGAAAAACAGCAACAAATTCAACAACAACCTCAACATTGAAAAACACCAACAAATTCAACAACAACCTCAACATTGAAAAACAACAACAACCTCAACATTGAAAAAGAACAACAACCTCAACATTGAAAAAACACCAACAAATTCAACAACAACCTCAACATTGAAAAACAACAACAACCTCAACATTGAAAAACACCAACAAATTCAACAACAACCTCAACATTGAAAAACACCAACAAATTCAACAACAACCTCAACATTTAAAAACGCCAACAAATTCAACAACGACCTCAACATTGTAAAACACCAACAAATTCAACAACAACCTCAACATTGAAAAACATCAACAACTTCAAAATTGAAAAACACCAACAAATTCAACAACAACCTCAACATTTAAAGACAACAACAACCTCAACATTGAAAAACACCAACAAATTCAACAACAACCTCATCATTGAAGAACACATCCAAATTCAACAACAACTTCAACATTGGAAAACACCAACAAATTCAACAACAACCTCGACTTTGAAAAACACCAACAAATTAAACAACAACCTCAAGATTGAAAAACTACAACAACCTCAACATTGAAAAACACCAACAAATACAACAACAACCTCAACATTGAAAAACAACAACAACCTCAACATTGAAAAACAGCAACAAATTCAACAACAACCTCAGCATTGAAAAACACCAACAAATTCAACAACAACCTCAACATTGAAAAACAACAACAACCTCAACATTGAAAAAGAACAACAACCTCAACATTGAAAAAACACCAACAAATTCAACAACAACCTCAACATTGAAAAACAACAACAACCTCAACATTGAAAAACACCAACAAATTCAACAACATCTTCAACATTGAAAAACACCAACAAATTCAACAACAACCTCGAAATTGAAAAACACCAACAAATTCAACCACAACCTCAACATTGAAAAACAACAACAACCTCAACATTGAAAAACACCAACAAATTCAACAACCTCAACATTGAAAAACAACTACAACCTCAACATTGTAAAACACCAACAAATTCAAAAACAACCTCAACATTGAAAAACAACAACAACCTCAACATTGAAAAACAACAAAAACCTCAAAATTGAAAAACACCAACAAATTCAACAACAACCTCAACATTGAAAAACAACAACAACCTCAACATTGAAAAACACCAACAAATTCAACAAGAACTTCAACATGGAAAAAAACCAACAAATTCAACAACAACCTCGACATTGAAAAACACCAACAAATTCAACAACAACCTCAACATTGAAAAACACCAACAAATTCAACAACAACCTCAACATTTAAAAACGCCAACAAATTCAACAACGACCTCAACATTGTAAAACACCAACAAATTCAACAACAACCTCAACATTGAAAAACACCAACAAATTCAACAACAACATCGACATTGAAAAACACCAACAAATTCAACAACAACCTCAACATTGAAAAACAACAACAACCTCAACATTGAAAAACACCAACAAATTCAACAACAACCTCAACGTTGAAAAACAACAACAACCTCAACATTGAAAAACACCAACAAATTCAACAACAACTTCAACATTGAAAAACACCAACAAATTCAACAACAACCTCGACATTGAAAAACACCATCAAATTCAACAACGACCTCAACATTGAAAAACAACAACAACCTCAACATTGAAAAACACAAACAAATTCAACAACAACCTCAATATTGAAAAACTAACAACAACCTCAACATTGAAAAACACCAACAAATTCAACAACAACCTCAACATTGAAAAACACCAACACATTCAACAACAACCTCAACATTGAAAAACAACAACAACCTCAACATTGAAAAACACCAACAACCTCAACATTGAAAAACACCAACAAATTCAACAACAACTTCAACATTGAAAAACACCAACAAATTCAACAACAACCTCAACATTGAAAATCAACAACAACCTCAACATTGAAAAACACCAACAAATTCAACAACAACCTCAACAATGAAAAACACCAACAAATTCAACAACAACCTCAACATTGAAAAACACCAGCAAATGAAACATCAACCTCAACTTTGATAAACAACAACAACCTCAACATGGAAAAACATCAACAAATTGAACAACAACCTCAACATTGAAAAACAACAACAACCTCAAAATTGAAAAACGCCAACAAATTCAACAACAACCTCAACAATGAAAAACAACAACAACCACAACATTGAAAAACACCAACAAATTCAACAACAACTTCAACATTGAAAAAACCAACAAATTCAGCAACAACCTCGACATTGAACAACACCAACAAATTCAACAACAACCTCGACTTTGAAAAACACCAACAAATTCAACAACAACCTCAAGATTGAAAAACTACAACAACCTCACCATTGAAAACACCAACAAATACAACAACAACCTCAACATTGAAAAACAACAACAACCTCAACATTGAAAAACAGCAACAAATTCAACAACAACCTCGAAATTGAAAAACACCAACAAATTCAACAACAACCTCAACATTGAAAAACAACAACAACCTCAACATTGAAAAACAACAAAAACCTCAAAATTGAAAAACACCAACAAATTCAACAACAACCTCAACATTGAAAAACAACAACAACCTCAACATTGAAAAACACCAACAAATTCAACAAGAACTTCAACATGGAAAAAAACCAACAAATTCAACAACAACCTCGACATTGAAAAACACCAACAAATTCAACAACAACCTCAACATTTAAAAACGCCAACAAATTCAACAACGACCTCAACATTGTAAAACACCAACAAATTCAACAACAACCTCAACATTGAAAAACATCAACAACTTCAAAATTGAACAACACCAACAAATTCAACAACAACCTCAACATTTAAAGACAACAACAACCTCAACATTGAAAAACACCAACAAATTCAACAACAACCTCATCATTGAAGAACACATCCAAATTCAACAACAACTTCAACATTGGAAAACACCAACAAATTCAACAACAACCTCGACTTTGAAAAACACCAACAAATTCAACAACAACCTCAAGATTGAAAAACTACAACAACCTCAACATTGAAAATCACCAACAAATACAACAACAACCTCAACATTGAAAAACAACAACAACCTCAACATTGAAAAACAGCAACAAATTCAACAACAACCTCAGCATTGAAAAACACCAACAAATTCAACAACAACCTCAACATTGAAAAACAACAACAACCTCAACAATGAAACAGAACAACAACCTCAACATTGAAAAAACACCAACAAATTCAACAACAACCTCAACATTGAAAAACAACAACAACCTCAACATTGAAAAACACCAACAAATTCAACAACATCTTCAACATTGAAAAACACCAACAAATTCAACAACAACCTCGAAATTGAAAAACACCAACAAATTCAACCACAACCTCAACATTGAAAAACAACAACAACCTCAACATTGAAAAACACCAACAAATTCAACAACCTCAACATTGAAAAACAACTACAACCTCAACATTGTAAAACACCAACAAATTCAAAAACAACCTCAACATTGAAAAACAACAACAACCTCAACATTGAAAAACAACAAAAACCTCAAAATTGAAAAACACCAACAAATTCAACAACAACCTCAACATTGAAAAACAGCAACAACCTCAACATTGAAAAACACCAACAAATTCAACAAGAACTTCAACATGGAAAAAAACCAACAAATTCAACAACAACCTCGACATTGAAAAACACCAACAAATTCAACAACAACCTCAACATTGAAAAACAACAACAACCTCAACATTGAAAAACAACAACAACCTCAAAATTGAAAAACACCAACAAATTCAACAACAACCTCAACATTGAAAAACAACAACAACCTCAACATTGAAAAACACCAACAAATTCAACAAGAACTTCAACATGGAAAAAAACCAACAAATTCAACAACAACCTCGACATTGAAAAACACCAACAAATTCAACAACAACCTCAAAATTGAAAAACACCAACAAATTCAACAACAACCTCAACATTGAAAAACAACAACAACCTCAACATTGAAAAACACCAAGAAATTCAACAACAACCTCAACAATGAAAAACAACAACAAATTCAACAACAACCTCAACATGGAAAAACACCAACGAATTTAACAACAACCTCAACTTTGAAAAACAACAACAACCTCAACATGGAAAAACACCAACAAATTCAACAACAACCTCAACATTGAAAAACATCAACAACTTCAAAATTGAAAAATACCAACAAATTCAACAACAACCTCAACATTTAAAGACAACAGCAAGCTCAACATTGAAAAACACCAACAAATTCAACAACAACCTCAACATTGAAAAACACATCCAAATTCAACAACAACTTCAACATTGAAAAACACCAACAAATTCAACAACAACCTCGACTTTGAAAAACACCAACAAATTCAACAACAACCTCAAGATTGAAAAACTACAACAACCTCAACATTGAAAAACACCAACAAATACAACAACAACCTCAACATTGAAAAACAACAACAACCTCAACATTGAAAAACAGCAACAAATTCAACAACAACCTCAGCATTGAAAAACACCAACAAATTCAACAACAACCTCAACATTGAAAAACAACAACAACCTCAACATTGAAAAAGAACAACAACCTCAACATTGAAAAAACACCAACAAATTCAACAACAACCTCAACATTGAAAAACAACAACAACCTCAACATTGAAAAACACCAACAAATTCAACAACATCTTCAACATTGAAAAACACCAACAAATTCAACAACAACCTCGAAATTGAAAAACACCAACAAATTCAACAACAACCTCAACATTGAAAAACAACAACAACCTCAACATTGATAAACACCAACAAATTCAACAACAAACTCATCATTGAAAAACACATCCAAATTCAACAACAACTTCAACATTGGAAAACACCAAAAATTCAACAACAACCTCGACTTTGAAAAACACCAACAAATTCAACAACAACCTCAAGATTGAAAAACTACAACAACCTCACCATTGAAAACACCAACAAATACAACAACAACCTCAACATTGAAAAACAACAACAACCTCAACATTGAAAAACAGCAACAAATTCAACAACAACCTCGAAATTGAAAAACACCAACAAATTCAACAACAACCTCAACATTGAAAAACAACAACAACCTCAACATTGAAAAACACCAACAAATTCAACAACAACTTCAACATTGGAAAACACCAACAAATTCAACAACAACCTCGACTTTGAAAAACACCAACAAATTCAACAACAACCTCAAGATTGAAAAACTACAACAACCTCAACATTGAAAAACACCAACAAATACAACAACAACCTCAACATTGAAAAACAACAACAACCTCAACATTGAAAAACAGCAACAAATTCAACAACAACCTCAACATTGAAAAACACCAACAAATTCAACAACAACCTCAACATTGAAAAACAACAACAACCTCAACATTGAAAAAGAACAACAACCTCAACATTGAAAAAACACCAACAAATTCAACAACAACCTCAACATTGAAAAACAACAACAACCTCAACATTGAAAAACACCAACAAATTCAACAACAACCTCAACATTGAAAAACACCAACAAATTCAACAACAACCTCAACATTTAAAAACGCCAACAAATTCAACAACGACCTCAACATTGTAAAACACCAACAAATTCAACAACAACCTCAACATTGAAAAACATCAACAACTTCAAAATTGAAAAACACCAACAAATTCAACAACAACCTCAACATTTAAAGACAACAACAACCTCAACATTGAAAAACACCAACAAATTCAACAACAACCTCATCATTGAAGAACACATCCAAATTCAACAACAACTTCAACATTGGAAAACACCAACAAATTCAACAACAACCTCGACTTTGAAAAACACCAACAAATTAAACAACAACCTCAAGATTGAAAAACTACAACAACCTCAACATTGAAAAACACCAACAAATACAACAACAACCTCAACATTGAAAAACAACAACAACCTCAACATTGAAAAACAGCAACAAATTCAACAACAACCTCAGCATTGAAAAACACCAACAAATTCAACAACAACCTCAACATTGAAAAACAACAACAACCTCAACATTGAAAAAGAACAACAACCTCAACATTGAAAAAACACCAACAAATTCAACAACAACCTCAACATTGAAAAACAACAACAACCTCAACATTGAAAAACACCAACAAATTCAACAACATCTTCAACATTGAAAAACACCAACAAATTCAACAACAACCTCGAAATTGAAAAACACCAACAAATTCAACCACAACCTCAACATTGAAAAACAACAACAACCTCAACATTGAAAAACACCAACAAATTCAACAACCTCAACATTGAAAAACAACTACAACCTCAACATTGTAAAACACCAACAAATTCAAAAACAACCTCAACATTGAAAAACAACAACAACCTCAACATTGAAAAACAACAAAAACCTCAAAATTGAAAAACACCAACAAATTCAACAACAACCTCAACATTGAAAAACAACAACAACCTCAACATTGAAAAACACCAACAAATTCAACAAGAACTTCAACATGGAAAAAAACCAACAAATTCAACAACAACCTCGACATTGAAAAACACCAACAAATTCAACAACAACCTCAACATTGAAAAACACCAACAAATTCAACAACAACCTCAACATTTAAAAACGCCAACAAATTCAACAACGACCTCAACATTGTAAAACACCAACAAATTCAACAACAACCTCAACATTGAAAAACACCAACAAATTCAACAACAACATCGACATTGAAAAACACCAACAAATTCAACAACAACCTCAACATTGAAAAACAACAACAACCTCAACATTGAAAAACACCAACAAATTCAACAACAACCTCAACGTTGAAAAACAACAACAACCTCAACATTGAAAAACACCAACAAATTCAACAACAACTTCAACATTGAAAAACACCAACAAATTCAACAACAACCTCGACATTGAAAAACACCATCAAATTCAACAACGACCTCAACATTGAAAAACAACAACAACCTCAACATTGAAAAACACAAACAAATTCAACAACAACCTCAATATTGAAAAACTAACAACAACCTCAACATTGAAAAACACCAACAAATTCAACAACAACCTCAACATTGAAAAACACCAACACATTCAACAACAACCTCAACATTGAAAAACAACAACAACCTCAACATTGAAAAACACCAACAACCTCAACATTGAAAAACACCAACAAATTCAACAACAACTTCAACATTGAAAAACACCAACAAATTCAACAACAACCTCAACATTGAAAATCAACAACAACCTCAACATTGAAAAACACCAACAAATTCAACAACAACCTCAACAATGAAAAACACCAACAAATTCAACAACAACCTCAACATTGAAAAACACCAGCAAATGAAACATCAACCTCAACTTTGATAAACAACAACAACCTCAACATGGAAAAACATCAACAAATTGAACAACAACCTCAACATTGAAAAACAACAACAACCTCAAAATTGAAAAACGCCAACAAATTCAACAACAACCTCAACAATGAAAAACAACAACAACCACAACATTGAAAAACACCAACAAATTCAACAACAACTTCAACATTGAAAAAACCAACAAATTCAGCAACAACCTCGACATTGAACAACACCAACAAATTCAACAACAACCTCGACTTTGAAAAACACCAACAAATTCAACAACAACCTCAAGATTGAAAAACTACAACAACCTCACCATTGAAAACACCAACAAATACAACAACAACCTCAACATTGAAAAACAACAACAACCTCAACATTGAAAAACAGCAACAAATTCAACAACAACCTCGAAATTGAAAAACACCAACAAATTCAACAACAACCTCAACATTGAAAAACAACAACAACCTCAACATTGAAAAACAACAAAAACCTCAAAATTGAAAAACACCAACAAATTCAACAACAACCTCAACATTGAAAAACAACAACAACCTCAACATTGAAAAACACCAACAAATTCAACAAGAACTTCAACATGGAAAAAAACCAACAAATTCAACAACAACCTCGACATTGAAAAACACCAACAAATTCAACAACAACCTCAACATTTAAAAACGCCAACAAATTCAACAACGACCTCAACATTGTAAAACACCAACAAATTCAACAACAACCTCAACATTGAAAAACATCAACAACTTCAAAATTGAACAACACCAACAAATTCAACAACAACCTCAACATTTAAAGACAACAACAACCTCAACATTGAAAAACACCAACAAATTCAACAACAACCTCATCATTGAAGAACACATCCAAATTCAACAACAACTTCAACATTGGAAAACACCAACAAATTCAACAACAACCTCGACTTTGAAAAACACCAACAAATTCAACAACAACCTCAAGATTGAAAAACTACAACAACCTCAACATTGAAAATCACCAACAAATACAACAACAACCTCAACATTGAAAAACAACAACAACCTCAACATTGAAAAACAGCAACAAATTCAACAACAACCTCAGCATTGAAAAACACCAACAAATTCAACAACAACCTCAACATTGAAAAACAACAACAACCTCAACAATGAAACAGAACAACAACCTCAACATTGAAAAAACACCAACAAATTCAACAACAACCTCAACATTGAAAAACAACAACAACCTCAACATTGAAAAACACCAACAAATTCAACAACATCTTCAACATTGAAAAACACCAACAAATTCAACAACAACCTCGAAATTGAAAAACACCAACAAATTCAACCACAACCTCAACATTGAAAAACAACAACAACCTCAACATTGAAAAACACCAACAAATTCAACAACCTCAACATTGAAAAACAACTACAACCTCAACATTGTAAAACACCAACAAATTCAAAAACAACCTCAACATTGAAAAACAACAACAACCTCAACATTGAAAAACAACAAAAACCTCAAAATTGAAAAACACCAACAAATTCAACAACAACCTCAACATTGAAAAACAGCAACAACCTCAACATTGAAAAACACCAACAAATTCAACAAGAACTTCAACATGGAAAAAAACCAACAAATTCAACAACAACCTCGACATTGAAAAACACCAACAAATTCAACAACAACCTCAACATTGAAAAACACCAACAAATTCAACAACAACCTCAACATTTAAAAACGCCAACAAATTCAACAACGACCTCAACATTGTAAAACACCAACAAATTCAACAACAACCTCAACATTGAAAAACACCAACAAATTCAACAACAACATCGACATTGAAAAACACCAACAAATTCAACAACAACCTCAACATTGAAAAACAACAACAACCTCAACATTGAAAAACACCAACAAATTCAACAACAACCTCAACGTTGAAAAACAACAACAACCTCAACATTGAAAAACACCAACAAATTCAACAACAACTTCAACATTGAAAAACACCAACAAATTCAACAACAACCTCGACATTGAAAAACACCATCAAATTCAACAACGACCTCAACATTGAAAAACAACAACAACCTCAACATTGAAAAACACAAACAAATTCAACAACAACCTCAATATTGAAAAACTAACAACAACCTCAACATTGAAAAACACCAACAAATTCAACAACAACCTCAACATTGAAAAACACCAACACATTCAACAACAACCTCAACATTGAAAAACAACAACAACCTCAACATTGAAAAACACCAACAAATTCAACAACAACTTCAACATTGAAAAACACCAACAAATTCAACAACAACCTCAACATTGAAAATCAACAACAACCTCAACATTGAAAAACACCAACAAATTCAACAACAACCTCAACATTGAAAAACACCAGCAAATGAAACATCAACCTCAACTTTGATAAACAACAACAACCTCAACATGGAAAAACATCAACAAATTGAACAACAACCTCAACATTGAAAAACAACAACAACCTCAAAATTGAAAAACGCCAACAAATTCAACAACAACCTCAACAATGAAAAACAACAACAACCACAACATTGAAAAACACCAACAAATTCAACAACAACTTCAACATTGAAAAAACCAACAAATTCAGCAACAACCTCGACATTGAACAACACCAACAAATTCAACAACAACCTCGACTTTGAAAAACACCAACAAATTCAACAACAACCTCAAGATTGAAAAACTACAACAACCTCACCATTGAAAACACCAACAAATACAACAACAACCTCAACATTGAAAAACAACAACAACCTCAACATTGAAAAACAGCAACAAATTCAACAACAACCTCGAAATTGAAAAACACCAACAAATTCAACAACAACCTCAACATTGAAAAACAACAACAACCTCAACATTGAAAAACACCAACAAATTCAACAACAACTTCAACATTGGAAAACACCAACAAATTCAACAACAACCTCGACTTTGAAAAACACCAACAAATTCAACAACAACCTCAAGATTGAAAAACTACAACAACCTCAACATTGAAAAACACCAACAAATACAACAACAACCTCAACATTGAAAAACAACAACAACCTCAACATTGAAAAACAGCAACAAATTCAACAACAACCTCAACATTGAAAAACACCAACAAATTCAACAACAACCTCAACATTGAAAAACAACAACAACCTCAACATTGAAAAAGAACAACAACCTCAACATTGAAAAAACACCAACAAATTCAACAACAACCTCAACATTGAAAAACAACAACAACCTCAACATTGAAAAACACCAACAAATTCAACAACAACCTCAACATTGAAAAACACCAACAAATTCAACAACAACCTCAACATTTAAAAACGCCAACAAATTCAACAACGACCTCAACATTGTAAAACACCAACAAATTCAACAACAACCTCAACATTGAAAAACATCAACAACTTCAAAATTGAAAAACACCAACAAATTCAACAACAACCTCAACATTTAAAGACAACAACAACCTCAACATTGAAAAACACCAACAAATTCAACAACAACCTCATCATTGAAGAACACATCCAAATTCAACAACAACTTCAACATTGGAAAACACCAACAAATTCAACAACAACCTCGACTTTGAAAAACACCAACAAATTAAACAACAACCTCAAGATTGAAAAACTACAACAACCTCAACATTGAAAAACACCAACAAATACAACAACAACCTCAACATTGAAAAACAACAACAACCTCAACATTGAAAAACAGCAACAAATTCAACAACAACCTCAGCATTGAAAAACACCAACAAATTCAACAACAACCTCAACATTGAAAAACAACAACAACCTCAACATTGAAAAAGAACAACAACCTCAACATTGAAAAAACACCAACAAATTCAACAACAACCTCAACATTGAAAAACAACAACAACCTCAACATTGAAAAACACCAACAAATTCAACAACATCTTCAACATTGAAAAACACCAACAAATTCAACAACCTCAACATTGAAAAACAACTACAACCTCAACATTGAAAAACACCAACAAATTCAAAAAGAACCTCAACATTGAAAAACAACAACAACCTCAACATTGAAAAACAACAAAAACCTCAAAGTTGAAAAACACCAACAAATTCAACAACAACCTCAACATTGAAAAACAACAACAACCTCAACATTGAAAAACACCAACAAATTCAACAAGAACTTCAACATGGAAAAAAACCAAAAAATTCAACAACAACCTCGACATTGAAAAACACCAACAAATTCAACAACAACCTCAACATTTAAAAACGCCAACAAATTCAACAACGACCTCAACATTGTAAAACACCAACAAATTCAACAACAACCTCAACATTGAAAAACATCAACAACTTCAAAATTGAAAAACACCAACAAATTCAACAACAACCTCAACATTTAAAGACAACAACAACCTCAACATTGAAAAACACCAACAAATTCAACAACAACCTCATCATTGAAGAACACATCCAAATTCAACAACAACTTCAACATTGGAAAACACCAACAAATTCAACAACAACCTCGACTTTGAAAAACACCAACAAATTCAACAACAACCTCAAGATTGAAAAACTACAACAACCTCAACATTGAAAAACACCAACAAATACAACAACAACCTCAACATTGAAAAACAACAACAACCTCAACATTGAAAAACAGCAACAAATTCAACAACAACCTCAGCATTGAAAAACACCAACAAATTCAACAACAACCTCAACATTGAAAAACAACAACAACCTCAACATTGAAAAAGAACAACAACCTCAACATTGAAAAAACACCAACAAATTCAACAACAACCTCAACATTGAAAAACAACAACAACCTCAACATTGAAAAACACCAACAAATTCAACAACATCTTCAACACTGAAAAACACCAACAAATTCAACAACAACCTCGAAATTGAAAAACACCAACAAATTCAACCACAACCTCAACATTGAAAAACAACAACAACCTCAACATTGAAAAACACCAACAAATTCAACAACCTCAACATTGAAAAACAACTACAACCTCAAAATTGTAAAACACCAACAAATTCAAAAACAACCTCAACATTGAAAAACAACAACAACCTCAACATTGAAAAACAACAAAAACCTCAAAATTGAAAAACACCAACAAATTCAACAACAACCTCAACATTGAAAAACAACAACAACCTCAACATTGAAAAACACCAACAAATTCAACAAGAACTTCAACATGGAAAAAAACCAACAAATTCAACAACAACCTCGACATTGAAAAACACCAACAAATTCAACAACAACCTCAACATTGAAAAACACCAACAAATTCAACAACAACCTCAACATTTAAAAACGCCAACAAATTCAACAACGACCTCAACATTGTAAAACACCAACAAATTCAACAACAACCTCAACATTGAAAAGCACCAACAAATTCAACAACAACATCGACATTGAAAAACACCAACAAATTCAACAACAACCTCAACATTGAAAAACAACAACAACCTCAACATTGAAAAACACCAACAAATTCAACAACAACCTCAACGTTGAAAAACAACAACAACCTCAACATTGAAAAACACCAACAAATTCAACAACAACTTCAACATTGAAAAACACCAACAAATTCAACAACAACCTCGACATTGAAAAACACCATCAAATTCAACAACGACCTCAACATTGAAAAACAACAACAACCTCAACATTGAAAAACACAAACAAATTCAACAACAACCTCAATATTGAAAAACTAACAACAACCTCAACATTGAAAAACACCAACAAATTCAACAACAACCTCAACATTGAAAAACACCAACACATTCAACAACAACCTCAACATTGAAAAACAACAACAACCTCAACATTGAAAAACACCAACAAATTCAACAACAACTTCAACATTGAAAAACACCAACAAATTCAACAACAACCTCAACATTGAAAATCAACAACAACCTCAACATTGAAAAACACCAACAAATTCAACAACAACCTCAACAATGAAAAACACCAACAAATTCAACAACAACCTCAACATTGAAAAACACCAGCAAATGAAACATCAACCTGAACTTTGATAAACAACAACAACCTCAACATGGAAAAACATCAACAAATTGAACAACAACCTCAACATTGAAAAACAACAACAACCTCAAAATTGAAAAACGCCAACAAATTCAACAACAACCTCAACAATGAAAAACAACAACAACCACAACATTGAAAAACACCAACAAATTCAACAACAACTTCAACATTGAAAAAACCAACAAATTCAGCAACAACCTCGACATTGAACAACACCAACAAATTCAACAACAACCTCAACATTGAAAAACACCAACAAATTCAACAACAACCACAACATTTAAAAACGCCAACAAATTCAACAACGACCTCAACATTGTAAAACAGCAACAAATTCAACAACAACCTCAACATTGAAAAACACCAACAAATTCAACAACAACCTCAACATTGAAAAACACCAACAAATTCAACAACAACCTCAACATTGAAAAAGACCAACAAATTCAACAACAACCTCAACATTGAAAAACACCAACAAATTCAACAACAACTTCAACATTGAAGAAAACCAACAAATTCAACAACAACCTCGAAATTGAAAAACACCAACAAATTCAACAACAACCTCAACATTGAAAAACATCAACAACTTCAAAATTGAAAAACACCAACAAATTCAACAACAACCTCAACATTTAAAGACAACAACAACCTCAACATTGAAAAACACCAACAAATTCAACAACAACCTCAACATTGAAAAACACATCCAAATTCAACAACAACTTCAACATTGAAAAACACCAACAAATTCAACAACAACCTCGACATTGAAAAAAACCAACAAATTCAACAACAACCTCAAGATTGAAAAACTACAACAACCTCAACATTGAAAAACACCAACAAATACAACAACAACCTCAACATTGAAAAACAACAACAACCTCAACATTGAAAAACAGCAACAAATTCAACAACAACCTCAGCATTGAAAAACACCAACAAATTCAACAACAACCTCAACATTGAAAAACAACAACAACCTCAACATTGAAAAAGAACAACAACCTCAACATTGAAAAAACACCAACAAATTCAACAACAACCTCAACATTGAAAAACAACAACAACCTCAACACTGAAAAACACCAACAAATTCAACAACATCTTCAACATTGAAAAACACGAACAAATTCAACAACAACCTCGAAATTGAAAAACACCAACAAATTCAACAACAACCTCAACATTGAAAAACAACAACAACCTCAACATTGAAAAACACCAACGAATTCAACAACCTCAACATTGAAAAACAAGAACAACCTCAACATTGAAAAACACCAACAAATTCAAAAACAACCTCAACATTGAAAAACAACAACAACCTCAACATTGAAAAACAACAACAACCTCAAAATTGAAAAACACCAACAAATTCAACAACAACCTCAACATTGAAAAACAACAACAACCTCAACATTGAAAAACACCAACAAATTCAACAAGAACTTCAACATGGAAAAAAACCAACAAATTCAACAACAACCTCGACATTGAAAAACACCAACAAATTCAACAACAACCTCAACATTGAAAAACACCAACAAATTCAACAACAACCTCAACATTGAAAAACAACAACAACCTCAACATTGAAAAACACCAACAAATTCAACAACAACCTCAACAATGAAAAACAACAACAAATTCAACAACAACCTCAACATGGAAAAACACCAACGAATTTAACAACAACCTCAACTTTGAAAAACAACAACAACCTCAACATGGAAAAACACGAACAAATTCAACAACAACCTCAACATTGAAAAACATCAACAACTTCAAAATTGAAAAACACCAACAAATTCAACAACAACCTCAACATTTAAAGACAACAACAACCTCAACATTGAAAAACACCAACAAATTCAACAACAACCTCAACATTGAAAAACACATCCAAATTCAACAACAACTTCAACATTGAAAAACACCAACAAATTCAACAACAACCTCGACTTTGAAAAACACCAACAAATTCAACAACCACCTCAAGATTGAAAAACTACAACAACCTCAACATTGAAAAACACCAACAAATACAACAACCTCAACATTGAAAAACAACAACAACCTCAACATTGAAAAACAGCAACAAATTCAACAACAACCTCAGCATTGAAAAACACCAACAAATTCAACAACAACCTCAACATTGAAAAACAACAACAACCTCAACATTGAAAAAGAACAACAACCTCAACATTGAAAAAACCCCAACAAATTCAACAACAACCTCAACATTGAAAAACAACAACAACCTCAACATTGAAAAACACCAACAAATTCAACAACATCTTCAACATTGAAAAACATCAACAAATTCAACAACAACCTCGAAATTGAAAAACACCAACAAATTCAACAACAACCTCAACATTGAAAAACAACAACAACCTCAACATTGAAAAACACCAACAAATTCAACAACCTCAACATTGAAAAACAACAACAACCTCAACATTGAAAAACACCAACAAATTCAACAACCTCAACAATGAAAAACACCAACAAATTCAACAACAACCTCAACATTGAAAAACACCAGCAAATGAAACATCAACCTCAACTTTGATAAACAACAACAACCTCAACATGGAAAAACATCAACAAATTGAACAACAACCTCAACATTGAAAAACAACAACAACCTCAAAATTGAAAAACGCCAACAAATTCAACAACAACCTCAACAATGAAAAACAACAACAACCACAACATTGAAAAACACCAACAAATTCAACAACAACTTCAACATTGAAAAAACCAACAAATTCAGCAACAACCTCGACATTGAACAACACCAACAAATTCAACAACAACCTCAACATTGAAAAACACCAACAAATTCAACAACAACCACAACATTTAAAAACGCCAACAAATTCAACAACGACCTCAACATTGTAAAACACCAACAAATTCAACAACAACCTCAACATTGAAAAACACCAACAAATTCAACAACAACCTCAACATTGAAAAACACCAACAAATTCAACAACAACCTCAACATTGAAAAAGACCAACAAATTCAACAACAACCTCAACATTGAAAAACACCAACAAATTCAACAACAACTTCAACATTGAAGAAAACCAACAAATTCAACAACAACCTCGAAATTGAAAAACACCAACAAATTCAACAACAACCTCAACATTGAAAAACATCAACAACTTCAAAATTGAAAAACACCAACAAATTCAACAACAACCTCAACATTTAAAGACAACAACAACCTCAACATTGAAAAACACCAACAAATTCAACAACAACCTCAACATTGAAAAACACATCCAAATTCAACAACAACTTCAACATTGAAAAACACCAACAAATTCAACAACAACCTCGACATTGAAAAAAACCAACAAATTCAACAACAACCTCAAGATTGAAAAACTACAACAACCTCAACATTGAAAAACACCAACAAATTCAAAAACAACCTCAACATTGAAAAACAACAACAACCTCAACATTGAAAAACAACAACAACCTCAAAATTGAAAAACACCAACAAATTCAACAACAACCTCAACATTGAAAAACAACAACAACCTCAACATTGAAAAACACCAACAAATTCAACAAGAACTTCAACATGGAAAAAAACCAACAAATTCAACAACAACCTCGACATTGAAAAACACCAACAAATTCAACAACAACCTCAACATTGAAAAACACCAACAAATTCAACAACAACCTCAACATTGAAAAACAACAACAACCTCAACATTGAAAAACACCAACAAATTCAACAACAACCTCAACAATGAAAAACAACAACAAATTCAACAACAACCTCAACATGGAAAAACACCAACGAATTTAACAACAACCTCAACTTTGAAAAACAACAACAACCTCAACATGGAAAAACACGAACAAATTCAACAACAACCTCAACATTGAAAAACATCAACAACTTCAAAATTGAAAAACACCAACAAATTCAACAACAACCTCAACATTTAAAGACAACAACAACCTCAACATTGAAAAACACCAACAAATTCAACAACAACCTCAACATTGAAAAACACATCCAAATTCAACAACAACTTCAACATTGAAAAACACCAACAAATTCAACAACAACCTCGACTTTGAAAAACACCAACAAATTCAACAACCACCTCAAGATTGAAAAACTACAACAACCTCAACATTGAAAAACACCAACAAATACAACAACCTCAACATTGAAAAACAACAACAACCTCAACATTGAAAAACAGCAACAAATTCAACAACAACCTCAGCATTGAAAAACACCAACAAATTCAACAACAACCTCAACATTGAAAAACAACAACAACCTCAACATTGAAAAAGAACAACAACCTCAACATTGAAAAAACCCCAACAAATTCAACAACAACCTCAACATTGAAAAACAACAACAACCTCAACATTGAAAAACACCAACAAATTCAACAACATCTTCAACATTGAAAAACACCAACAAATTCAACAACAACCTCGAAATTGAAAAACACCAACAAATTCAACAACAACCTCAACATTGAAAAACAACAACAACCTCAACATTGAAAAACACCAACAAATTCAACAACCTCAACATTGAAAAACAACAACAACCTCAACATTGAAAAACACCAACAAATTCAACAACCTCAACAATGAAAAACACCAACAAATTCAACAACAACCTCAACATTGAAAAACACCAGCAAATGAAACATCAACCTCAACTTTGATAAACAACAACAACCTCAACATGGAAAAACATCAACAAATTGAACAACAACCTCAACATTGAAAAACAACAACAACCTCAAAATTGAAAAACGCCAACAAATTCAACAACAACCTCAACAATGAAAAACAACAACAACCACAACATTGAAAAACACCAACAAATTCAACAACAACTTCAACATTGAAAAAACCAACAAATTCAGCAACAACCTCGACATTGAACAACACCAACAAATTCAACAACAACCTCAACATTGAAAAACACCAACAAATTCAACAACAACCACAACATTTAAAAACGCCAACAAATTCAACAACGACCTCAACATTGTAAAACACCAACAAATTCAACAACAACCTCAACATTGAAAAACACCAACAAATTCAACAACAACCTCAACATTGAAAAACACCAACAAATTCAACAACAACCTCAACATTGAAAAAGACCAACAAATTCAACAACAACCTCAACATTGAAAAACACCAACAAATTCAACAACAACTTCAACATTGAAGAAAACCAACAAATTCAACAACAACCTCGAAATTGAAAAACACCAACAAATTCAACAACAACCTCAACATTGAAAAACATCAACAACTTCAAAATTGAAAAACACCAACAAATTCAACAACAACCTCAACATTTAAAGACAACAACAACCTCAACATTGAAAAACACCAACAAATTCAACAACAACCTCAACATTGAAAAACACATCCAAATTCAACAACAACTTCAACATTGAAAAACACCAACAAATTCAACAACAACCTCGACATTGAAAAAAACCAACAAATTCAACAACAACCTCAAGATTGAAAAACTACAACAACCTCAACATTGAAAAACACCAACAAATACAACAACAACCTCAACATTGAAAAACAACAACAACCTCAACATTGAAAAACAGCAACAAATTCAACAACAACCTCAGCATTGAAAAACACCAACAAATTCAACAACAACCTCAACATTGAAAAACAACAACAACCTCAACATTGAAAAAGAACAACAACCTGAACATTGAAAAAACACCAACAAATTCAACAACAACCTCAACATTGAAAAACAACAACAACCTCAACACTGAAAAACACCAACAAATTCAACAACATCTTCAACATTGAAAAACACCAACAAATTCAACAACAACCTCGAAATTGAAAAACACCAACAAATTCAACAACAACCTCAACATTGAAAAACAACAACAACCTCAACATTGAAAAACACCAACAAATTCAACAACCTCAACATTGAAAAACAACAACAACCTCAACATTGAAAAACACCAACAAATTCAAAAACAACCTCAACATTGAAAAACAACAACAACCTCAACATTGAAAAACAACAACAACCTCAAAATTGAAAAACACCAACAAATTCAACAACAACCTCAACATTGAAAAACAACAACAACCTCAACATTGAAAAACACCAACAAATTCAACAAGAACTTCAACATGGAAAAAAACCAACAAATTCAACAACAACCTCGACATTGAAAAACACCAACAAATTCAACAACAACCTCAACATTGAAAAACACCAACAAATTCAACAACAACCTCAACATTGAAAAACAACAACAACCTCAACATTGAAAAACACCAACAAATTCAACAACAACCTCAACAATGAAAAACAACAACAAATTCAACAACAACCTCAACATGGAAAAACACCAACGAATTTAACAACAACCTCAACTTTGAAAAACAACAACAACCTCAACATGGAAAAACACGAACAAATTCAACAACAACCTCAACATTGAAAAACATCAACAACTTCAAAATTGAAAAACACCAACAAATTCAACAACAACCTCAACATTTAAAGACAACAAGAACCTCAACATTGAAAAACACCAACAAATTCAACAACAACCTCAACATTGAAAAACACATCCAAATTCAACAACAACTTCAACATTGAAAAACACCAACAAATTCAACAACAACCTCGACTTTGAAAAACACCAACAAATTCAACAACCACCTCAAGATTGAAAAACTACAACAACCTCAACATTGAAAAACACCAACAAATACAACAACAACCTCAACATTGAAAAACAACAACAACCTCAACATTGAAAAACAGCAACAAATTCAACAACAACCTCAGCATTGAAAAACACCAACAAATTCAACAACAACTTCAACATTGAAAAACAACAACAACCTCAACATTGAAAAAGAACAACAACCTCAACATTGAAAAAACACCAACAAATTCAACAACAACCTCAACATTGAAAAACAACAACAACCTCAACATTGAAAAACACCAACAAATTCAACAACATCTTCAACATTGAAAAACACCAACAAATTCAACAACAACCTCGAAATTGAAAAACACCAACAAATTCAACAACAACCTCAACATTGAAAAACATCAACAACTTCAAAATTGAAAAACACCAACAAATTCAACAACAACCTCAACATTTAAAGACAACAACAACCTCAACATTGAAAAACACCAACAAATTCAACAACAACCTCAACATTGAAAAACACATCCAAATTCAACAACAACTTCAACATTGAAAAACACCAACAAATTCAACAACAACCTCGACATTGAAAAAAACCAACAAATTCAACAACAACCTCAAGATTGAAAAACTACAACAACCTCAACATTGAAAAACACCAACAAATTCAAAAACAACCTCAACATTGAAAAACAACAACAACCTCAACATTGAAAAACAACAACAACCTCAAAATTGAAAAACACCAACAAATTCAACAACAACCTCAACATTGAAAAACAACAACAACCTCAACATTGAAAAACACCAACAAATTCAACAAGAACTTCAACATGGAAAAAAACCAACAAATTCAACAACAACCTCGACATTGAAAAACACCAACAAATTCAACAACAACCTCAACATTGAAAAACACCAACAAATTCAACAACAACCTCAACATTGAAAAACAACAACAACCTCAACATTGAAAAACACCAACAAATTCAACAACAACCTCAACAATGAAAAACAACAACAAATTCAACAACAACCTCAACATGGAAAAACACCAACGAATTTAACAACAACCTCAACTTTGAAAAACAACAACAACCTCAACATGGAAAAACACGAACAAATTCAACAACAACCTCAACATTGAAAAACATCAACAACTTCAAAATTGAAAAACACCAACAAATTCAACAACAACCTCAACATTTAAAGACAACAACAACCTCAACATTGAAAAACACCAACAAATTCAACAACAACCTCAACATTGAAAAACACATCCAAATTCAACAACAACTTCAACATTGAAAAACACCAACAAATTCAACAACAACCTCGACTTTGAAAAACACCAACAAATTCAACAACCACCTCAAGATTGAAAAACTACAACAACCTCAACATTGAAAAACACCAACAAATACAACAACCTCAACATTGAAAAACAACAACAACCTCAACATTGAAAAACAGCAACAAATTCAACAACAACCTCAGCATTGAAAAACACCAACAAATTCAACAACAACCTCAACATTGAAAAACAACAACAACCTCAACATTGAAAAAGAACAACAACCTCAACATTGAAAAAACCCCAACAAATTCAACAACAACCTCAACATTGAAAAACAACAACAACCTCAACATTGAAAAACACCAACAAATTCAACAACATCTTCAACATTGAAAAACACCAACAAATTCAACAACAACCTCGAAATTGAAAAACACCAACAAATTCAACAACAACCTCAACATTGAAAAACAACAACAACCTCAACATTGAAAAACACCAACAAATTCAACAACCTCAACATTGAAAAACAACAACAACCTCAACATTGAAAAACACCAACAAATTCAACAACCTCAACAATGAAAAACACCAACAAATTCAACAACAACCTCAACATTGAAAAACACCAGCAAATGAAACATCAACCTCAACTTTGATAAACAACAACAACCTCAACATGGAAAAACATCAACAAATTGAACAACAACCTCAACATTGAAAAACAACAACAACCTCAAAATTGAAAAACGCCAACAAATTCAACAACAACCTCAACAATGAAAAACAACAACAACCACAACATTGAAAAACACCAACAAATTCAACAACAACTTCAACATTGAAAAAACCAACAAATTCAGCAACAACCTCGACATTGAACAACACCAACAAATTCAACAACAACCTCAACATTGAAAAACACCAACAAATTCAACAACAACCACAACATTTAAAAACGCCAACAAATTCAACAACGACCTCAACATTGTAAAACACCAACAAATTCAACAACAACCTCAACATTGAAAAACACCAACAAATTCAACAACAACCTCAACATTGAAAAACACCAACAAATTCAACAACAACCTCAACATTGAAAAAGACCAACAAATTCAACAACAACCTCAACATTGAAAAACACCAACAAATTCAACAACAACTTCAACATTGAAGAAAACCAACAAATTCAACAACAACCTCGAAATTGAAAAACACCAACAAATTCAACAACAACCTCAACATTGAAAAACATCAACAACTTCAAAATTGAAAAACACCAACAAATTCAACAACAACCTCAACATTTAAAGACAACAACAACCTCAACATTGAAAAACACCAACAAATTCAACAACAACCTCAACATTGAAAAACACATCCAAATTCAACAACAACTTCAACATTGAAAAACACCAACAAATTCAACAACAACCTCGACATTGAAAAAAACCAACAAATTCAACAACAACCTCAAGATTGAAAAACTACAACAACCTCAACATTGAAAAACACCAACAAATACAACAACAACCTCAACATTGAAAAACAACAACAACCTCAACATTGAAAAACAGCAACAAATTCAACAACAACCTCAGCATTGAAAAACACCAACAAATTCAACAACAACCTCAACATTGAAAAACAACAACAACCTCAACATTGAAAAAGAACAACAACCTGAACATTGAAAAAACACCAACAAATTCAACAACAACCTCAACATTGAAAAACAACAACAACCTCAACACTGAAAAACACCAACAAATTCAACAACATCTTCAACATTGAAAAACACCAACAAATTCAACAACAACCTCGAAATTGAAAAACACCAACAAATTCAACAACAACCTCAACATTGAAAAACAACAACAACCTCAACATTGAAAAACACCAACAAATTCAACAACCTCAACATTGAAAAACAACAACAACCTCAACATTGAAAAACACCAACAAATTCAAAAACAACCTCAACATTGAAAAACAACAACAACCTCAACATTGAAAAACAACAACAACCTCAAAATTGAAAAACACCAACAAATTCAACAACAACCTCAACATTGAAAAACAACAACAACCTCAACATTGAAAAACACCAACAAATTCAACAAGAACTTCAACATGGAAAAAAACCAACAAATTCAACAACAACCTCGACATTGAAAAACACCAACAAATTCAACAACAACCTCAACATTGAAAAACACCAACAAATTCAACAACAACCTCAACAATGAAAAACAACAACAAATTCAACAACAACCTCAACATGGAAAAACACCAACGAATTTAACAACAACCTCAACTTTGAAAAACAACAACAACCTCAACATGGAAAAACACGAACAAATTCAACAACAACCTCAACATTGAAAAACATCAACAACTTCAAAATTGAAAAACACCAACAAATTCAACAACAACCTCAACATTTAAAGACAACAAGAACCTCAACATTGAAAAACACCAACAAATTCAACAACAACCTCAACATTGAAAAACACATCCAAATTCAACAACAACTTCAACATTGAAAAACACCAACAAATTCAACAACAACCTCGACTTTGAAAAACACCAACAAATTCAACAACCACCTCAAGATTGAAAAACTACAACAACCTCAACATTGAAAAACACCAACAAATACAACAACAACCTCAACATTGAAAAACAACAACAACCTCAACATTGAAAAACAGCAACAAATTCAACAACAACCTCAGCATTGAAAAACACCAACAAATTCAACAACAACTTCAACATTGAAAAACAACAACAACCTCAACATTGAAAAAGAACAACAACCTCAACATTGAAAAAACACCAACAAATTCAACAACAACCTCAACATTGAAAAACAACAACAACCTCAACATTGAAAAACACCAACAAATTCAACAACATCTTCAACATTGAAAAACACCAACAAATTCAACAACAACCTCGAAATTGAAAAACACCAACAAATTCAACAACAACCTCAACATTGAAAAACAACAACAACCTCAACATTGAAAAACACCAACAAATTCAACAACCTCAACATTGAAAAACAACAACAACCTCAACATTGAAAAACACGAACAAATTCAAAAACAACCTCAACATTGAAAAACAACAACAACCTCAACATTGAAAAACACCAACAAATTCAACAACAACCTCAACAATGAAAAACAACAACAACCACAACATTGAAAAACACCAACAAATTCAACAACAACTTCAACATTGAAAAAACCAACAAATTCAGCAACAACCTCGACATTGAACAACACCAACAAATTCAACAACAACCTCAACATTGAAAAACACCAACAAATTCAACAACAACCACAACATTTAAAAACGCCAACAAATTCAACAACGACCTCAACATTGTAAAACACCAACAAATTCAACAACAACCTCAACATTGAAAAACACCAACAAATTCAACAACAACCTCAACATTGAAAAACACCAACATATTCAACAACAACCTCAACATTGAAAAAGACCAACAAATTCAACAACAACCTCAACATTGAAAAACACCAACAAATTCAACAACAACTTCAACATTGAAGAAAACCAACAAATTCAACAACAACCTCGAAATTGAAAAACACCAACAAATTCAACAACAACCTCAACATTGAAAAACAACAACAACCTCAACATTGAAAAACACCAGCAAATTCAACAACAACCTCAACATTGAAAAACAACAACAACCTCAACATTGAAAAACACCAACAAATTCAACAACAACCTCAACAATGAAAAACACCAACAAATTCAACAACAACCTCAACATGGAAAAACACCAACGAATTCAACAACAACCTCAACTTTGAAAAACAACAACAACTTCAAAATTGAAAAACACCAACAAATTCAACAACAACCTCAACATTTAAAGACAACAACAACCTCAATATTGAAAAACACCAACAAATTCAACAACAACCTCAACATTGAAAAACACATCCAAATTCAACAACAACTTCAACATTGAAAAACACCAACAAATTCAACAACAACCTCAAGATTGAAAAACTACAACAACCTCAACATTGACAAACACCAACAAATACAACAACGACCTCAACATTGAAAAACAACAACAACCTCAACATTGAAAAACAGCAACAAATTCAACAACAACCTCAGCATTGAAAAACACCAACAAATTCAACAACAACCTCAACATTGAAAAACAACAACAACCTCAACATTGAAAAAGAACAACAACCTCAACATTGAAAAAACATCAACAAATTCAACAACAACCTCAACATTGAAAAACAACAACAACCTCAACATTGAAAAACACCAACAAATTCAACAACATCTTCAACATTGAAAAACACCAACAAATTCAACAACAACCTCGAAATTGAAAAACACCAACAAATTCAACAACAACCTCAACATTGAAAAACAACAACAACCTCAACATTGAAAAACACCAACAAATTCAACAACCTCAACATTGAAAAACAACAACAACCTCAACATTGAAAAACACCAACAAATTCAAAAACAACCTCAACATTGAAAAACAACAACAACCTCAACATTGAAAAACACCAACAAATTCAACAACAACCTCAACAATGAAAAACAACAACAACCACAACATTGAAAAACACCAACAAATTCAACAACAACTTCAACATTGAAAAAACCAACAAATTCAGCAACAACCTCGACATTGAACAACACCAACAAATTCAACAACAACCTCAACATTGAAAAACACCAACAAATTCAACAACAACCACAACATTTAAAAACGCCAACAAATTCAACAACGACCTCAACATTGTAAAACACCAACAAATTCAACAACAACCTCAACATTGAAAAACACCAACAAATTCAACAACAACCTCAACATTGAAAAACACCAACAAATTCAACAACAACCTCAACATTGAAAAAGACCAACAAATTCAACAACAACCTCAACATTGAAAAACACCAACAAATTCAACAACAACTTCAACATTGAAGAAAACCAACAAATTCAACAACAAGCTCGAAATTGAAAAACACCAACAAATTCAACAACAACCTCAACATTGAAAAACAACAACAACCTCAACATTGAAAAACACCAGCAAATTCAACAACAACCTCAACATTGAAAAACAACAACAACCTCAACATTGAAAAACACCAACAAATTCAACAACAACCTCAACAATGAAAAACACCAACAAATTCAACAACAACCTCAACATGGAAAAACACCAACGAATTCAACAACAACCTCAACTTTGAAAAACAACAACAACCTCAACATGGAAAAACACCAACAAATTCAACAACAACCTCAACATTGAAAAACATCAACAACTTCAAAATTGAAAAACACCAACAAATTCAACAACAACCTCAACATTTAAAGACAACAACAACCTCAACATTGAAAAACACCAACAAATTCAACAACAACCTCAACATTGAAAAACACATCCAAATTCAACAACAACTTCAACATTGAAAAACACCAACAAATTCAACAACAACCTCGACATTGAAAAACACCAACAAATTCAACAACAACCTCAAGATTGAAAAACTACAACAACCTCAACATTGACAAACACCAACAAATACAACAACGACCTCAACATTGAAAAACAACAACAACCTCAACATTGAAAAACAGCAACAAATTCAACAACAACCTCAGCATTGAAAAACACCAACAAATTCAACAACAACCTCAACATTGAAAAACAACAACAACCTCAACATTGAAAAAGAACAACAACCTCAACATTGAAAAAACACCAACAAATTCAACAACAACCTCAACATTGAAAAACAACAACAACCTCAACATTGAAAAACACCAACAAATTCAACAACATCTTCAACATTGAAAAACACCAACAAATTCAACAACAACCTCGAAATTGAAAAACACCAACAAATTCAACAACAACCTCAACATTGAAAAACAACAACAACCTCAACATTGAAAAACACCAACAAATTCAACAACCTCAACTTTGAAAAACAACAACAACCTCAACATTGAAAAACACCAACAAATTCAAAAACAACCTCAACATTGAAAAACAACAACAACCTCAACATTGAAAAACAACAACAACCTCAAAATTGAAAAACACCAACAAATTCAACAACAACCTCAACATTGAAAAACAACAACAACCTCAACATTGAAAAACACCAACAAATTCAACAAGAACTTCAACATGGAAAAAAACCAACAAATTCAACAACAACCTCGACATTGAAAAACACCAACAAATTCAACAACAACCTCAACATTGAAAAACACCAACAAATTCAACAACAACCTCAACATTGAAAAACAACAACAACCTCAACATTGAAAAACACCAACAAATTCAACAACAACCTCAACAATGAAAAACAACAACAAATTCAACAACAACCTCAACATGGAAAAACACCAACGAATTTAACAACAACCTCAACTTTGAAAAACAACAACAACCTCAACATGGAAAAACAAGAACAAATTCAACAACAACCTCAACATTGAAAAACATCAACAACTTCAAAATTGAAAAACACCAACAAATTCAACAACAACCTCAACATTTAAAGACAACAACAACCTCAAAATTGAAAAACACCAACAAATTCAACAACAACCTCAACATTGAAAAACACATCCAAATTCAACAACAACTTCAACATTGAAAAACACCAACAAATTCAACAACAACCTCGACTTTGAAAAACACCAACAAATTCAACAACCACCTCAAGATTGAAAAACTACAACAACCTCAACATTGAAAAACACCAACAAATACAACAACAGCCTCAACATTGAAAAACAACAACAACCTCAACATTGAAAAACAGCAACAAATTCAACAACAACCTCAGCATTGAAAAACACCAACAAATTCAACAACAACCTCAACATTGAAAAACAACAACAACCTCAACATTGAAAAAGAACAACAACCTCAACATTGAAAAAACACCAACAAATTCAACAACAACCTCAACATTGAAAAACAACAACAACCTCAACATTGAAAAACACCAACAAATTCAACAACATCTTCAACATTGAAAAACACCAACAAATTCAACAACAACCTCGAAATTGAAAAACACCAACAAATTCAACAACAACCTCAACATTGAAAAACAACAACAACCTCAACATTGAAAAACACCAACAAATTCAACAACCTCAACATTGAAAAACAACAACAACCTCAACATTGAAAAACACGAACAAATTCAAAAACAACCTCAACATTGAAAAACAACAACAACCTCAACATTGAAAAACACCAACAAATTCAACAACAACCTCAACAATGAAAAACAACAACAACCACAACATTGAAAAACACCAACAAATTCAACAACAACTTCAACATTGAAAAAACCAACAAATTCAGCAACAACCTCGACATTGAACAACACCAACAAATTCAACAACAACCTCAACATTGAAAAACACCAACAAATTCAACAACAACCACAACATTTAAAAACGCCAACAAATTCAACAACGACCTCAACATTGTAAAACACCAACAAATTCAACAACAACCTCAACATTGAAAAACACCAACAAATTCAACAACAACCTCAACATTGAAAAACACCAACAAATTCAACAACAACCTCAACATTGAAAAAGACCAACAAATTCAACAACAACCTCAACATTGAAAAACACCAACAAATTCAACAACAACTTCAACATTGAAGAAAACCAACAAATTCAACAACAACCTCGAAATTGAAAAACACCAACAAATTCAACAACAACCTCAACATTGATAAACAACAACAACCTCAACATTGAAAAACACCAGCAAATTCAACAACAACCTCAACATTGAAAAACAACAACAACCTCAACATTGAAAAACACCAACAAATTCAACAACAACCTCAACAATGAATAACACCAACAAATTCAACAACAACCTCAACATGGAAAAACACCAACGAATTCAACAACAACCTCAACTTTGAAAAACAACAACAACCTCAACATGGAAAAACACCAACAAATTCAACAACAACCTCAACATTGAAAAACATCAACAACTTCAAAATTGAAAAACACCAACAAATTCAACAACAATCTCAACATTTGAAGACAACAACAACCTCAACATTGAAAAACACCAATAAATTCAACAACAACCTCAACATTGAAAAACACATCCAAATTCAACAACAACTTCAACATTGAAAAACACCAACAAATTCAACAACAACCTCGACATTGAAAAACACCAACAAATTCAACAACAACCTCAAGATTGAAAAACTACAACAACCTCAACATTGAAAAACACCAACAAATACAACAACGACCTCAACATTGAAAAACAACAACAACCTCAACATTGAAAAACAGCAACAAATTCAACAACAACCTCAGCATTGAAAAACACCAACAAATTCAACAACAACCTCAACATTGAAAAACAACAACAACCTCAACATTGAAAAAGAACAACAACCTCAACATTGAAAAAACACCAACAAATTCAACAACAACCTCAACATTGAAAAACAACAACAACCTCAACATTGAAAAACACCAACAAATTCAACAACATTTTCAACATTGAAAAACACCAACAAATTCAACAACAACCTCGAAATTGAAAAACACCAACAAATTCAACAACAACCTCAACATTGAAAAACAACAACAACCTCAACATTGAAAAACACCAACAAATTCAACAACCTCAACATTGAAAAACAACAACAACCTCAACATTGAAAAACACCAACAAATTCAAAAACAACCTCAACATTGAAAAACAACTACAACCTCAACATTGAAAAACAACAACAACCTCAAAATTGAAAAACACCAACAAATTCAACAACAACCTCAACATTGAAAAACAACAACAACCTCAACATTGAAAAACACCAACAAATTCAACAAGAACTTCAACATGGAAAAAAACCATCAAATTCAACAACAACCTCGACATTGAAAAACACCAACAAATTCAACAACAACCTCAACATTGAAAAACACCAACAAATTCAACAACAACCTCCACATTGAAAAACAACAACAACCTCAACATTGAAAAACACCAACAAATTCAACAACAACCTCAACAATGAAAAACAACAACAAATTCAACAACAACCTCAACATGGAAAAACACCAACGAATTTAACAACAACCTCAACTTTGAAAAACAACAACAACCTCAACATGGAAAAACACGAACAAATTCAACAACAACCTCAACATTGAAAAACATCAACAACTTCAAAATTGAAAAACACCAACAAATTCAACAACAACCTCAACATTTAAAGACAACAACAACCTCAACATTGAAAAACACCAACAAATTCAACAACAACCTCAACATTGAAAAACACATCCAAATTCAACAACAACTTCAACATTGAAAAACACCAACAAATTCAACAACAACCTCGACTTTGAAAAACACCAACAAATTCAACAACCACCTCAAGATTGAAAAACTACAACAACCTCAACATTGAAAAACACCAACAAATACAACATCAGCCTCAACATTGAAAAACAACAACAACCTCAACATTGAAAAACAGCAACAAATTCAACAACAACCTCAGCATTGAAAAACACCAACAAATTCAACAACAACCTCAACATTGAAAAACAACAACAACCTCAACATTGAAAAACACCAACAAATTCAACAACCTCAACATTGAAAAACAACAACAACCTCAACATTGAAAAACACCAACAAATTCAAAAACAACCTCAACATTGAAAAACAACAACAACCTCAACATTGAAAAACAACAACAACCTCAAAATTGAAAAACACCAACAAATTCAACAACAACCTCAACATTGAAAAACAACAACAACCTCAACATTGAAAAACACCAACAAATTCAACAAGAACTTCAACATGGAAAAAAACCAACAAATTCAACAACAACCTCGACATTGAAAAACACCAACAAATTCAACAACAACCTCAACATTGAAAAACACCAACAAATTCAACAACAACCTCAACATTGAAAAACAACAACAACCTCAACATTGAAAAACACCAACAAATTCAACAACAACCTCAACAATGAAAAACAACAACAAATTCAACAACAACCTCAACATGGATAAACACCAACGAATTTAACAACAACCTCAACTTTGAAAAACAACAACAACCTCAACATGGAAAAACACGAACAAATTCAACAACAACCTCAACATTGAAAAACATGAACAACTTCAAAATTGAAAAACACCAACAAATTCAACAACAACCTCAACATTTAAAGACAACAACAACCTCAACATTGAAAAACACCAACAAATTCAACAACAACCTCAACATTGAAAAACACATCCAAATTCAACAACAACTTCAACATTGAAAAACACCAACAAATTCAACAACAACCTCGACTTTGAAAAACACCAACAAATTCAACAACCACCTCAAGATTGAAAAACTACAACAACCTCAACATTGAAAAACACCAACAAATACAACAACAACCTCAACATTGAAAAACAACAACAACCTCAACATTGAAAAACAGCAACAAATTCAACAACAACCTCAGCATTGAAAAACACCAACAAATTCAACAACAACCTCAACATTGAAAAACAACAACAACCTCAACAGTGAAAAAGAACAACAACCTCAACATTGAAAAAACACCAACAAATTCAACAACAACCTCAACATTGAAAAACAACAACAACCTCAACATTGAAAAACACCAACAAATTCAACAACATCTTCAACATTGAAAAACACCAACAAATTCAACAACAACCTCGAAATTGAAAAACACCAACAAATTCAACAACAACCTCAACATTGAAAAACAACAACAACCTCAACATTGAAAAACACCAACAAATTCAACAACCTCAACATTGAAAAACAACAACCACCTCAACATTGAAAAACACGAACAAATTCAAAAACAACCTCAACATTGAAAAACAACAACAACCTCAACATTGAAAAACACCAACAAATTCAACAACAACCTCAACAATGAAAAACAACAACAACCACAACATTGAAAAACACCAACAAATTCAACAACAACTTCAACATTGAAAAAACCAACAAATTCAGCAACAACCTCGACATTGAACAACACCAACAAATTCAACAACAACCTCAACATTGAAAAACACCAACAAATTCAACAACAACCACAACATTTAAAAACGCCAACAAATTCAACAACGACCTCAACATTGTAAAACACCAACAAATTCAACAACAACCTCAACATTGAAAAACACCAACAAATTCAACAACAACCTCAACATTGAAAAACACCAACAAATTCAACAACAACCTCAACATTGAAAAAGACCAACAAATTCAACAACAACCTCAACATTGAAAAACACCAACAAATTCAACAACAACTTCAACATTGAAGAAAACCAACAAATTCAACAACAAGCTCGAAATTGAAAAACACCAACAAATTCAACAACAACCTCAACATTGAAAAACAACAACAACCTCAACATTGAAAAACACCAGCAAATTCAACAACAACCTCAAAATTGAAAAACAACAACAACCTCAACATTGAAAAACACCAACAAATTCAACAACAACCTCAACAATGAAAAACACCAACAAATTCAACAACAACCTCAACATGGAAAAACACCAACGAATTCAACAACAACCTCAACTTTGAAAAACAACAACAACCTCAACATGGAAAAACACCAACAAATTCAACAACAACCTCAACATTGAAAAACATCAACAACTTCAAAATTGAAAAACACCAACAAATTCAACAACAACCTCAACATTTAAAGACAACAACAACCTCAACATTGAAAAACACCAACAAATTCAACAACAACCTCAACATTGAAAAACACATCCAAATTCAACAACAACTTCAACATTGAAAAACACCAACAAATTCAACAACAACCTTGACATTGAAAAACACCAACAAATTCAACAACAACCTCAAGATTGAAAAACTACAACAACCTCAACATTGACAAACACCAACAAATACAACAACGACCTCAACATTGCAAAATAACAACAACCTCAACATTGAAAAACAGCAACAAATTCAACAACAACCTCAGCATTGAAAAACACCAACAAATTCAACAACAACCTCAACATTGAAAAACAACAACAACCTCAACATTGAAAAAGAACAACAACCTCAACATTGAAAAAACACCAACAAATTCAACAACAACCTCAACATTGAAAAACAACAACAACCTCAACATTGAAAAACACCAACAAATTCAACAACATCTTCAACATTGAAAAACACCAACAATTTCAACAACAACCTCGAAATTGAAAAACACCAACAAATTCAACAACAACCTCAACATTGAAAAACAACAACAACCTCAACATTGAAAAACACCAACAAATTCAACAACCTCAACATTGAAAAACAACAACAACCTCAACATTGAAAAACACCAACAAATTCAAAAACAACCTCAACATTGAAAAACAACAACAACCTCAACATTGAAAAACAACAACAACCTCAAAATTGAAAAACACCAACAAATTCAACAACAACCTCAACATTGAAAAACAACAACAACCTCAACATTGAAAAACACCAACAAATTCAACAAGAACTTCAACATGGAAAAAAACCAACAAATTCAACAACAACCTCGACATTGAAAAACACCAACAAATTCAACAACAACCTCAACATTGAAAAACACCAACAAATTCAACAACAACCTCAACATTGAAAAACAACAACAACCTCAACATTGAAAAACACCAACAAATTCAACAACAACCTCAACAATGAAAAACAACAACAAATTCAACAACAACCTCAACATGGAAAAACACCAACGAATTTAACAACAACCTCAACTTTGAAAAACAACAACAACCTCAACATGGAAAAACACGAACAAATTCAACAACAACCTCAACATTGAAAAACATCAACAACTTCAAAATTGAAAAACACCAACAAATTCAACAACAACCTCAACATTTAAAGACAACAACAACCTCAACATTGAAAAACACCAACAAATTCAACAACAACCTCAACATTGAAAAACACATCCAAATTCAACAACAACTTCAACATTGAAAAACACCAACAAATTCAACAACAACCTCGACTTTGAAAAACACCAACAAATTCAACAACCACCTCAAGATTGAAAAACTACAACAACCTCAACATTGAAAAACACCAACAAATACAACAACAGCCTCAACATTGAAAAACAACAACAACCTCAACATTGAAAAACAGCAACAAATTCAACAACAACCTCAGCATTGAAAAACACCAACAAATTCAACAACAACCTCAACATTGAAAAACAACAACAACCTCAACATTGAAAAAGAACAACAACCTCAACATTGAAAAAACACCAACAAATTCAACAACAACCTCAACATTGAAAAACAACAACAACCTCAACATTGAAAAACACCAACAAATTCAACAACATCTTCAACATTGAAAAACACCAACAAATTCAACAACAACCTCGAAATTGAAAAACACCAACAAATTCAACAACAACCTCAACATTGAAAAACAACAACAACCTCAACATTGAAAAACACCAACAAATTCAACAACCTCAACATTAAAAAACAACAACAACCTCAACATTGAAAAACACGAACAAATTCAAAAACAACCTCAACATTGAAAAACAACAACAACCTCAACATTGAAAAACACCAACAAATTCAACAACAACCTCAACAATGAAAAACAACAACAACCACAACATTGAAAAACACCAACAAATTCAACAACAACTTCAACATTGAAAAAACCAACAAATTCAGCAACAACCTCGACATTGAACAACACCAACAAATTCAACAACAACCTCAACATTGAAAAACACCAACAAATTCAACAACAACCACAACATTTAAAAACGCCAACAAATTCAACAACGACCTCAACATTGTAAAACACCAACAAATTCAACAACAACCTCAACATTGAAAAACACCAACAAATTCAACAACAACCTCAACATTGAAAAACACCAACAAATTCAACAACAACCTCAACATTGAAAAAGACCAACAAATTCAACAACAACCTCAACATTGAAAAACACCAACAAATTCAACAACAACTTCAACATTGAAGAAAACCAACAAATTCAACAACAACCTCGAAATTGAAAAACACCAACAAATTCAACAACAACCTCAACATTGATAAACAACAACAACCTCAACATTGAAAAACACCAGCAAATTCAACAACAACCTCAACATTGAAAAACAACAACAACCTCAACATTGAAAAACACCAACAAATTCAACAACAACCTCAACAATGAAAAACACCAACAAATTCAACAACAACCTCAACATGGAAAAACACGAACGAATTCAACAACAACCTCAACTTTGAAAAACAACAACAACCTCAACATGGAAAAACACCAACAAATTCAACAACAACCTCAACATTGAAAAACATCAACAACTTCAAAATTGAAAAACACCAACAAATTCAACAACAACCTCAACATTTAAAGACAACAACAACCTCAACATTGAAAAACACCAATAAATTCAACAACAACCTCAACATTGAAAAACACATCCAAATTCAACAACAACTTCAACATTGAAAAACTCCAACAAATTCAACAACAACCTCAGCATTGAAAAACACCAACAAATTCAACAACAACCTCAACATTGAAAAACAACAACAACCTCAACATTGAAAAAGAACAACAACCTCAACATTGAAAAAACACCAACAAATTCAACAACAACCTCAACATTGAAAAACAACAACAACCTCAACATTGAAAAACACCAACAAATTCAACAACATCTTCAACATTGAAAAACACCAACAAATTCAACAACAACCTCGAAATTGAAAAACACCAACAAATTCAACAACAACCTCAACATTGAAAAACAACAACAACCTCAACATTGAAAAACACCAACAAATTCAACAACCTCAACATTGAAAAACAACAACAACCTCAACATTGAAAAACACGAACAAATTCAAAAACAACCTCAACATTGAAAAACAACAACAACCTCAACATTGAAAAACACCAACAAATTCAACAACAACCTCAACAATGAAAAACAACAACAACCACAACATTGAAAAACACCAACAAATTCAACAACAACTTCAACATTGAAAAAACCAACAAATTCAGCAACAACCTCGACATTGAACAACACCAACAAATTCAACAACAACCTCAACATTGAAAAACACCAACAAATTCAACAACAACCACAACATTTAAAAACGCCAACAAATTCAACAACGACCTCAACATTGTAAAACACCAACAAATTCAACAACAACCTCAACATTGAAAAACACCAACAAATTCAACAACAACCTCAACATTGAAAAACACCAACAAATTCAACAACAACCTCAACATTGAAAAAGACCAACAAATTCAACAACAACCTCAACATTGAAAAACACCAACAAATTCAACAACAACTTCAACATTGAAGAAAACCAACAAATTCAACAACAACCTCGAAATTGAAAAACACCAACAAATTCAACAACAACCTCAACATTGATAAACAACAACAACCTCAACATTGAAAAACACCAGCAAATTCAACAACAACCTCAACATTGAAAAACAACAACAACCTCAACATTGAAAAACACCAACAAATTCAACAACAACCTCAACAATGAAAAACACCAACAAATTCAACAACAACCTCAACATGGAAAAACACGAACGAATTCAACAACAACCTCAACTTTGAAAAACAACAACAACCTCAACATGGAAAAACACCAACAAATTCAACAACAACCTCAACATTGAAAAACATCAACAACTTCAAAATTGAAAAACACCAACAAATTCAACAACAACCTCAACATTTAAAGACAACAACAACCTCAACATTGAAAAACACCAATAAATTCAACAACAACCTCAACATTGAAAAACACATCCAAATTCAACAACAACTTCAACATTGAAAAACTCCAACAAATTCAACAACAACCTCGACATTGAAAAACACCAACAAATTCAACAACAACCTCAAGATTGAAAAACTACAACAACCTCAACATTGAAAAACACCAACAAATACAACAACGACCTCAACATTGAAAAACAACAACAACCTCAACATTGAAAAACAGCAACAAATTCAACAACAACCTCAGCATTGAAAAACACCAACAAATTCAACAACAACCTCAACATTGAAAAACAACAACAACCTCAACATTGAAAAAGAACAACAACCTCAACATTGAAAAAACACCAACAAATTCAACAACAACCTCAACATTGAAAAACAACAACAACCTCAACATTGAAAAACACCAACAAATTCAACAACATCTTCAACATTGAAAAACACCAACAAATTCAACAACAACCTCGAAATTGAAAAACACCAACAAATTCAACAACAACCTCAACATTGAAAAACAACAACAACCTCAACATTGAAAAACACCAACAAATTCAACAACCTCAACATTGAAAAACAACAACAACCTCAACATTGAAAAACACCAACAAATTCAAAAACAACCTCAACATTGAAAAACAACAACAACCTCAACATTGAAAAACACCAACAAATTCAACAACAACCTCAACAATGAAAAACAACAACAACCACAACATTGAAAAACACCAACAAATTCAACAACAACTTCAACATTGAAAAAACCAACAAATTCAGCAACAACCTCGACATTGAACAACACCAACAAATTCAACAACAACCTCAACATTGAAAAACACCAACAAATTCAACAACAACCACAACATTTAAAAACGCCAACAAATTCAACAACGACCTCAACATTGTAAAACACCAACAAATTCAACAACAACCTCAACATTGAAAAACACCAACAAATTCAACAACAACCTCAACATTGAAAAACACCAACAAATTCAACAACAACCTCAACATTGAAAAAGACCAACAAATTCAACAACAACCTCAACATTGAAAAACACCAACAAATTCAACAACAACTTCAACATTGAAGAAAACCAACAAATTCAACAACAACCTCGAAATTGAAGAACACCAACAAATTCCACAACAACCTCAACATTGAAAAACAACAACAACCTCAACATTGAAAAACACCAACAAATTCAACAACAACCTCAACAATGAAAAACACCAACAAATTCAACAACAACCTCAACATGGAAAAACACCAACGAATTCAACAACAACCTCAACTTTGAAAAACAACAACAACCTCAACATGGAAAAACACCAACAAATTCAACAACAACCTCAACATTGAAAAACATCAACAACTTCAAAATTGAAAAACACCAACAAATTCAACAACAACCTCAACATTTAAAGACAACAACAACCTCAACATTGAAAAACACCAACAAATTCAACAACAACCTCAACATTGAAAAACACATCCAAATTCAACAACAACTTCAACATTGAAAAACACCAACAAATTCAACAACAACCTCGACATTGAAAAACACCAACAAATTCAACAACAACCTCAAGATTGAAAAACTACAACAACCTCAACATTGACAAACACCAACAAATACAACAACGACCTCAACATTGAAAAACAACAACAACCTCAACATTGAAAAACAGCAACAAATTCAACAACAACCTCAGCATTGAAAAACACCAACAAATTCAACAACAACCTCAACATTGAAAAACAACAACAACCTCAACATTGAAAAACAACAACAACCTCAACATTGAAAAAACACCAACAAATTCAACAACAACCTCAACATTGAAAAACAACAACAACCTCAACATTGAAAAACACCAACAAATTCAACAACATCTTAAACATTGAAAAACACCAACAAATTCAACAACAACCTCAACATTGAAAAACAACAACAACCTCAACATTGAAAAACAACAACAACCTCAAAATTGAAAAACACCAACAAATTCAACAACAACCTCAACATTGAAAAACAACAACAACCTCAACATTGAAAAACACCAACAAATTCAACAAGAACTTCAACATTGAAAAAACCAACAAATTCAGCAACAACCTCGACATTGAACAACACCAACAAATTCAACAACAACCTCAACATTGAAAAACACCAACAAATTCAACAACAACCACAACATTTAAAAACGCCAACAAATTCAACAACGACCTCAACATTGTAAAACACCAACAAATTCAACAACAACCTCAACATTGAAAAACACCAACAAATTCAACAACAACCTCAACATTGAAAAACACCAACAAATTCAACAACAACCTCAACATTGAAAAAGACCAGCAAATTCAACAACAACCTCAACATTGAAAAACACCAACAAATTCAACAACAACTTCAACATTGAAGAAAACCAACAAATTCAACAACAACCCCGAAATTGAAAAACACCAACAAATTCAACAACAACCTCAACATTGATAAACAACAACAACCTCAACATTGAAAAACACCAGCAAATTCAACAACAACCTCAACATTGAAAAACAACAACAACCTCAACATTGAAAAACACCAACAAATTCAACAACAACCTCAACAATGAAAAACACCAACAAATTCAACAACAACCTCAACATGGAAAAACACCAACGAATTCAACAACAACCTCAACTTTGAAAAACAACAACAACCTCAACATGGAAAAACACCAACAAATTCAACAACAACCTCAACATTGAAAAACACCAACAAATTCAACAACAACCTCAACATTGAAAAAGACCAACAAATTCAACAACAACCTCAACATTGAAAAACACCAACAAATTCAACAACAACTTCAACATTGAAGAAAACCAACAAATTCAACAACAACCTCGAAATTGAAAAACACCAACAAATTCAACAACAACCTCAACATTGAAAAACAACAACAACCTCAACATTGAAAAACACCAGCAAATTCAACAACAACCTCAACATTGAAAAACAACAACAACCTCAACATTGAAAAACACCAACAAATTCAACAACAACCTCAACAATGAAAAACACCAACAAATTCAACAACAACCTCAACATGGAAAAACACCAACGAATTCAACAACAACCTCAACTTTGAAAAACAACAACAACCTCAACATGGAAAAACACCAACAAATTCAACAACAACCTCAACATTGAAAAACATCAACAACTTCAAAATTGAAAAACACCAACAAATTCAACAACAACCTCAACATTTAAAGACAACAACAACCTCAACATTGAAAAACACCAACAAATTCAACAACAACCTCAACATTGAAAAACACATCCAAATTCAACAACAACTTCAACATTGAAAAACACCAACAAATTCAACAACAACCTCGACATTGAAAAACACCAACAAATTCAACAACAACCTCAAGATTGAAAAACTACAACAACCTCAACATTGACAAACACCAACAAATACAACAACGACCTCAACATTGAAAAACAACAACAACCTCAACATTGAAAAACAGCAACAAATTCAACAACAACCTCAGCAATGAAAAACACCAACAAATTCAACAACAACCTCGACATTGAAAAACACCATCAAATTCAACAACGACCTCAACATTGAAAAACAACAACAACCTCAGCATTGAAAAACACCAACAAATTCAACAACAACCTCAACATTGAAAAACAACAACAACCTCAACATTGAAAAAGAACAACAACCTCAACATTGAAAAAACACCAACAAATTCAACAACAACCTCAACATTGAAAAACAACAACAACCTCAACATTGAAAAACACCAACAAATTCAACAACATCTTCAACATTGAAAAACACCAACAAATTCAACAACAACCTCGAAATTGAAAAACACCAACAAATTCAACAACAACCTCAACATTGAAAAACAACAACAACCTCAACATTGAAAAACACCAACAAATTCAACAACCTCAACTTTGAAAAACAACAACAACCTCAACATTGAAAAACACCAACAAATTCAAAAACAACCTCAACATTGAAAAACAACAACAACCTCAACATTGAAAAACAACAACAACCTCAAAATTGAAAAACACCAACAAATTCAACAACAACCTCAACATTGAAAAACAACAACAACCTCAACATTGAAAAACACCAACAAATTCAACAAGAACTTCAACATGGAAAAAAACCAACAAATTCAACAACAACCTCGACATTGAAAAACACCAACAAATTCAACAACAACCTCAACATTGAAAAACACCAACAAATTCAACAACAACCTCAACATTGAAAAACAACAACAACCTCAACATTGAAAAACACCAACAAATTCAACAACAACCTCAACAATGAAAAACACAAACAAATTCAACAACAACCTCAACATGGAAAAACACCAACGAATTTAACAACAACCTCAACTTTGAAAAACAACAACAACCTCAACATGGAAAAACACGAACAAATTCAACAACAACCTCAACATTGAAAAACATCAACAACTTCAAAATTGAAAAACACCAACAAATTCAACAACAACCTCAACATTTAAAGACAACAACAACCTCAACATTGAAAAACACCAACAAATTCAACAACAACCTCAACATTGAAAAACACATCCAAATTCAACAACAACTTCAACATTGAAAAACACCAACAAATTCAACAACAACCTCGACTTTGAAAAACACCAGCAAATTCAACAACCACCTCAAGATTGAAAAACTACAACAACCTCAACATTGAAAAACACCAACAAATACAACAACAGCCTCAACATTGAAAAACAACAACAACCTCAACATTGAAAAACAGCAACAAATTCAACAACAACCTCAGCATTGAAAAACACCAACAAATTCAACAACAACCTCAACATTGAAAAACAACAACAACCTCAACATTGAAAAAGAACAACAACCTCAACATTGAAAAAACACCAACAAATTCAACAACAACCTCAACATTGAAAAACAACAACAACCTCAACATTGAAAAACACCAACAAATTCAACAACATCTTCAACATTGAAAAACACCAACAAATTCAACAACAACCTCGAAATTGAAAAACACCAACAACCTCAACATTGAAAAACAACAACAACCTCAACATTGAAAAACACCAACAAATTCAACAACCTCAACATTGAAAAACAACAACAACCTCAACATTGAAAAACACGAACAAATTCAAAAACAACCTCAACATTGAAAAACAACAACAACCTCAACATTGAAAAACACCAACAAATTCAACAACAACCTCAACAATGAAAAACAACAACAACCACAACATTGAAAAACACCAACAAATTCAACAACAACTTCAACATTGAAAAAACCAACAAATTCAGCAACAACCTCGACATTGAACAACACCAACAAATTCAACAACAACCTCAACATTGAAAAACACCAACAAATTCAACAACAACCACAACATTTAAAAACGCCAACAAATTCAACAACGACCTCAACATTGTAAAACACCAACAAATTCAACAACAACCTCAACATTGAAAAACACCAACAAATTCAACAACAACCTCAACATTGAAAAACACCAACAAATTCAACAACAACCTCAACATTGAAAAAGACCAGCAAATTCAACAACAACCTCAACATTGAAAAACACCAACAAATTCAACAACAACTTCAACATTGAAGAAAACCAACAAATTCAACAACAACCTCGAAATTGAAAAACACCAACAAATTCAACAACAACCTCAACATTGATAAACAACAACAACCTCAACATTGAAAAACACCAGCAAATTCAACAACAACCTCAACATTGAAAAACAACAACAACCTCAACATTGAAAAACACCAACAAATTCAACAACAACCTCAACAATGAAAAACACCAACAAATTCAACAACAACCTCAACATGGAAAAACACCAACGAATTCAACAACAACCTCAACTTTGAAAAACAACAACAACCTCAACATGGAAAAACACCAACAAATTCAACAACAACCTCAACATTGAAAAACACCAACAAATTCAACAACAACCTCAACATTGAAAAAGACCAACAAATTCAACAACAACCTCAACATTGAAAAACACCAACAAATTCAACAACAACTTCAACATTGAAGAAAACCAACAAATTCAACAACAACCTCGAAATTGAAAAACACCAACAAATTCAACAACAACCTCAACATTGAAAAACAACAACAACCTCAACATTGAAAAACACCAGCAAATTCAACAACAACCTCAACATTGAAAAACAACAACAACCTCAACATTGAAAAACACCAACAAATTCAACAACAACCTCAACAATGAAAAACACCAACAAATTCAACAACAACCTCAACATGGAAAAACACCAACGAATTCAACAACAACCTCAACTTTGAAAAACAACAACAACCTCAACATGGAAAAACACCAACAAATTCAACAACAACCTCAACATTGAAAAACATCAACAACTTCAAAATTGAAAAACACCAACAAATTCAACAACAACCTCAACATTTAAAGACAACAACAACCTCAACATTGAAAAACACCAACAAATTCAACAACAACCTCAACATTGAAAAACACATCCAAATTCAACAACAACTTCAACATTGAAAAACACCAACAAATTCAACAACAACCTCGACATTGAAAAACACCAACAAATTCAACAACAACCTCAAGATTGAAAAAACTACAACAACCTCAACATTGACAAACACCAACAAATACAACAACGACCTCAACATTGAAAAACAACAACAACCTCAACATTGAAAAACAGCAACAAATTCAACAACAACCTCAGCTTTGAAAAACAACAACAAATTCAACAACAACCTCAACATTGAAAAACAACAACAACCTCAACATTGAAAAAGAACAACAACCTCAACATTGAAAAAACACCAACAAATTCAACAACAACCTCAACATTGAAAAACAACAACAACCTCAACATTGAAAAACACCAACAAATTCAACAACATCTTCAACATTGAAAAACACCAACAAATTCAACAACAACCTCGAAATTGAAAAACACCAACAAATTCAACAACAACCTCAACATTGAAAAACAACAACAACCTCAACATTGAAAAACACCAACAAATTCAACAACCTCAACTTTGAAAAACAACAACAACCACAACATTGAAAAACACCAACAAATTCAAAAACAACCTCAACATTGAAAAACAACAACAACCTCAACATTGAAAAACAACAACAACCTCAAAATTGAAAAACACCAACAAATTCAACAACAACCTCAACATTGAAAAACAACAACAACCTCAACATTGAAAAACACCAACAAATTCAACAAGAACTTCAACATGGAAAAAAACCAACAAATTCAACAACAACCTCGACATTGAAAAACACCAACAAATTCAACAACAACCTCAACATTGAAAAACACCAACAAATTCAACAACAACCTCAACATTGAAAAACACCAACAAATTCAACAACAACCTCAACATTGAAAAAGACCAGCAAATTCAACAACAACCTCAACATTGAAAAACACCAACAAATTCAACAACAACTTCAACATTGAAGAAAACCAACAAATTCAACAACAACCTCGAAATTGAAAAACACCAACAAATTCAACAACAACCTCAACATTGATAAACAACAACAACCTCAACATTGAAAAACACCAGCAAATTCAACAACAACCTCAACATTGAAAAACAACAACAACCTCAACATTGAAAAACACCAACAAATTCAACAACAACCTCAACAATGAAAAACACCAACAAATTCAACAACAACCTCAACATGGAAAAACACCAACGAATTCAACAACAACCTCAACTTTGAAAAACAACAACAACCTCAACATGGAAAAACACCAACAAATTCAACAACAACCTCAACATTGAAAAACACCAACAAATTCAACAACAACCTCAACATTGAAAAAGACCAACAAATTCAACAACAACCTCAACATTGAAAAACACCAACAAATTCAACAACAACTTCAACATTGAAGAAAACCAACAAATTCAACAACAACCTCGAAATTGAAAAACACCAACAAATTCAACAACAACCTCAACATTGAAAAACAACAACAACCTCAACATTGAAAAACACCAGCAAATTCAACAACAACCTCAACATTGAAAAACAACAACAACCTCAACATTGAAAAACACCAACAAATTCAACAACAACCTCAACAATGAAAAACACCAACAAATTCAACAACAACCTCAACATGGAAAAACACCAACGAATTCAACAACAACCTCAACTTTGAAAAACAACAACAACCTCAACATGGAAAAACACCAACAAATTCAACAACAACCTCAACATTGAAAAACATCAGCAACTTCAAAATTGAAAAACACCAACAAATTCAACAACAACCTCAACATTTAAAGACAACAACAACCTCAACATTGAAAAACACCAACAAATTCAACAACAACCTCAACATTGAAAAACACATCCAAATTCAACAACAACTTCAACATTGAAAAACACCAACAAATTCAACAACAACCTCGACATTGAAAAACACCAACAAATTCAACAACAACCTCAAGATTGAAAAACTACAACAACCTCAACATTGACAAACACCAACAAATACAACAACGACCTCAACATTGAAAAACAACAACCTCAACATTGAAAAACAGCAACAAATTCAACAACAACCTCAGCTTTGAAAAACAACAACAAATTCAACAACAACCTCAACATTGAAAAACAACAACAACCTCAACATTGAAAAAGAACAACAACCTCAACATTGAAAAAACACCAACAAATTCAACAACAACCTCAACATTGAAAAACAACAACAACCTCAACATTGAAAAACACCAACAAATTCAACAACATCTTCAACATTGAAAAACACCAACAAATTCAACAACAACCTCGAAATTGAAAAACACCAACAAATTCAACAACAACCTCAACATTGAAAAACAACAACAACCTCAACATTGAAAAACACCAACAAATTCAACAACCTCAACTTTGAAAAACAACAACAACCTCAACATTGAAAAACACCAACAAATTCAAAAACAACCTCAACATTGAAAAACAACAACAACCTCAACATTGAAAAACAACAACAACCTCAAAATTGAAAAACACCAACAAATTCAACAACAACCTCAACATTGAAAAACAACAACAACCTCAACATTGAAAAACACCAACAAATTCAACAAGAACTTCAACATGGAAAAAAACCAACAAATTCAACAACAACCTCGACATTGAAAAACACCAACAAATTCAACAACAACCTCAACATTGAAAAACAACAACAACCTCAACATTGAAAAACACCAACAAATTCAACAACAACCTCAGCATTGAAAAACACCAACAAATTCAACAACAACCTCAACATTGAAAAACAACAACAACCTCAACATTGAAAAAGAACAACAACCTCAACATTGAAAAAACACCAACAAATTCAACAACAACCTCAACATTGAAAAACAACAACAACCTCAACATTGAAAAACACCAACAAATTCAACAACATCTTCAACATTGAAAAACACCAACAAATTCAACAACAACCTCGAAATTGAAAAACACCAACAAATTCAACAACAACCTCAACATTGAAAAACAACAACAACCTCAACATTGAAAAACACCAACAAATTCAACAACCTCAACATTGAAAAACAACAACAACCTCAACATTGAAAAACACCAACAAATTCAAAAACAACCTCAACATTGAAAAACAACAACAACCTCAACATTGAAAAACACCAACAAATTCAACAACAACCTCAACAATGAAAAACAACAACAACCACAACATTGAAAAACACCAACAAATTCAACAACAACTTCAACATTGAAAAAACCAACAAATTCAGCAACAACCTCGACATTGAACAACACCAACAAATTCAACAACAACCTCAACATTGAAAAACACCAACAAATTCAACAACAACCACAACATTTAAAAACGCCAACAAATTCAACAACGACCTCAACATTGTAAAACACCAACAAATTCAACAACAACCTCAACATTGAAAAACACCAACAAATTCAACAACAACCTCAACATTGAAAAACACCAACAAATTCAACAACAACCTCAACATTGAAAAAGACCAACAAATTCAACAACAACCTCAACATTGAAAAACACCAACAAATTCAACAACAACTTCAACATTGAAGAAAACCAACAAATTCAACAACAACCTCGAAATTGAAAAACACCAACAAATTCAACAACAACCTCAACATTGAAAAACAACAACAACCTCAACATTGAAAAACACCAGCAAATTCAACAACAACCTCAACATTGAAAAACAACAACAACCTCAACATTGAAAAACACCAACAAATTCAACAACAACCTCAACAATGAAAAACACCAACAAATTCAACAACAACCTCAACATGGAAAAACACCAACGAATTCAACAACAACCTCAACTTTGAAAAACAACAACAACCTCAACATGGAAAAACACCAACAAATTCAACAACAACCTCAACATTGAAAAACATCAACAACTTCAAAATTGAAAAACACCAACAAATTCAACAACAACCTCAACATTTAAAGACAACAACAACCTCAACATTGAAAAACACCAACAAATTCAACAACAACCTCAACATTGAAAAACACATCCAAATTCAACAACAACTTCAACATTGAAAAACACCAACAAATTCAACAACAACCTCGACATTGAAAAACACCAACAAATTCAACAACAACCTCAAGATTGAAAAACTACAACAACCTCAACATTGACAAACACCAACAAATACAACAACGACCTCAACATTGAAAAACAACAACAACCTCAACATTGAAAAACAGCAACAAATTCAACAACAACCTCAGCATTGAAAAACACCAACAAATTCAACAACAACCTCAACATTGAAAAACAACAACAACCTCAACATTGAAAAAGAACAACAACCTCAACATTGAAAAAACACCAACAAATTCAACAACAACCTCAACATTGAAAAACAACAACAACCTCAACATTGAAAAACACCAACAAATTCAACAACATCTTCAACATTGAAAAACACCAACAAATTCAACAACAACCTCGAAATTGAAAAACACCAACAAATTCAACAACAACCTCAACATTGAAAAACAACAACAACCTCAACATTGAAAAACACCTACAAATTCAACAACCTCAACTTTGAAAAACAACAACAACATCAACATTGAAAAACACCAACAAATTCAAAAACAACCTCAACATTGAAAAACAACAACAACCTCAACATTGAAAAACAACAACAACCTCAAAATTGAAAAACACCAACAAATTCAACAACAACCTCAACATTGAAAAACAACAACAACCTCAACATTGAAAAACACCAACAAATTCAACAAGAACTTCAACATGGAAAAAAACCAACAAATTCAACAACAACCTCGACATTGAAAAACACCAACAAATTCAACAACAACCTCAACATTGAAAAACACCAACAAATTCAACAACAACCTCAACATTGAAAAACAACAACAACCTCAACATTGAAAAACACCAACAAATTCAACAACAACCTCAACAATGAAAAACAACAACAAATTCAACAACAACCTCAACATGGAAAAACACCAACGAATTTAACAACAACCTCAACTTTGAAAAACAACAACAACCTCAACATGGAAAAACACGAACAAATTCAACAACAACCTCAACATTGAAAAACATCAACAACTTCAAAATTGAAAAACACCAACAAATTCAACAACAACCTCAACATTTAAAGACAACAACAACCTCAACATTGAAAAACACCAACAAATTCAACAACAACCTCAACATTGAAAAACACATCCAAATTCAACAACAACTTCAACATTGAAAAACACCAACAAATTCAACAACAACCTCGACTTTGAAAAACACCAACAAATTCAACAACCACCTCAAGATTGAAAAACTACAACAACCTCAACATTGAAAAACACCAACAAATACAACAACAGCCTCAACATTGAAAAACAACAACAACCTCAACATTGAAAAACAGCAACAAATTCAACAACAACCTCAGCATTGAAAAACACCAACAAATTCAACAACAACCTCAACATTGAAAAACAACAACAACCTCAACATTGAAAAACAACAACAACCTCAACATTGAAAAAACACCAACAAATTCAACAACAACCTCAACATTGAAAAACAACAACAACCTCAACATTGAAAAACACCAACAAATTCAACAACATCTTCAACATTGAAAAACACCAACAAATTCAACAACAACCTCGAAATTGAAAAACACCAACAAATTCAACAACAACCTCAACATTGAAAAACAACAACAACCTCAACATTGAAAAACACCAACAAATTCAACAACCTCAACATTGAAAAACAACAACAACCTCAACATTGAAAAACACGAACAAATTCAAAAACAACCTCAACATTGAAAAACAACAACAACCTCAACATTGAAAAACACCAACAAATTCAACAACAACCTCAACAATGAAAAACAACAACAACCACAACATTGAAAAACACCAACAAATTCAACAACAACTTCAACATTGAAAAAACCAACAAATTCAGCAACAACCTCGACATTGAACAACACCAACAAATTCAACAACAACCTCAACATTGAAAAACACCAACAAATTCAACAACAACCACAACATTTAAAAACGCCAACAAATTCAACAACGACCTCAACATTGTAAAACACCAACAAATTCAACAACAACCTCAACATTGAAAAACACCAACAAATTCAACAACAACCTCAACATTGAAAAACACCAACAAATTCAACAACAACCTCAACATTGAAAAAGACCAGCAAATTCAACAACAACCTCAACATTGAAAAACACCAACAAATTCAACAACAACTTCAACATTGAAGAAAACCAACAAATTCAACAACAACCTCGAAATTGAAAAACACCAACAAATTCAACAACAACCTCAACATTGATAAACAACAACAACCTCAACATTGAAAAACACCAGCAAATTCAACAACAACCTCAACATTGAAAAACAACAACAACCTCAACATTGAAAAACACCAACAAATTCAACAACAACCTCAACAATGAAAAACACCAACAAATTCAACAACAACCTCAACATGGAAAAACACCAACGAATTCAACAACAACCTCAACTTTGAAAAACAACAACAACCTCAACATGGAAAAACACCAACAAATTCAACAACAACCTCAACATTGAAAAACATCAACAACTTCAAAATTGAAAAACACCAACAAATTCAACAACAACCTCAACATTTGAAGACAACAACAACCTCAACATTGAAAAACACCAATAAATTCAACAACAACCTCAACATTGAAAAACACATCCAAATTCAACAACAACTTCAACATTGAAAAACACCAACAAATTCAACAACAACCTCGACATTGAAAAACACCAACAAATTCAACAACAACCTCAAGATTGAAAAACTACAACAACCTCAACATTGAAAAACACCAACAAATACAACAACGACCTCAACATTGAAAAACAACAACAACCTCAACATTGAAAAACAGCAACAAATTCAACAACAACCTCAGCATTGAAAAACACCAACAAATTCAACAACAACCTCAACATTGAAAAACAACAACAACCTCAACATTGAAAAAGAACAACAACCTCAACATTGAAAAAACACCAACAAATTCAACAACAACCTCAACATTGAAAAACAACAACAACCTCAACATTGAAAAACACCAACAAATTCAACAACATCTTCAACATTGAAAAACACCAACAAATTCAACAACAACCTCGAAATTGAAAAACACCAACAAATTCAACAACAACCTCAACATTGAAAAACAACAACAACCTCAACATTGAAAAACACCAACAAATTCAACAACCTCAACATTGAAAAACAACAACAACCTCAACATTGAAAAACACCAACAAATTCAAAAACAACCTCAACATTGAAAAACAACAACAACCTCAACATTGAAAAACACCAACAAATTCAACAACAACCTCAACAATGAAAAACAACAACAAATTCAACAACAACCTCAACATGGAAAAACACCAACGAATTTAACAACAACCTCAACTTTGAAAAACAACAACAACCTCAACATGGAAAAACACCAACAAATTCAACAACAACCTCAACATTGAAAAACAACAACAACCTCAACATTGAAAAACACCAACAAATTCAACAAGAACTTCAACATGGAAAAAAACCAACAAATTCAACAACAACCTCGACATTGAAAAACACCAACAAATTCAACAACAACCTCAACATTGAAAAACACCAACAAATTCAACAACAACCTCAACATTGAAAAACAACAACAACCTCAACATTGAAAAACACCAACAAATTCAACAACAACCTCAACAATGAAAAACAACAACAAATTCAACAACAACCTCAACATGGAAAAACACCAACGAATTTAACAACAACCTCAACTTTGAAAAACAACAACAACCTCAACATGGAAAAACACGAACAAATTCAACAACAACCTCAACATTGAAAAACATCAACAACTTCAAAATTGAAAAACACCAACAAATTCAACAACAACCTCAACATTTAAAGACAACAACAACCTCAACATTGAAAAACACCAACAAATTCAACAACAACCTCAACATTGAAAAACACATCCAAATTCAACAACAACTTCAACATTGAAAAACACCAACAAATTCAACAACAACCTCGACTTTGAAAAACACCAACAAATTCAACAACCACCTCAAGATTGAAAAACTACAACAACCTCAACATTGAAAAACACCAACAAATACAACAACAGCCTCAACATTGAAAAACAACAACAACCTCAACATTGAAAAACAGCAACAAATTCAACAACAACCTCAGCATTGAAAAACACCAACAAATTCAACAACAACCTCAACATTGAAAAACAACAACAACCTCAACATTGAAAAAGAACAACAACCTCAACATTGAAAAAACACCAACAAATTCAACAACAACCTCAACATTGAAAAACAACAACAACCTCAACATTGAAAAACACCAACAAATTCAACAACATCTTCAACATTGAAAAACACCAACAAATTCAACAACAACCTCGAAATTGAAAAACACCAACAAATTCAACAACAACCTCAACATTGAAAAACAACAACAACCTCAACATTGAAAAACACCAACAAATTCAACAACCTCAACATTGAAAAACAACAACAACCTCAACATTGAAAAACACGAACAAATTCAAAAACAACCTCAACATTGAAAAACAACAACAACCTCAACATTGAAAAACACCAACAAATTCAACAACAACCTCAACAATGAAAAACAACAACAACCACAACATTGAAAAACACCAACAAATTCAACAGCAACTTCAACATTGAAAAAACCAACAAATTCAGCAACAACCTCGACATTGAACAACACCAACAAATTCAACAACAACCTCAACATTGAAAAACACCAACAAATTCAACAACAACCACAACATTTAAAAACGCCAACAAATTCAACAACGACCTCAACATTGTAAAACACCAACAAATTCAACAACAACCTCAACATTGAAAAACACCAACAAATTCAACAACAACCTCAACATTGAAAAACACCAACAAATTCAACAACAACCTCAACATTGAAAAAGACCAGCAAATTCAACAACAACCTCAACATTGAAAAACACCAACAAATTCAACAACAACTTCAACATTGAAGAAAACCAACAAATTCAACAACAACCTCGAAATTGAAAAACACCAACAAATTCAACAACAACCTCAACATTGATAAACAACAACAACCTCCACATTGAAAAACACCAGCAAATTCAACAACAACCTCAACATTGAAAAACAACAACAACCTCAACATTGAAAAACACCAACAAATTCAACAACAACCTCAACAATGAAAAACACCAACAAATTCAACAACAACCTCAACATGGAAAAACACCAACGAATTCAACAACAACCTCAACTTTGAAAAACAACAACAACCTCAACATAGAAAAACACCAACAAATTCAACAACAACCTCAACATTGAAAAACATCAACAACTTCAAAATTGAAAAACACCAACAAATTCAACAACAACCTCAACATTTGAAGACAACAACAACCTCAACATTGAAAAACACCAATAAATTCAACAACAACCTCAACATTGAAAAACACATCCAAATTCAACAACAACTTCAACATTGAAAAACACCAACAAATTCAACAACAACCTCGACATTGAAAAACACCAACAAATTCAACAACAACCTCAAGATTGAAAAACTACAACAACCTCAACATTGAAAAACACCAACAAATACAACAACGACCTCAACATTGAAAAACAACAACAACCTCAACATTGAAAAACAGCAACAAATTCAACAACAACCTCAGCATTGAAAAACACCAACAAATTCAACAACAACCTCAACATTGAAAAACAACAACAACCTCAACATTGAAAAAGAACAACAACCTCAACATTGAAAAAACACCAACAAATTCAACAACAACCTCAACATTGAAAAACAACAACAACCTCAACATTGAAAAACACCAACAAATTCAACAACATCTTCAACATTGAAAAACACCAACAAATTCAACAACAACCTCGAAATTGAAAAACACCAACAAATTCAACAACAACCTCAACATTGAAAAACAACAACAACCTCAACATTGAAAAACACCAACAAATTCAACAACCTCAACATTGAAAAACAACAACAACCTCAACATTGAAAAACACCAACAAATTCAAAAACAACCTCAACATTGAAAAACAACAACAACCTCAACATTGAAAAACAACAACAACCTCAAAATTGAAAAACACCAACAAATTCAACAACAACCTCAACATTGAAAAACAACAACAACCTCAACATTGAAAAACACCAACAAATTCAACAAGAACTTCAACATGGAAAAAAACCAACAAATTCAACAACAACCTCGACATTGAAAAACACCAACAAATTCAACAACAACCTCAACATTGAAAAACACCAACAAATTCAACAACAACCTCAACATTGAAAAACAACAACAACCTCAACATTGAAAAACACCAACAAATTCAACAACAACCTCAACAATGAAAAACAACAACAAATTCAACAACAACCTCAACATGGAAAAACACCAACGAATTTAACAACAACCTCAACTTTGAAAAACAACAACAACCTCAACATGGAAAAACACGAACAAATTCAACAACAACCTCAACATTGAAAAACATCAACAACTTCAAAATTGAAAAACACCAACAAATTCAACAACAACCTCAACATTTAAAGACAACAACAACCTCAACATTGAAAAACACCAACAAATTCAACAACAACCTCAACATTGAAAAACACATCCAAATTCAACAACAACTTCAACATTGAAAAACACCAACAAATTCAACAACAACCTCGACTTTGAAAAACACCAACAAATTCAACAACCAACTCAAGATTGAAAAACTACAACAACCTCAACATTGAAAAACACCAACAAATACAACAACAGCCTCAACATTGAAAAACAACAACAACCTCAACATTGAAAAACAGCAACAAATTCAACAACAACCTCAGCATTGAAAAACACCAACAAATTCAACAACAACCTCAACATTGAAAAGCAACAACAACCTCAACATTGAAAAAGAACAAAAACCTCAACATTGAAAAAACACCAACAAATTCAACAACAACCTCAACATTGAAAAACAACAACAACCTCAACATTGAAAAACACCAACAAATTCAACAACATCTTCAACATTGAAAAACACCAACAAATTCAACAACAACCTCGAAATTGAAAAACACCAACAAATTCAACAACAACCTCAACATTGAAAAACAACAACAACCTCAACATTGAAAAACACCAACAAATTCAACAACCTCAACATTGAAAAACAACAACAACCTCAACATTGAAAAACAGGAACAAATTCAAAAACAACCTCAACATTGAAAAACAACAACAACCTCAACATTGAAAAACAACAACAACCTCAAAATTGAAAAACACCAACAAATTCAACAACAACCTCAACATTGAAAAACAACAACAACCTCAACATTGAAAAACACCAACAAATTCAACAAGAACTTCAACATGGAAAAAAACCAACAAATACAACAACAACCTCGACATTGAAAAACACCAACAAATTCAACAACAACCTCAACATTGAAAAACACCAACAAATTCAACAACAACCTCAACATTTAAAAACGCCAACAAATTCAACAACGACCTCAACATTGAAAAACAACAACAACCTCAACATTGAAAAACACAAACAAATTCAACAACAACCTCAATATTGAAAAACAACAACAACCTCAACATTGAAAAACACCAACAAATTCAACAAAAACCTCAACATTGAGAAACACCAACACATTCAACAACAACCTCAACATTGAAAAACAACAACAACCTCAACATTGAAAAACACCAACAAAATCAACAACAACCTCAACAATGAATAACACCAACAAATTCAACAACAACCTCAACATTGAAAAACACCAACAAATTAAACATCAACCTCAACTTTGAAAAACAACAACAACCTCAACATGGAAAAACACCAACAAATTCAACAACAACCTCAACATTGAAAAACAACAACAACCTCAAAATTGAAAAACACCAACAAATTCAACAACAACCTCAACATTGACAAACAACAACAACCACAACATTGAAAAACACCAACAAATTCAACAACAACTTCAACATTGAAAAAACCAACAAATTCAGCAACAACCTCGACATTGAAAAACACCAACAAATTCAACAACAACCTCAACATTGAAAAACACCAACAAATTCAACAACAACCTCAACATTTAAAAACGCCAACAAATTCAACAACGACCTCAACATTTTAAAACACCAACAAATTCAACAACAACCTCAACATTGAAAAACACCAACAAATTCAACAACAACCTCATCATTGAAAAACACCAACAAATTCAACAACAACCTCAACATTGAAAAACACCAACAAATTCAACAACAACCTCAACATTGAAAAACAACAACAACCTCAACATTGAAAAACACCAACAAATTCAACAACAACCTCGAAATTGAAAAACACCAACAAATTCAACAACAACCTCAACATTGGAAAACAACAACAACCTCAACATTGAAAAACACCATCAAATTCAACAACAACCTCAACATTGAAAAACAACAACAACCTCAACATTGAAAAACACCAACAAATTCAACAACATCTTCAACATTGAAAAACACCAACAAATTCAACAACAACCTCGAAATTGAAAAACACCAACAAATTCAACAACAACCTCAACATTGAAAAACAACAACAACCTCAACATTGAAAAACACCAACAAATTCAACAACCTCAACATTGAAAAACAACAACAACCTCAACATTGAAAAACACCAACAAATTCAAAAACAACCTCAACATTGAAAAACAACAACAACCTCAACATTGAAAAACAACAACAACCTCAAAATTGAAAAACACCAACAAATTCAACAACAACCTCAACATTGAAAAACAACAACAACCTCAACATTGAAAAACACCAACAAATTCAACAAGAACTTCAACATGGAAAAAAACCAACAAATTCAACAACAACCTCGACATTGAAAAACACCAACAAATTCAACAACAACCTCAACATTGAAAAACACCAACCAATTCAACAACAACCTCAACATTGAAAAACAACAACAACCTCAACATTGAAAAACACCAACAAATTCAACAACAACCTCAACAATGAAAAACAACAACAAATTCAACAACAACCTCAACATGGAAAAACACCAACGAATTTAACAACAACCTCAACTTTGAAAAACAACAACAACCTCAACATGGAAAAACACGAACAAATTCAACAACAACCTCAACATTGAAAAACATCAACAACTTCAAAATTGAAAAACACCAACAAATTCAACAACAACCTCAACATTTAAAGACAACAACAACCTCAACATTGAAAAACACCAACAAATTCAACAACAACCTCAACATTGAAAAACACATCCAAATTCAACAACAACTTCAACATTGAAAAACACCAACAAATTCAACAACAACCTCGACTTTGAAAAACACCAACAAATTCAACAACCACCTCAAGATTGAAAAACTACAACAACCTCAACATTGAAAAACACCAACAAATACAACAACAGCCTCAACATTGAAAAACAACAACAACCTCAACATTGAAAAACAGCAACAAATTCAACAACAACCTCAGCATTGAAAAACACCAACAAATTCAACAACAACCTCAACATTGAAAAACAACAACAACCTCAACATTGAAAAAGAACAACAACCTCAACATTGAAAAAACACCAACAAATTCAACAACAACCTCAGCATTGAAAAACAACAACAACCTCAACATTGAAAAACACCAACAAATTCAACAACATCTTCAACATTGAAAAACACCAACAAATTCAACAACAACCTCGAAATTGAAAAACACCAACAAATTCAACAACAACCTCAACATTGAAAAACAACAACAACCTCAACATTGAAAAACACCAACAAATTCAACAACCTCAACATTGAAAAACAACAACAACCTCAACATTGAAAAACACGAACAAATTCAAAAACAACCTCAACATTGAAAAACAACAACAACCTCAACATTGAAAAACACCAACAAATTCAACAACAACCTCAACAATGAAAAACAACAACAACCACAACATTGAAAAACACCAACAAATTCAACAACAACTTCAACATTGAAAAAACCAACAAATTCAGCAACAACCTCGACATTGAACAACACCAACAAATTCAACAACAACCTCAACATTGAAAAACACCAACAAATTCAACAACAACCACAACATTTAAAAACGCCAACAAATTCAACAACGACCTCAACATTGTAAAACACCAACAAATTCAACAACAACCTCAACATTGAAAAACACCAACAAATTCAACAACAACCTCAACATTGAAAAACACCAACAAATTCAACAACAACCTCAACATTGAAAAAGAACAACAAATTCAACAACAACCTCAACATTGAAAAACACCAACAAATTCAACAACAACTTCAACATTGAAGAAAACCAACAAATTCAACAACAACCTCGAAATTGAAAAACACCAACAAATTCAACAACAACCTCAACATTGAAAAACAACAACAACCTCAACATTGAAAAACACCAGCAAATTCAACAACAACCTCAACATTGAAAAACAACAACAACCTCAACATTGAAAAACACCAACAAATTCAACAACAACCTCAACAATGAAAAACACCAACAAATTCAACAACAACCTCAACATGGAAAAACACCAACGAATTCAACAACAACCTCAACTTTGAAAAACAACAACAACCTCAACATGGAAAAACACCAACAAATTCAACAACAACCTCAACATTGAAAAACATCAACAACTTCAAAATTGAAAAACACCAACAAATTCAACAACAACCTCAACATTTAAAGACAACAACAACCTCAACATTGAAAAACACCAACAAATTCAACAACAACCTCAACATTGAAAAACACATCCAAATTCAAAAACTACTTCAACATGGAAAAACACCAACACATTCAACAACAACCTCGACATTGAAAAACACCAACAAATTCAACAACAACCTCAAGATTGAAAAACTACAACAACCTCAACATTGAAAAACACCAACAAATACAACAACGACCTCAACATTGAAAAACAACAACAACTTCAACATTGAAAAACAGCAACAAATTCAACAACAACCTCAGCATTGAAAAACACCAACAAATTCCACAACAACCTCAACATTGAAAAACAACAACAACCTCTACATTGAAAAAGAACAACAACCTCAACATTGAAAAAACACCAACAAATTCAACAACAACCTCAACATTGAAAAACAACAACAACCTCAACATTGAAAAACACCAACAAATTCAACAACATCTTCAACATTGAAAAACACCAACAAATTCAACAACAACCTCGAAATTGAAAAACACCAACAAATTCAACAACAACCTCAACATTGAAAAACAACAACCACGACATTGAAAAACACCAACAAATTCAACAACAACTTCAACATTGAAAAACACCAACAAATTCAGCAACAACCTCGACATTGAAAAACACCAACAAATTCAACAACAACCTCAACATTTAAAACGCCAACAAATTCAACAACGACCTCAACATTTTAAAACACCAACAAATTCAACAACAACCTCAACATTGAAAAACTCCAACAAATTCAACAACAACCTCAACATTGAAAAACACCAACAAATTCAACAACAACCTCAACATTGAAAAACACCAACAAATTCAACAACAACCTCAACATTGAAAAACAACAACAACCTCAACATTGAAAAACACCAACAAATTCAACAACAACCTCGAAATTGAAAAACACCAACAAATTCAACAACAACCTCAACATTGGAAAACAACAACAACCTCAACATTGAAAAACACCATCAAATTCAACAACAACCTCAACATTGAAAAACAACAACAACCTCAACATTGAAAAACACCAACAAATTCAACAACAACCTCAACAATGAAAAACACCAACAAATTCAACAACAACCTCAACATGGAAAAACACCAACAAATTTAACAACAACCTCAACTTTGAAAAACAACAACAACCTCAACATGGAAAAACACCAACAAATTCAACAACAACCTCAACATTGAAAAACAACAACAACTTTAAAATTGAAAAACACCAACAAATTCAACAACAACCTCAACATTTAAAGACAACAACAACATCAACATTGAAAAACACCAACAAATTCAACAACAACCTCAACAATGAAAAACACCAACAAATTCAACAACAACTTCAACATTGAAAAACACCAACAAATTCAACAACAACCTCGACATTGAAAAACACCAACAAATTCAACAACAACCTCAACATTGAAAAACTACAACAACCTCAACATTGAAAAACACCAACAAATTCAACAACCTCAACATTGAAAAACAACAACAACCTCAACATTGAAAAACACCAACAAATTCAAAAACAACCTCAACATTGAAAAACAACAACAACCTCAACATTGAAAAACAACAACAACCTCAAAATTGAAAAACACCAACAAATTCAACAACAACCTCAACATTGAAAAACAACAACAACCTCAACATTGAAAAACACCAACAAATTCAACAAGAACTACAACATGGAAAAAAACCAACAAATTCAACAACAACCTCGACATTGAAAAACACCAACAAATTCAACAACAACCTCAACATTGAAAAACACCAACTAATTCAACAACAACCTCAACATTGAAAAACAACAACAACCTCAACATTGAAAAACACCAACAAATTCAACAACAACCTCAACAATGAAAAACACCAACAAATTCAACAACAACCTCAACATGGAAAAACACCAACGAATTTAACAACAACCTCAACTTTGAAAAACAACAACAACCTCAACATGGAAAAACACCAACAAATTCAACAACAACCTCAACATTGAAAAACATCAACAACATCAAAATTGAAAAACACCAACAAATTCAACAACAACCTCAACATTTAAAGACAACAACAACCTCAACATTGAAAAACACCAACAAATTCAACAACAACCTCAACATTGAAAAACACATCCAAATTCAACAACAACTTCAACATTGAAAAACACCAACAAATTCAACAACAACCTCGACTTTGAAAAACAGCAACAAATTCAACAACAACCTCAAGATTGAAAAACTACAACAACCTCAACATTGAAAAACACCAACAAATACAACAACAACCTCAACATTGAAAAACAACAACAACCTCAACATTGAAAAACAGCAACAAATTCAACAACAAGCTCAGCATTGAAAAACACCAACAAATTCAACAACAACTTCAACATTGGAAAACACCAACAAATTCAACAACAACCTCGAATTTGAAAAACACCAACAAATTCAACAACAACCTCAAGATTGAAAAACTACAACAACCTCAACATTGAAAAACACCAACAAATACAACAACAACCTCAACATTGAAAAACAACAACAACCTCAACAATGAAAAACAGCAACAAATTCAACAACAACCTCAGCATTGAAAAACACCAACAAATTCAACAACAACCTCCACATTGAAAAACAACAACATCCTCAACATTGAAAAAGAACAACAACCTCAACATTGAAAAAACACCAACAAATTCAACAACAACCTCAACATTGAAAAACAACAACAACCTCAACATTGAAAAACACCAACAAATTCAACAACATCTTCAACATTGAAAAACACCAACAAATTCAACAACAACCTCAACATTGAAAAACACCAACAAATTCAACAACCTCAACATTGAAAAACAACTACAACCTCAACATTGAAAAACACCAACAAATTCAAAAACAACCTCAACATTGAAAAACAACAACAACCTCAACATTGAAAAACAACAAAAACTTCAAAATTGAGAAACACCAACAAATTCAACAACAACCTCAACATTGAAAAACAACAAAAATCTCAACATTGAAAAACACCAACAAATTCAACAAGAACTTCAACATGGAAAAACACCAACAAATTCAACAACAACCTCGACATTGAAAAACACCAACAAATTCAACAACAACCTCAACATTGAAAAACACCAACAAATTCAACAACAACCTCAACATTTAAAAACGCCAACAAATTCAACAACGACCTCAACATTGTAAAACACCAACAAATTCAACAACAACCTCAACATTGAAAAACACCAACAAATTCAACAACAACATCGACATTGAAAAACACCAACAAATTCAACAACAACCTCAACATTGAAAAACAACAACAACCTCAACATTGAAAAACACCAACAAATTCAACAACAACCTCAACGTTGAAAAACAACAACAACCTCAACATTGAAAAACACCAACAAATTCAACAACAACTTCAACATTGAAAAACACCAACAAATTCAACAACAACCTCGACATTGAAAAACACCATCAAATTCAACAACGACCTCAACATTGAAAAACAACAACAACCTCAACATTGAAAAACACAAACAAATTCAACAACAACCTCAATATTGAAAAACAACAACAACCTCAACATTGAAAAACACCAACAAATTCAACAACAACCTCAACATTGAAAAACACCAACACATTCAACAACAACCTCAACATTGAAAAACAACAACAACCTCAAAATTGAAAAACACCAACAAATTCAACAACAACCTCAACAATGAAAAACAACAACAACCACAACATTGAAAAACACCAACAAATTCAACAACAACTTCAACATTGAAAAAACCAACAAATTCAGCAACAACCTCGACATTGAAATACACCAACAAATTCAACAACAACCTCAACATTGAAAAACACCAACAAATTCAACAACAACCACAACATTTAAAAACGCCAACAAATTCAACAACGACCTCAACATTGTAAAACACCAACAAATTCAACAACAACCTCAACATTGAAAAACACCAACAAATTCAACAACAACCTCAACATTGAAAAACACCAACAAATTCAACAGCAACCTCAACATTGAAAAAGACCAACAAATTCAACAACAACCTCAACATTGAAAAACAACAACAACCTCAACATTGAAAAACACCAACAAATTCAACAACAACTTCAACATTGAAGAAAACCAACAAATTCAACAACAACCTCGAAATTGAAAAACACCAACAAATTCAACAACAACCTCAACATTGAAAAACAACAACAATTTCAACAACAACCTCAACATTGAAAAACAACAACAACCGGAACATTGAAAAACACCAACAAATTCAACAACATCTTCAACATTGAAAAACACCAACAAATTCAACAACAACCTCAACATTGAAAATCAACAACAACCTCAACATTGAAAAACACCAACAAATTCAACAACCTCAACATTGAAAAACAACTACAACCTCAACATTGAAAAACACCAACAAATTCAAAAACAACCTCAACATTGAAAAACAACAACAACCTCAACATTGAAAAACAACAAAAACTTCAAAATTGAAAAACACAAACACATTCAACAACAACCTCAACATTGAAAAACAACAAAAACCTCAACATTGAAAAACACCAACAAATTCAACAAGAACTTCAACATGGAAAAAAACCAACAAATTCAACAACAACCTCGACATTGAAAAACACCAACAAATTCAACAACAACCTCAACATTGAAAAACACCAACAAATTCAACAACAACCTCAACATGTAAAAACGCCAACAAATTCAACAACGACCTCAACATTGTAAAACACCAACAAATTCAACAACAACCTCAACATTGAAAAACACCAACAAATTCAACAACAACATCGACATTGAAAAACACCAACAAATTCAACAACAACCTCAACATTGAAAAACAACAACAACCTCAACATTGAAAAACACCAACAAATTCAACAACAACCTCAACGTTGAAAAACAACAACAACCTCAACATTGAAAAACACCAACAAATTCAACAACAACTTCAACATTGAAAAACACCAACAAATTCAACAACAACCTCGACATTGAAAAACACCATCAAATTCAACAACGACCTCAACATTGAAAAACAACAACAACCTCAACATTGAAAAACACAAACAAATTCAACAACAACCTCAATATTGAAAAACAACAACAACCTCAACATTGAAAAACACCAACAAATTCAACAACAACCTCAACATTGAAAAACACCAACACATTCAACAACAACCTCAACATTGAAAAACAACAACAACCTCAAAATTGAAAAACACCAACAAATTCAACAACAACTTCAACATTGAAAAAACCAACAAATTCAGCAACAACCTCGACATTGAAAAACACCAACAAATTCAACAACAACCTCAACATTGAAAAACACCAACAAATTCATCAACAACCACAACATTTAAAAACGCCAACAAATTCAACAACGACCTCAACATTGTAAAACACCAACAAATTCAACAACAACCTCAACATTGAAAAACACCAACAAATTCAACAACAACATCGACATTGAAAAACACCAACAAATTCAACAACAACCTCAACATTGAAAAACAACAACAAATTCAACAACAACCTCAATATTGAAAAACAACAACAACCTCAACATTGAAAAACACCAACAAATTCAACAACAACCTCAACATTGAAAAACACCAACACATTCAACAACAACCTCAACATTGAAAAACAACAACAACCTCAAAATTGAAAAACACCAACAAATTCAACAACAACCTCAACAATGAAAAACAACAACAACCACAACATTGAAAAACACCAACAAATTCAACAACAACTTCAACATTGAAAAAACCAACAAATTCAGCAACAACCTCGACATTGAAAAACACCAACAAATTCAACAACAACCTCAACATTGAAAAACACCAACAAATTCAACAACAACCACAACATTTAAAAACGCCAACAAATTCAACAACGACCTCAACATTGTAAAACACCAACAAATTCAACAACAACCTCAACATTGAAAAACACCAACAAATTCAACAACAACCTCAACATTGAAAAACACCAACAAATTCAACAGCAACCTCAACATTGAAAAAGACCAACAAATTCAACAACAACCTCAACAGTGAAAAACAACAACAACCTCAACATTGAAAAACACCAACAAATTCAACAACAACTTCAACATTGAAGAAAACCAACAAATTCAACAACAACCTCGAAATTGAAAAACACCAACAAATTCAACAACAACCTCAACATTGAAAAACAACAACAACCTCAACATTGAAAAACACCAACAAATTCAACAACAACCTCAACATTGAAAAACAACAACAACTACAACATTGAAAAACACCAACAAATTCAACAACAACCTCAACAATGAAAAACACCAACAAATTCAACAACAACCTCAACATGGAAAAACACCAACGAATTTAACAACAACCTCAACTTTGAAAAACAACAACAACCTCAACATGGAAAAACACCAACAAATTCAACAACAACCTCAACATTGAAAAACATCAACAACTTCAAAATTGAAAAACACCAACAAATTCAACAACAACCTCAACATTTAAAGACAACAACAACCTCAACATTGAAAAACACCAACAAATTCAACAACAACCTCAACATAGAAAAACACATCCAAATTCAACAACAACTTCAACATTGAAAATCACCAACAAATTCAACAACAACCTCGACTTTGAAAACACCAACAAATTCAACAACAACCTCAAGATTGAAAACTACAACAACCTCAACATTGAAAAACACCAACAAATACAACAACAACCTCAACATTGAAAAACAACAACAACCTCAATATTGAAAAACAGCAACAAATTCAACAACAACCTCAGCATTGAAAAACACCAACAAATTCAAAAACAACCTCAACATTGAAAAACAACAACAACCTCAACATTGAAAAAGAACAACAACCTCAACATTGAAAAAACACCAACAAATTCAACAACAACCTCAACATTGAAAAACAACAACAACCTCAACATTGAAAAACACCAACAAATTCAACAACATCTTCAACATTGAAAAACACCAACAAATTCAACAACAACCTCGAAATTGAAAAACACCAACAAATTCAACAACAACCTCAACATTGAAAAACAACAACAACCTCAACATTGAAAAACACCAACAAATTCAACAACCTCAACATTGAAAAACAACAACAACCTCAACATTGAAAAACACCAACAAATTCAAAAACAACCTCAACATTGAAAAACAACAACAACCTCAACATTGAAAAACAACAACAACCTCAAAATTGAAAAACACCAACAAATTCAACAACAACCTCAACATTGAAAAACAACAACAACCTCAACATTGAAAAACACCAACAAATTCAACAAGAACTTCAACATGGAAAAAAACCAACAAATTCAACAACAACCTCGACATTGAAAAACACCAACAAATTCAACAACAACCTCAACATTGAAAAAGACCAACAAATTCAAAAACAACCTCAACATTGAAAAACAACAACAACCTCAACATTGAAAAACACCAACAAATTCAACAACAACCTCAACAATGAAAAACACCAACAAATTCAACAACAACCTCAACATGGAAAAACACCAACGAATTTAACAACAACCTCAACTTTGAAAAACAACAACAACCTCAACATGGAAAAACACCAACAAATTCAACAACAACCTCAACATTGAAAAACATCAACAACTTCAAAATTGAAAAACACCAACAAATTCAACAACAACCTCAACATTTAAAGACAACAACAACCTCAACATTGAAAAACACCAACAAATTCAACAACAACCTCAACATTGAAAAACACATCCAAATTCAACAACAACTTCAACATTGAAAAACACCAACAAATTCAACAACAACCTCGACTTTGAAAAACACCAACAAATTCAACAACAACCTCAACATTGAAAAACTACAACAACCTCAACATTGAAAAACACCAACAAATACAACAACAACCTCAACATTGAAAAACAACAACAACCTCAACATTGAAAAACAGCAACAAATTCAACAACAACGTCAGCATTGAAAAACACCAACAAATTCAACAACAACCTCAACATTGAAAAACAACAACAACCACAACATTGAAAAAGAACAACAACCTCAACATTGAAAAAACACCAACAAATTCAACAACAACCTCAACATTGAAAAACAACAACAACCTCAACATTGAAAAACACCAACAAATTCAACAACATCTTCAACATTGAAAAACACCAACAAATTCAACAACAACCTCGAAATTGAAAAACACCAACAAATTCAACAACAACCTCAACATTGAAAAACAGCAACAACCTCAACATTGAAAAACACCAACAAATTCAACAACCTCAACATTGAAAAACAACAACAACCTCAACATTGAAAAACACCAACAAATTCAAAAACAACCTCAACATTGAAAAACAACAACAACCTCAACATTGAAAAACAACAACAACCTCAAAATTGAAAAACACCAACAAATTCAACAACAACCTCAACATTGAAAAACAACAACAACCTCAACATTGAAAAACACCAACAAATTCAACAAGAACTTCAACATGGAAAAAAACCAACAAATTCAACAACAACCTCGGCATTGAAAAACACCAACAAATTCAACAACAACCTCAACATTGAAAAACACCAACAAATTCAACAACAACCTCAACATTGAAAAACAACAACAACCTCAACATTGAAAAACAACAAAAATTTCAAAATTGAAAAACACCAACAAATTCAACAACAACCTCAACATTGAAAAACAACAAAAACCTCAACATTGAAAAACACCAACAAATTCAACAAGAACTTCAACATGGAAAAAAAACCAACAAATTCAACAACAACCTCGACATTGAAAAACACCAACAAATTCAACAACAACCTCAACATTGAAAAACACCAACAAATTCAACAACAACCTCAACATTTAAAAACGCCAACAAATTCAACAACGACCTCAACATTGTAAACCACCAACAAATTCAACAACAACCTCAACATTGAAAAACATCAACAATTTCAAAATTGAAAAACACCAACAAATTCAACAACATCCTCAACATTTAAAGACAACAACAACCTCAACATTGAAAAACACCAACAAATTCAACAACAACCTCAACAATGAAAAACACCAACAAATTCAACAACAACCTCAACATGGAAAAACACCAACGAATTTAACAACAACCTCAACTTTGAAAAACAACAACAACCTCAACATGGAAAAACACCAACAAATTCAACAACAACCTCAACATTGAAAAACATCAACAACTTCAAAATTGAAAAACACCAACAAATTCAACAACAACCTCAACATTTAAAGACAACAACAACCTCAACATTGAAAAACACCAACAAATTCAACAACAACCTCAACATTGAAAAACACATCCAAATTCAACAACAACTTCAACATTGAAAAACACCAACAAATTCAACAACAACCTCGACTTTGAAAAACACCAACAAATTCAACAACAACCTCAACATTGAAAAACTACAACAACCTCAACATTGAAAAACACCAACAAATACAACAACAACCTCAACATTGAAAAACAACAACAACCTCAACATTGAAAAACAGCAACAAATTCAACAACAACGTCAGCATTGAAAAACACCAACAAATTCAACAACAACCTCAACATTGAAAAACAACAACAACCTCAACATTGAAAAAGAACAACAACCTCAACATTGAAAAAACACCAACAAATTCAACAACAACCTCAACATTGAAAAACAACAACAACCTCAACATTGAAAAACACCAACAAATTCAACAACATCTTCAACATTGAAAAACACCAACAAATTCAACAACAACCTCGAAATTGAAAAACACCAACAAATTCAACAACAACCTCAACATTGAAAAACAGCAACAACCTCAACATTGAAAAACACCAACAAATTCAACAACCTCAACATTGAAAAACAACAACAACCTCAACATTGAAAAACACCAACAAATTCAAAAACAACCTCAACATTGAAAAACAACAACAACCTCAACATTGAAAAACAACAACAACCTCAAAATTGAAAAACACCAACAAATTCAACAACAACCTCAACATTGAAAAACAACAACAACCTCAACATTGAAAAACACCAACAAATTCAACAAGAACTTCAACATGGAAAAAAACCAACAAATTCAACAACAACCTCGGCATTGAAAAACACCAACAAATTCAACAACAACCTCAACATTGAAAAACACCAACAAATTCAACAACAACCTCAACATTGAAAAACAACAACAACCTCAACATTGAAAAACAACAAAAACTTCAAAATTGAAAAACACCAACAAATTCAACAACAACCTCAACATTGAAAAACAACAAAAACCTCAACATTGAAAAACACCAACAAATTCAACAAGAACTTCAACATGGAAAAAAACCAACAAATTCAACAACAACCTCGACATTGAAAAACACCAACAAATTCAACAACAACCTCAACATTGAAAAACACCAACAAATTCAACAACAACCTCAACATTTAAAAACGCCAACAAATTCAACAACGACCTCAACATTGTAAAACACCAACAAATTCAACAACAACCTCAACATTGAAAAACACCAACAAATTCAACAACAACATCGACATTGAAAAACACCAACAAATTCAACAACAACCTCAACATTGAAAAACAACAACAACCTCAACATTGAAAAACACCAACAAATTCAAAAACAACCTCAACGTTGAAAAACAACAACAACCTCAACATTGAAAAACACCAACAAATTCAACAACAACTTCAACATTGAAAAACACCAACAAATTCAACAACAACCTCGACATTGAAAAACACCATCAAATTCAACAACGACCTCAACATTGAAAAACAACAACAACCTCAACATTGAAAAACACCAACAAATTCAACAACAACCTCAATATTGAAAAACAACAACAACCTCAACATTGAAAAACACCAACAAATTCAACAACAACCTCAACATTGAAAAACACCAACACATTCAACAACAACCTCAACATTGAAAAACAACAACAACCTCAAAATTGAAAAACACCAACAAATTCAACAACAACCTCATCAATGAAAAACAAGAACAACCACAACATTGAAAAACACCAACAAATTCAACAACAACTTCAACATTGAAAAAACCAACAAATTCAGCAACAACCTCGACATTGAAAAACACCAACAAATTCAACAACAACCTCAACATTGAAAAACACCAACAAATTCAACAACAACCACAACATTTAACAACGCCAACAAATTCAACAACGACCTCAACATTGTAAAACACCAACAAATTCAACAACAACCTCAACATTGAAAAACAGCAACAAATTCAACAACAACCTCAACATTGAAAAACACCAACAAATTCAACAACAACCTCAAAATTGAAAAAGACCAACAAATTCAACAACAACCTCAACATTGAAAAACAACAACAACCTCAACATTGAAAAACACCAACAAATTCAACAACAACTTCAACATTGAAGAAAACCAACAAATTCAACAACAACCTCGAAATTGAAAAACACCAACAAATTCAACAACAACCTCAACATTGAAAAACAACAACAACCTCAACATTGAAAAACACCAACAAATTCAACAACAACCTCAACATTGAAAAACAACAACAACTACAACATTGAAAAACACCAACAAATTCAGCAAAAACCTCAACAATGAAAAACACCAACAAATTCAACAACAACCTCAACATGGAAAAACACCAACGAATTTAACAACAACCTCAACTTTGAAAAACAACAACAACCTCAACATGGAAAAACACCAACAAATTCAACAACAACCTCAACATTGAAAAACATCAACAACTTCAAAATTGAAAAACACCAACAAATTCAACAACAACCTCAACATTTAAAGACAACAACAACCTCAACATTGAAAAACACCAACAAATTCAACAACAACCTCAACATAGAAAAACACATCCAAATTCAACAACAACTTCAACATTGAAAAACACCAACAAATTCAACAACAACCTCGACTTTGAAAACACCAACAAATTCAACAACAACCTCAAGATTGAAAAACTACAACAACCTCAACATTGAAAAACACCAACAAATACAACAACAACCTCAACATTGAAAAACAACAACAACCTCAACATTGAAAGACAGCAACAAATTCAACAACAACCTCAGCATTGAAAAACACCAACAAATTCAACAACAACCTCAACATTGAAAAACAACAACAACCTCAACATTGAAAAAGAACAACAACCTCAACATTGAAAAAACACCAACAAATTCAACAACAACCTCAACATTGAAAAACAACAACAACCTCAACATTGAAAAACACCAACAAATTCAACAACATCTTCAACATTGAAGAACACCAACAAATTCAACAACAACCTCGAAATTGAAAAACACCAACAAATTCAACAACAACCTCAACATTGAAAAACAACAACAACCTCAACATTGAAAAACACCAACAAATTCAACAACCTCAACATTGAAAAACAACAACAACCTCAACATTGAAAAACACCAACAAATTCAAAAACAACCTCAACATTGAAAAACAACAACAACCTCAACATTGAAAAACAACAACAACCTCAAAATTGAAAAACACCAACAAATTCAACAACAACCTCAACATTGAAAAACAACAACAACCTCAACATTGAAAAACACCAACAAATTCAACAAGAACTTCAACATGGAAAAAAACCAACAAATTCAACAACAACCTCGACATTGAAAAACACCAACAAATTCAACAACAACCTCAAGATTGAAAAACACCAACAAATTCAACAACAACCTCAACATTGAAAAACAACAACAACCTCAACAATGAAAAACACCAACAAATTCAACAACAACCTCAACAATGAAAAACACCAACAAATTCAAAAACAACCTCAACATGGAAAAACACCAACGAATTTAACAACAACCTCAACTTTGAAAAACAACAACAACCTCAACATTGAAAAACACCAACAAATACAACAACAACCTCAACATTGAAAAACAACAACAACCTCAACATTGAAAAACAGCAACAAATTCAACAACAACCTCAGCATTGAAAAACACCAACAAATTCAACAACAACCTCAACATTGAAAAACAACAACAACCTCAACATTGAAAAAGAACAACAACTTCAAAATTGAAAAACACCAACAAATTCAACAACAACCTCAACATTTAAAGACAACAACATCCTCAACATTGAAAAACACCAACAAATTCAACAACAACCTCAACATTGAAAAACACATCCAAATTCAAGAACAACTTCAACATTGAAAAACACCAACAAATTCAACAACAACCTCGACTTTGAAAAACACCAACAAATTCAACAACAACCTCAACATTGAAAAACTACAACAACCTCAACATTGAAAAACACCAACAAATACAACAACAACCTCAACATTGAAAAACAACAACAACCTCAACATTGAAAAACAGCAACAAATTCAACAACAACCTCAGCATTGAAAAACACCAACAAATTCAACAACAACCTCAACATTGAAAAACAACAACAACCTCAACATTGAAAAAGAACAACAACCTCAACATTGAAAAAACACCAACAAATTCAACAACAGGCTCAACTTTGAAAAACAACAACAACCTCAACATTGAAAAACACCAACAAATTCAACAACATCTTCAACATTGAAAAACACCAACAAATTCAACAACAACCTCGAAATTGAAAAACACCAACAAATTCAACAACAACCTCAACATTGAAAAACAGCAACAACCTCAACATTGAAAAACACCAACAAATTCAACAACCTCAACATTGAAAAACAACAACAACCTCAACATTGAAAAACACCAACAAATTCAAAAACAACCTCAACATTGAAAAACAACAACAACCTCAACATTGAAAAACAACAACAACCTCAAAATTGAAAAACACCAACAAATTCAACAACAACCTCAACATTGAAAAACAACAACAACCTCAACATTGAAAAACACCAACAAATTCAACAAGAACTTCAACATGGAAAAAAACCAACAAATTAAACAACAACCTCGACATTGAAAAACACCAACAAATTCAACAACAACCTCAACATTGAAAAACACCAACAAATTCAACAACAACCTCAACATTGAAAAACAACAACAACCTCAACATTGAAAAACAACAAAAACTTCAAAATTGAAAAACACCAACAAATTCAACAACAACCTCAACATTGAAAAACAACAAAAACCTCAACATTGAAAACACCAACAAATTCAACAAGAACTTCAACATGGAAAAAAACCAACAAATTCAACAACAACCTCGACATTGAAAAACACCAACAAATTCAACAACAACCTCAACATTGAAAAACACCAACAAATTCAACAACAACCTCAACATTTAAAAACGCCAACAAATTCAACAACGACCTCAACATTGTAAAACACCAACAAATTCAACAACAACCTCAACATTGAAAAACACCAACAAATTCAACAACAACATCGACATTGAAAAACACCAACAAATTCAACAACAACCTCAACATTGAAAAACAACAACAACCTCAACATTGAAAAACACCAACAAATTCAACAACAACCTCAACGTTGAAAAACAACAACAACCTCAACATTGAAAAACACCAACAAATTCAACAACAACTTCAACATTGAAAAACACCAACAAATTCAACAACAACCTCGACATTGAAAAACACCATCAAATTCAACAACGACCTCAACATTGAAAAACAACAACAACCTCAACATTGAAAAACACCAACAAATTCAACAACAACCTCAACATTGAAAAACAACAACAACTACAACATTGAAAAACACCAACAAATTCAACAACAACCTCAACAATGAAAAACACCAACAAATTCAACAACAACCTCAACATGGAAAAACACCAACGAATTTAACAACAACCTCAACTTTGAAAAACAACAACAACCTCAACATGGAAAAACACCAACAAATTCAACAACAACCTCAACATTGAAAAACATCAACAACTTCAAAATTGAAAAACACCAACAAATTCAACAACAACCTCAACATTTAAAGACAACAACAACCTCAACATTGAAAAACACCAACAAATTCAACAACAACCTCAACATAGAAAAACACATCCAAATTCAACAACAACTTCAACATTGAAAAACACCAACAAATTCAACAACAACCTCGACTTTGAAAACACCAACAAATTCAACAACAACCTCAAGATTGAAAAACTACAACAACCTCAACATTGAAAAACACCAACAAATACAACAACAACCTCAACATTGAAAAACAACAACAACCTCAACATTGAAAAACAGTAACAAATTCAACAACAACCTCAGCATTGAAAAACACCAACAAATTCAACAACAACCTCAACATCGAAAAACAACAACAACCTCAACATTGAAAAAGAACAACAACCTCAACATTGAAAAAACACCAACAAATTCAACAACAACCTCAACATTGAAAAACAACAACAACCTCAACATTGAAAAACACCAACAAATTCAACAACATCTTCAACATTGAAAAACACCAACAAATTCAACAACAACCTCGAAATTGAAAAACACCAACAAATTCAACAACAACCTCAACATTGAAAAACAACAACAACCTCAACATTGAAAAACACCAACAAATTCAACAACCTCAACATTGAAAAACAACAACAACCTCAACATTGAAAAACACCAACAAATTCAAAAACAACCTCAACATTGAAAAACAACAACAACCTCAACATTGAAAAACAACAACAACCTCAAAATTGAAAAACACCAACAAATTCAACAACAACCTCAACATTGAAAAACAACAACAACCTCAACATTGAAAAACACCAACAAATTCAAAAGAACTTCAACATGGAAAAAAACCAACAAATTCAACAACAACCTCGACATTGAAAAACACCAACAAATTCAACAACAACCTCAAGATTGAAAAACACCAACAAATTCAACAACAACCTCAACATTGAAAAACAACAACAACCTCAACATTGAAAAACACCAACAAATTCAACAACAACCTCAACAATGAAAAACACCAACAAATTCAACAACAACCTCAACATGGAAAAACACCAACGAATTTAACAACAACCTCAACTTTGAAAAACAACAACAACCTCAACATGGAAAAACACCAACAAATTCAACAACAACCTCAACATTGAAAAACATCAACAACTTCAAAATTGAAAAACACCAACAAATTCAACAACAACCTCAACATTTAAAGACAACAACAACCTCAACATTGAAAAACACCAACAAATTCAACAACAACCTCAACATTGAAAAACTACAACAACCTCAACATTGAAAAACACCAACAAATACAACAACAACCTCAACATTGAAAAACAACAACAACCTCAACATTGAAAAACAGCAACAAATTCAACAACAACGTCAGCATTGAAAAACACCAACAAATTCAACAACAACCTCAACATTGAAAAACAACAACAACCTCAACATTGAAAAAGAACAACAACCTCAACATTGAAAAAACACCAACAAATTCAACAACAACCTCAACATTGAAAAACAACAACAACCTCAACATTGAAAAACACCAACAAATTCAACAACATCTTCAACATTGAAAAACACCAACAAATTCAACAACAACCTCGAAATTGAAAAACACCAACAAATTCAACAACAACGTCAACATTGAAAAACAACAACAACCTCAACATTGAAAAACACCAACAAATTCAACAACCTCAACATTGAAAAACAACAACAACCTCAACATTGAAAAACACCAACAAATTCAAAAACAACCTCAACATTGAAAAACAACAACAACCTCAACATTGAAAAACAACAACAACCTCAAAATTGAAAAACACCACCAAATTCAACAACAACCTCAACATTGAAAAACAACAACAACCTCAACATTGAAAAACACCAACAAATTCAACAAGAACTTCAACATGGAAAAAAACCAACAAATTCAACAACAACCTCGACATTGAAAAACACCAACAAATTCAACAACAACCTCAACATTGAAAAACACCAACAAATTCAACAACAACCTCAACATTGAAAAACAACAACAACCTCAACATTGAAAAACAACAAAAACTTCAAAATTGAAAAACACCAACAAATTCAACAACAACCTCAACATTGAAAAACAACAAAAACCTCAACATTGAAAAACACCAACAAATTCAACAAGAACTTCAACATGGAAAAAAACCAACAAATTCAACAACAACCTCGACATTGAAAAACACCAACAAATTCAACAACAACCTCAACATTGAAAAACACCAACAAATTCAACAACAACCTCAACATTTAAAAACGCCAACAAATTCAACAACGACCTCAACATTGTAAAACACCAACAAATTCAACAACAACCTCAACATTGAAAAACACCAACAAATTCAACAACAACATCGACATTGAAAAACACCAACAAATTCAACAACAACCTCAACATTGAAAAACAACAACAACCTCAACATTGAAAAACACCAACAAATTCAAAAACAACCTCAACGTTGAAAAACAACAACAACCTCAACATTGAAAAACACCAACAAATTCAACAACAACTTCAACATTGAAAAACACCAACAAATTCAACAACAACCTCGACATTGAAAAACACCATCAAATTCAACAACGACCTCAACATTGAAAAACAACAACAACCTCAACATTGAAAAACACCAACAAATTCAACAACCTCAACATTGAAAAACAACAACAACCTCAACATTGAAAAACACCAACAAATTCAAAAACAACCTCAACATTGAAAAACAACAACAACCTCAACATTGAAAAACAACAACAACCTCAAAATTGAAAAACACCAACAAATTCAACAACAACCTCAACATTGAAAAACAACAACAACCTCAACATTGAAAAACACCAACAAATTCAACAAGAACTTCAACATGGAAAAAAACCAACAAATTCAACAACAACCTCGACATTGAAAAACACCAACAAATTCAACAACAACCTCAACATTGAAAAACAACAACAACCTCAACAATGAAATACACCAACAAATTCAACACCAACAAATTCAACAACAACCTCAACATGGAAAAACACCAACGAATTTAACAACAACCTCAACTTTGAAAAACAACAACAACCTCAACATTGAAAAACACCAACAAATACAACAACAACCTCAACATTGAAAAACAACAACAACCTCAACATTGAAAAACAGCAACAAATTCAACAACAACCTCAGCATTGAAAAACACCAACAAATTCAACAACAACCTCAACATTGAAAAACAACAACAACCTCAACATTGAAAAAGAACAACAACTTCAAAATTGAAAAACACCAACAAATTCAACAACAACCTCAACATTTAAAGACAACAACAACCTCAACATTGAAAAACACCAACAAATTCAACAACAACCTCAACATTGAAAAACACATCCAAATTCAACAACAACTTCAACATTGAAAAACACCAACAAATTCAACAACAACCTCGACTTTGAAAAACACCAACAAATTCAACAACAACCTCAACATTGAAAAACTACAACAACCTCAACATTGAAAAACACCAACAAATACAACAACAACCTCAACATTGAAAAACAACAACAACCTCAACATTGAAAAACAGCAACAAATTCAACAACAACCTCAGCATTGAAAAACACCAACAAATTCAACAACAACTTCAACATTGAAAAACACCAACAAATTCAACAACAACCTCGAAATTGAAAAACACCAACAAATTCAACAACAACCTCAACATTGAAAAACAACAACAACCTCAACATTGAAAAAGAACTACAACCTCAACATTGAAAAAACACCAACAAATTCAACAACAACCTCAACATTGAAAAACAACAACAACCTCAACATTGAAAAACACCAACAAATTCAACAACATCTTCAACATTGAAAAACACCAACAAATTCAACAACAACCTCGAAATGGAAAACACCAACAAATTCAACAACAACCTCAACATTGAAAAACAACAACAACCTCAACATTGAAAAAGAACAACAACCTCAACATTGAAAAAACACCAACAGATTCAACAACAACCTCAACATTGAAAAACAACAACAACCTCAACATTGAAAAACACCAACAAATTCAACAACATCTTCAACATTGAAAAACACCAACAAATTCAACAACAACCTCGAAATTGAAAAACACCAACAAATTCAACAACAACCTCAACATTGAAAAACAGCAACAACCTCAACATTGAAAAACACCAACAAATTCAACAACCTCAACATTGAAAAACAACAACAACCTCAACATTGAAAAACACCAACAAATTCAAAAACAACCTCAACATTGAAAAACAACAACAACCTCAACATTGAAAAACACCAACAAATTCAACAAGAACTTCAACATGGAAAAAAACCAACAAATTCAACAACAACCTCGACATTGAAAAACACCAACAAATTCAACAACAACCTCAACATTGAAAAACACCAACAAATTCAACAACAACCTCAACATTGAAAAACAACAACAACCTCAACATTGAAAAACAACAAAAACTTCAAAATTGAAAAACACCAACAAATTCAACAACAACCTCAACATTGAAAAACAACAAAAACCTCAACATTGAAAAACACCAACAAATTCAACAAGAACTTCAACATGGAAAAAAACCAACAAATTCAACAACAACCTCGACATTGAAAAACACCAACAAATTCAACAACAACCTCAACATTGAAAAACACCAACAAATTCAAAAACAACCTCAACATTTAAAAACGCCAACAAATTCAACAACGACCTCAACATTGTAAAACACCAACAAATTCAACAACAACCTCAACATTGAAAAACACCAATAAATTCAACAACAACATCGACATTGAAAAACACCAACAAATTCAACAACAACCTCAACATTGAAAAACAACAACAACCTCAACATTGAAAAACACCAACAAATTCAACAACAACCTCAACGTTGAAAAACAACAACAACCTCAACATTGAAAAACACCAACAAATTCAACAACAACTTCAACATTGAAAAACACCAACAAATTCAACAACAACCTCGACATTGAAAAACACCATCAAATTCAACAACGACCTCAACATTGAAAAACAACAACAACCTCAACATTGAAAAACACCAACAAATTCAACAACAACCTCAACATTGAAAAACAACAACAACTACAACATTGAAAAACAACAACAAATTCAACAACAACCTCAACAATGAAAAACACCAACAAATTCAACAACAACCTCAACATGGAAAAACACCAACGAATTTAACAACAACCTCAACTTTGAAAAACAACAACAACCTCAACATGGAAAAACACCAACAAATTCAACAACAACCTCAACATTGAAAAACATCAACAACTTCAAAATTGAAAAAGAACCAACAAATTCAACAACAACCTCAACATTTAAAGACAACAACAACCTCAACATTGAAAAACACCAACAAATTCAACAACAACCTCAACATAGAAAAACACATCCAAATTCAACAACAACTTCAACATTGAAAAACACCAACAAATTCAACAACAACCTCGACTTTGAAAACACCAACAAATTCAACAACAACCTCAAGATTGAAAAACTACAACAACCTCAACATTGAAAAACACCAACAAATACAACAACAACCTCAACATTGAAAAACAACAACAACCTCAACATTGAAAAACAGCAACAAATTCAACAACAACCTCAGCATTGAAAAACACCAACAAATTCAACAACAACCTCAACATTGAAAAACAACAACAACCTCAACATTGAAAAAGAACAACAACCTCAACATTGAAAAAACACCAACAAATTCAACAACAACCTCAACATTGAAAAACAACAACAACCTCAAAATTGAAAAACACCAACAAATTCAACAACAACCTCAACATTGAAAAACAACAACAACCTCAACATTGAAAAACACCAACAAATTCAACAAGAACTTCAACATGGAAAAAAACCAACAAATTCAACAACAACCTCGACATTGAAAAACACCAACAAATTCAACAACAACCTCAACATTGAAAAACAACAACAACCTCAACAATGAAAAACACCAACAAATTCAACAACAACCTCAACAATGAAAAACACCAACAAATTCAACAACAACCTCAACATGGAAAAACACCAACGAATTTAACAACAACCTCAACTTTGAAAAACAACAACAACCTCAACATTGAAAAACACCAACAAATACAACAACAACCTCAACATTGAAAAACAACAACAACCTCAACATTGAAAAACAGCAACAATTTCAACAACAACCTCAGCATTGAAAAACACCAACAAATTCAACAACAACCTCAACATTGAAAAACAACAACAACCTCAACATTGAAAAAGAACAACAACTTCAAAATTGAAAAACACCAACAAATTCAACAACAACCTCAACATTTAAAGACAACAACAACCTCAACATTGAAAAACACCAACAAATTCAACAACAACCTCAACATTGAAAAACACATCCAAATTCAACAACAACTTCAACATTGAAAAACACCAACAAATTCAACAACAACCTCGACTTTGAAAAACACCAACAAATTCAACAACAACCTCAACATTGAAAAACTACAACAACCTCAACATTGAAAAACACCAACAAATACAACAACAACCTCAACATTGAAAAACAACAACAACCTCAACATTGAAAAACAGCAACAAATTCAACAACAACCTCAGCATTGAAAAACACCAACAAATTCAACAACGACCTCAACATTGAAAAACAACAACAACCTCAACATTGAAAAAGAACAACAACCTCAACATTGAAAAAACACCAACAAATTCAACAACAACCTCAACATTGAAAAACAACAACAACCTCAACATTGAAAAACACCAACAAATTCAACAACATCTTCAACATTGAAAAACACCAACAAATTCAACAACAACCTCGAAATTGAAAAACACCAACAAATTCAACAACAACCTCAACATTGAAAAACAACAACAACCTCAACATTGAAAAAGAACAACAACCTCAACATTGAAAAAACACCAACAAATTCAACAACAACCTCAACATTGAAAAACAACAACAACCTCAACATTGAAAAACACCAACAAATTCAACAACATCTTCAACATTGAAAAACACCAACAAATTCAACAACAACCTCGAAATTGAAAAACACCAACAAATTCAACAACAACCTCAACATTGAAAAACAGCAACAACCTCAACATTGAAAAACACCAACAAATTCAACAACCTCAACATTGAAAAACAACAACAACCTCAACATTGAAAAACACCAACAAATTCAAAAACAACCTCAACATTGAAAAACAACAACAACCTCAACATTGAAAAACAACAACAACCTCAAAATTGAAAAACACCAACAAATTCAACAACAACCTCAACATTGAAAAACAACAACAACCTCAACATTGAAAAACACCAACAAATTCAACAAGAACTTCAACATGGAAAAAAACCAACAAATTCAACAACAACCTCGACATTGAAAAACACCAACAAATTCAACAACAACCTCAACATTGAAAAACACCAACAAATTCAACAACAACCTCAACATTGAAAAACAACAACAACCTCAACATTGAAAAACAACAAAAACTTCAAAATTGAAAAACACCAACAAATTCAACAACAACCTCAACATTGAAAAACAACAAAAACCTCAACATTGAAAAACACCAACAAATTCAACAAGAACTTCAACATGGAAAAAAACCAACAAATTCAACAACAACCTCGACATTGAAAAACACCAACAAATTCAACAACAACCTCAACATTGAAAAACACCAACAAATTCAACAACAACCTCAACATTTAAAAACGCCAACAAATTCAACAACGACCTCAACATTGTAAAACACCAACAAATTCAACAACAACCTCAACATTGAAAAACACCAATAAATTCAACAACAACATCGACATTGAAAAACACCAACAAATTCAACAACAACCTCAACATTGAAAAACAACAACAACCTCAACATTGAAAAACACCAACAAATTCAACAACAACCTCAACGTTGAAAAACAACAACAACCTCAACATTGAAAAACACCAACAAATTCAACAACAACTTCAACATTGAAAAACACCAACAAATTCAACAACAACCTCGACATTGAAAAACACCATCAAATTCAACAACGACCTCAACATTGAAAAACAACAACAACCTCAACATTGAAAAACACCAACAAATTCAACAACAACCTCAACATTGAAAAACAACAACAACTACAACATTGAAAAACACCAACAAATTCAACAACAACCTCAACAATGAAAAACACCAACAAATTCAACAACAACCTCAACATGGAAAAACACCAACGAATTTAACAACTACCTCAACTTTGAAAAACAACAACAACCTCAACATGGAAAAACACCAACAAATTCAACAACAACCTCAACATTGAAAAACATCAACAACTTCAAAATTGAAAAACACCAACAAATTCAACAACAACCTCAACATTTAAAGACAACAACAACCTCAACATTGAAAAACACCAACAAATTCAACAACAACCTCAACATAGAAAAACACATCCAAATTCAACAACAACTTCAACATTGAAAAACACCAACAAATTCAACAACAACCTCGACTTTGAAAACACCAACAAATTCAACAACAACCTCAAGATTGAAAAACTACAACAACCTCAACATTGAAAAACACCAACAAATACAACAACAACCTCAACATTGAAAAACAACAACAACCTCAACATTGAAGAACAGCAACAAATTCAACAACAACCTCAGCATTGAAAAACACCAACAAATTCAACAACAACCTCAACATTGAAAAACAACAACAACCTCAACATTGAAAAAGAACAACAACCTCAACATTGAAAAAACACCAACAAATTCAACAACAACCTCAACATTGAAAAACAACAACAACCTCAACATTGAAAAACACCAACAAATTCAACAACATCTTCAACATTGAAAAACACCAACAAATTCAACAACAACCTCGAAATTGAAAAACACCAACAAATTCAACAACAACCTCAACATTGAAAAACAACAACAACCTCAACATTGAAAAACACCAACAAATTCAACAACCTCAACATTGAAAAACAACAACAACCTCAACATTGAAAAACACCAACAAATTCAAAAACAACCTCAACATTGAAAAACAACAACAACCTCAACATTGAAAAACAACAACAACCTCAAAATTGAAAAACACCAACAAATTCAACAACAACCTCAACATTGAAAAACAACAACAACCTCAACATTGAAAAACACCAACAAATTCAACAAGAACTTCAACATGGAAAAAAACCAACAAATTCAACAACAACCTCGACATTGAAAAACACCAACAAATTCAACAACAACCTCAAGATTGAAAAACACCAACAAATTCAACAACAACCTCAACATTGAAAAACAACAACAACCTCAACATTGAAAAACACCAACAAATTCAACAACAACCTCAACAATGAAAAACACCAACAAATTCAACAACAACCTCAACATGGAAAAACACCAACGAATTTAACAACAACCTCAACTTTGAAAAACAACAACAACCTCAACATGGAAAAACACCAACAAATTCAACAACAACCTCAACATTGAAAAACATCAACAACTTCAAAATTGAAAAACACCAACAAATTCAACAACAACCTCAACATTTAAAGACAACAACAACCTCAACATTGAAAAACACCAACAAATTCAACAACAACCTCAACATTGAAAAACACATCCAAATTCAACAACAACTTCAACATTGAAAAACACCAACAAATTCAACAACAACCTCGACTTTGAAAAACACCAACAAATTCAACAACAACCTCAACATTGAAAAACTACAACAACCTCAACATTGAAAAACACCAACAAATACAACAACAACCTCAACATTGAAAAACAACAACAACCTCAACATTGAAAAACAGCAACAAATTCAACAACAACGTCAGCATTGAAAAACACCAACAAATTCAACAACAACCTCAACATTGAAAAACAACAACAACCTCAACATTGAAAAAGAACAACAACCTCAACATTGAAAAAACACCAACAAATTCAACAACAACCTCAACATTGAAAAACAACAACAACCTCAACATTGAAAAACACCAACAATTTCAACAACATCTTCAACATTGAAAAACACCAACAAATTCAACAACAACCTCGAAATTGAAAAACACCAACAAATTCAACAACAACCTCAACATTGAAAAACAACAACAACCTCAACATTGAAAAACACCAACAAATTCAACAACCTCAACATTGAAAAACAACAACAACCTCAACATTGAAAAACACCAACAAATTCAAAAACAACCTCAACATTGAAAAACAACAACAACCTCAACATTGAAAAACAACAACCACCTCAAAATTGAAAAACACCAACAAATTCAACAACAACCTCAACATTGAAAAACAACAACAACCTCAACATTGAAAAACACCAACAAATTCAACAAGAACTTCAACATGGAAAAAAACCAACAAATTCAACAACAACCTCGACATTGAAAAACACCAACAAATTCAACAACATCCTCAACATTGAAAAACACCAACAAATTCAACAACAACCTCAACATTGAAAAACAACAACAACCTCAACATTGAAAAACAACAAAAACCTCAACATTGAAAAACACCAACAAATTCAACAAGAACTTCAACATGGAAAAAAACCAACAAATTCAACAACAACCTCGACATTGAAAAACACCAACAAATTCAACAACAACCTCAACATTGAAAAACACCAACAAATTCAACAACAACCTCAACATTTAAAAACGCCAACAAATTCAACAACGACCTCAACATTGTAAAACACCAACAAATTCAACAACAACCTCAACATTGAAAAACACCAACAAATTCAACAACAACATCGACATTGAAAAACACCAACAAATTCAACAACAACCTCAACATTGAAAAACAACAACAACCTCAACATTGAAAAACACCAACAAATTCAAAAACAACCTCAACGTTGAAAAACAACAACAACCTCAACATTGAAAAACACCAACAAATTCAACAACAACTTCAACATTGAAAAACACCAACAAATTCAACAACAACCTCGACATTGAAAAACACCATCAAATTCAACAACGACCTCAACATTGAAAAACAACAACAACCTCAACATTGAAAAACACCAACAAATTCAACAACAACCTCAATATTGAAAAACAACAACAACCTCAACATTGAAAAACACCAACAAATTCAACAACAACCTCAACATTGAAAAACACCAACACATTCAACAACAACCTCAACATTGAAAAACAACAACAACCTCAAAATTGAAAAACACCAACAAATTCAACAACAACCTCAACAATGAAAAACAACAACAACCACAACATTGAAAAACACCAACAAATTCAACAACAACTTCAACATTGAAAAAACCAACAAATTCAGCAACAACCTCGACATTGAAAAACACCAACAAATTCAACAACAACCTCAACATTGAAAAACACCAACAAATTCAACAACAACCACAACATTTAAAAACGCCAACAAATTCAACAACGACCTCAACATTGTAAAACACCAACAAATTCAACAACAACCTCAACATTGAAAAACACCAACAAATTCAACAACAACCTCAACATTGAAAAACACCAACAAATTCAACAACAACCTCAACATTGAAAAAGACCAACAAATTCAACAACAACCTCAACATTGAAAAACAACAACAACCTCAACATTGAAAAACACCAACAAATTCAACAACAACTTCAACATTGAAGAAAACCAACAAATTCAACAACAACCTCGAAATTGAAAAACACCAACAAATTCAACAACAACCTCAATATTGAAAAACAACAACAACCTCAACATTGAAAAACACCAACAAATTCAACAACAACCTCAACATTGAAAAACAACAACAACTACAACATTGAAAAACACCAACAAATTCAACAAAAACCTCAACAATGAAAAACACCAACAAATTCAACAACAACCTCAACATGGAAAAACACCAACGAATTTAACAACAACCTCAACTTTGAAAAACAACAACAACCTCAACATGGAAAAACACCAACAAATTCAACAACAACCTCAACATTGAAAAACATCAACAACTTCAAAATTGAAAAACACCAACAAATTCAACAACAACCTCAACATTTAAAGACAACAACAACCTCAACATTGAAAAACACCAACAAATTCAACAACAACCTCAACATAGAAAAACACATCCAAATTCAACAACAACTTCAACATTGAAAAACACCAACAAATTCAACAACAACCTCGACTTTGAAAACACCAACAAATTCAACAACAACCTCAAGATTGAAAAACTACAACAACCTCAACATTGAAAAACACCAACAAATACAACAACAACCTCAACATTGAAAAACAACAACAACCTCAACATTGAAAAACAGCAACAAATTCAACAACAACCTCAGCATTGAAAAACACCAACAAATTCAACAACAACCTCAACATTGAAAAACAACAACAACCTCAACATTGAAAAAGAACAACAACCTCAACATTGAAAAAACACCAACAAATTCAACAACAACCTCAACATTGAAAAACAACAACAACCTCAACATTGAAAAACACCAACAAATTCAACAACATCTTCAACATTGAAAAACACCAACAAATTCAACAACAACCTCGAAATTGAAAAACACCAACAAATTCAACAACAACCTCAACATTGAAAAACAACAACAACCTCAACATTGAAAAACACCAACAAATTCAACAACCTCAACATTGAAAAACAACAACAACCTCAACATTGAAAAACACCAACAAATTCAAAAACAACCTCAACATTGAAAAACAACAACAACCTCAACATTGAAAAACAACAACAACCTCAAAATTGAAAAACACCAACAAATTCAACAACAACCTCAACATTGAAAAACAACAACAACCTCAACATTGAAAAACACCAACAAATTCAACAAGAACTTCAACATGGAAAAAAACCAACAAATTCAACAACAACCTCGACATTGAAAAACACCAACAAATTCAACAACAACCTCAAGATTGAAAAACACCAACAAATTCAACAACAACCTCAACATTGAAAAACAACAACAACCTCAACATTGAAAAACACCAACAAATTCAACAACAACCTCAACAATGAAAAACACCAACAAATTCAACAACAACCTCAACATGGAAAAAAACCAACGAATTTAACAACAACCTCAACTTTGAAAAACAACAACAACCTCAACATGGAAAAACACCAACAAATTCAACAACAACCTCAACATTGAAAAACATCAACAACTTCAAAATTGAAAAACACCAACAAATTCAACAACAACCTCAACATTTAAAGACAACAACAACCTCAACATTGAAAAACACCAACAAATTCAACAACAACCTCAACATTGAAAAACACATCCAAATTCAACAACAACTTCAACATTGAAAAACACCAACAAATTCAACAACAACCTCGACTTTGAAAAACACCAACATATTCAACAACAACCTCAACATTGAAAAACTACAACAACCTCAACATTGAAAAACACCAACAAATACAACAACAACCTCAACATTGAAAAACAACAACAATCTCAACATTGAAAAACAGCAACAAATTCAACAACAACCTCAGCATTGAAAAACACCAACAAATTCAACAACAACCTCAACATTGAAAAACAACAGCAACCTCAACATTGAAAAAGAACACCAACCTCAACATTGAAAAAACACCAACAAATTCAACAACAACCTCAACATTGAAAAACAACAACAACCTCAACATTGAAAAACACCAACAAATTCAACAACATCTTCAACATTGAAAAACACCAACAAATTCAACAACAACCTCGAAATTGAAAAACACCAACAAATTCAACAACAACCTCAACATTGAAAAACAACAACAACCTCAACATTGAAAAACAACAAAAACTTCAAAATTGAAAAACACCAACAAATTCAACAACAACCTCAACATTGAAAAACAACAATAACCTCAACATTGAAAAACACCAACAAATTCAACAAGAACTTCAACATGGAAAAAAACCAACAAATTCAACAACAACCTCGACATTGAAAAACACCAACAAATTCAACAACAACCTCAACATTGAAAAACACCAACAAATTCAACAACAACCTCAACATTTAAAAACGCCAACAAATTCAACAACGACCTCAACATTGTAAAACACCAACAAATTCAACAACAACCTCAACATTGAAAAACACCAACAAATTCAACAACAACATCGACATTGAAAAACACCAACAAATTCAACAACAACCTCAACATTGAAAAACAACAACAACCTCAACATTGAAAAACACCAACAAATTCAAAAACAACCTCAACGTTGAAAAACAACAACAACCTCAACATTGAAAAACACCAACAAATTCAACAACAACTTCAACATTGAAAAACATCAACAAATTCAACAACAACCTCGACATTGAAAAACACCATCAAATTCAACAACGACCTCAACATTGAAAAACAACAACAACCTCAACATTGAAAAACACCAACAAATTCAACAACAACCTCAATATTGAAAAACAACAACAACCTCAACATTGAAAAACACCAACAAATTCAACAACAACCTCAACATTGAAAAACACCAACACATTCAACAACAACCTCAACATTGAAAAACAACAACAACCTCAAAATTGAAAAACACCAACAAATTCAACAACAACCTCAACAATGAAAAACAACAACAACCACAACATTGAAAAACACCAACAAATTCAACAACAACTTCAACATTGAAAAAACCAACAAATTCAGCAACAACCTCGACATTGAAAAACACCAACAAATTCAACAACAACCTCAACATTGAAAAACACCAACAAATTCAACAACAACCACAACATTTAAAAACGCCAACAAATTCAACAACGACCTCAACATTGTAAAACACCAACAAATTCAACAACAACCTCAACATTGAAAAACACCAACAAATTCAACAACAACCTCAACATTGAAAAACACCAACAAATTCAACAACAACCTCAACATTGAAAAAGACCAACAAATTCAACAACAACCTCAACATTGAAAAACAACAACAACCTCAACATTGAAAAACACCAACAAATTCAACAACAACTTCAACATTGAAGAAAACCAACAAATTCAACAACAACCTCGAAATTGAAAAACACTAACAAATTCAACAACAACCTCAATTTTGAAAAACAACACCAACCTCAACATTGAAAAACACCAACAAATTCAACAACAACCTCAACATTGAAAAACAACAACAACTACAACATTGAAAAACACCAACAAATTCAACAAAAACCTCAACAATGAAAAACACCAACAAATTCAACAACAACCTCAACATGGAAAAACACCAACGAATTTAACAACAACCTCAACTTTGAAAAACAACAACAACCTCAACATGGAAAACACCAACAAATTCAACAACAACCTCAACATTGAAAAACATCAACAACTTCAAAATTGAAAAACACCAACAAATTCAACAACAACCTCAACATTTAAAGACAACAACAACCTCAACATTGAAAAACACCAACAAATTCAACAACAACCTCAACATAGAAAAACACATCCAAATTCAACAACAACTTCAACATTGAAAAACACCAACAAATTCAACAACAACCTCGACTTTGAAAACACCAACAAATTCAACAACAACCTCAAGATTGAAAAACTACAACAACCTCAACATTGAAAAACACCAACAAATACAACAACAACCTCAACATTGAAAAACAACAACAACCTCAACATTGAAAAACAGCAACAAATTCAACAACAACCTCAGCATTGAAAAACACCAACAAATTCAACAACAACCTCAACATTGAAAAACAACAACAACCTCAACATTGAAAAAGAACAACAACCTCAACATTGAAAAAACACCAACAAATTCAACAACAACCTCAACATTGAAAAACAACAACAACCTCAACATTGAAAAACACCAACAAATTCAACAACATCTTCAACATTGAAAAACACCAACAAATTCAACAACAACCTCGAAATTGAAAAACACCAACAAATTCAACAACAACCTCAACATTGAAAAACAACAACAACCTCAACATTGAAAAACACCAACAAATTCAACAACCTCAACATTGAAAAACAACAACAACCTCAACATTGAAAAACACCAACAAATTCAAAAACAACCTCAACATTGAAAAACAACAACAACCTCAACATTGAAAAACAACAACAACCTCAAAATTGAAAAACACCAACAAATTCAACAACAACCTCAACATTGAAAAACAACAACAACCTCAACATTGAAAAACACCAACAAATTCAACAAGAACTTCAACATGGAAAAAAACCAACAAATTCAACAACAACCTCGACATTGAAAAACACCAACAAATTCAACAACAACCTCAAGATTGAAAAACACCAACAAATTCAACAACAACCTCAACATTGAAAAACAACAACAACCTCAACATTGAAAAACACCAACAAATTCAACAACAACCTCAACAATGAAAAACACCAACAAATTCAACAACAACCTCAACATGGAAAAAAACCAACGAATTTAACAACAACCTCAACTTTGAAAAACAACAACAACCTCAACATGGAAAAACACCAACAAATTCAACAACAACCTCAACATTGAAAAACATCAACAACTTCAAAATTGAAAAACACCAACAAATTCAACAACAACCTCAACATTTAAAGACAACAACAACCTCAACATTGAAAAACACCAACAAATTCAACAACAACCTCAACATTGAAAAACACATCCAAATTCAACAACAACTTCAACATTGAAAAACACCAACAAATTCAACAACAACCTCGACTTTGAAAAACACCAACAAATTCAACAACAACCTCAACATTGAAAAACTACAACAACCTCAACATTGAAAAACACCAACAAATACAACAACAACCTCAACATTGAAAAACAACAACAACCTCAACATTGAAAAACAGCAACAAATTCAACAACAACCTCAGCATTGAAAAACACCAACAAATTCAACAACAACCTCAACATTGAAAAACAACAGCAACCTCAACATTGAAAAAGAACAACAACCTCAACATTGAAAAAACACCAACAAATTCAACAACAACCTCAACATTGAAAAACAACAACAACCTCAACATTGAAAAACACCAACAAATTCAACAACATCTTCAACATTGAAAAACACCAACAAATTCAACAACAACCTCGAAATTGAAAAACACCAACAAATTCAACAACAACCTCAACATTGAAAAACAACAACAACCTCAACATTGAAAAACACCAACAAATTCAACAACCTCAACATTGAAAAACAACAACAACCTCAACATTGAAAAACACCAACAAATTCAAAAACAACCTCAACATTGAAAAACAACAACAACCTCAACATTGAAAAACAACAACAACCTCAAAATTGAAAAACACCAACAAATTCAACAACAACCTCAACATTGAAAAACAACAACAACCTCAACATTGAAAAACACCAACAAATTCAACAAGAACTTCAAGATGGAAAAAAACCTTCAAATTCAACAACAACCTCGACATTGAAAAACACCAACAAATTCAACAACAACCTCAACATTGAAAAACACCAACAAATTCAACAACAACCTCAACATTTAAAAACGCCAACAAATTCAACAACGACCTCAACATTGTAAAACACCAACAAATTCAACAACAACCTCAACATTGAAAAACACCAACAAATTCAACAACAACCTCGACATTGAAAAACACCAACAAATTCAACAACAACCTCAACATTGAAAAACAACAACAACCTCAACATTGAAAAACACCAACAATTTCAACAACAACCTCAACGTTGAAAAACAACAACAACCTCAACATTGAAAAACACCAACAAATTCAACAACAACTTCAACATCGAAAAACACCAACAACTTCAACAACAACCTCGACATTGAAATACACCATCAAATTCAACAACGACCTCAACATTGAAAAACAACAACAACCTCAACATTGAAAAACACAAACAAATTCAACAACAACCTCAATATTGAAAAACAACAACAACCTCAACATTGAAAAACACCAACAAATTCAACAACAACCTCAACATTGAAAAACACCAACACATTCAACAACAACCTCAACATTGAAAAACAACAACAACCTCAACATTGAAAAACACCAACAAATTCAACAACAACCTCAACAATGAACAACACCAACAAATTCAACAACAACCTCAACATTGAAAAACACCAACAAATTAAACATCAACCTCAACTTTGAAAAACAACAACAACCTCAACATGGAAAAACACCAACAAATTCAACAACAACCTCAACATTGAAAAACAACAACAACCACAAAATTGAAAAACACCAACAAATTCAACAACAACCTCCAAATTGAAAAACAACAACAACCACAACATTGAAAAACACCAACAAATTCAACAACAACTTCAACATTGAAAAAACCAACAAATTCAGCAACAACCTCGACATTGAAAAACACCAACAAATTCAACAACAACCTCAACATTGAAAAACACCAACAAATTCAACAACAACCTCAACATTTAAAAACGCCAACAAATTCAAAACGACCTCAACATTGTAAAACAACAACAAATTCAAGAACAACCTCAACATTGAAAAACACCAACAAATTCAACAACAACCTCAACATTGAAAAACACCAACAAATTCAACAACAACCTCAACATTGAAAAACACCAACAAATTCAACAACAACCTCAACATTGAAAAACAACAACAACCTCAACATTGAAAAACACCAACAAATTCAACAACAACCTCGAAATTGAAAAACACCAACAAATTCAACAACAACCTCAACATTGGAAAACAACAACAACCTCAACATTGAAAAACACCATCAAATTCAAGAACAACCTCAACATTGAAAAACAACAACAACCTCAACATTGAAAAACACCAACAAATTCAACAACAACCTCAACAATGAAAAACACCAACAAATTCAACAACAACCTCAACATGGAAAAACACCAACAAATTTAACAACAACCTCAACTTTGAAAAACAACAACAACCTCAACATGGAAAAACACCAACAAATTCAACAACAACCTCAACATTGAAAAACAACAACAACTTCAAAATTGAAAAACACCTACAAATTCAACAACCTCAACATTTAAAGACAACATCAACATCAACATTGAAAAACACCAACAAATTCAACAACAACCTCAACAATGAAAAACACCAACAAATTCAACAACAACTTCAACATTGAAAAACACCAACAAATTCAACAACAACCTCGACATTGAAAAACCCCAACAAATTCAACAACAACCTCAACATTGAAAAACTACAACAACCTCAACATTGAAAAGCACCAACAAATACAACAACAACCTCAACATTGAAAAACAACAACAACCTCAACATTGAAAAACACCAACAAATTGAACAACAACCTCAACATCGAAAAACAACAACAACCTCAACTTTGAAAAACAACAACAACCTCAACATTGAAAAACACCAACAAATTCAACAACAACCTCAACATTGAAAAACAACAACAACCTCAACATTGAAAAACAACAACAACCTCAACATTGAAAAACACCAACAAATTCAACAACAACCTCAATATTGAAAAACAACAACAACCTCAACATTGAAAAACACCAACAAATTCAACAACAACCTCAACATTGAAAAACAAGAACAACCAAAACATTGAAAAACACCAACAAATTCAACAACAACTTCAACATTGAAAAAACCAACAAATTCAGCAACAACCTCGACATTGAAAAACACCAACAAATTCAACAACAACCTCAACATTGAAAAACACCAACAAATTCAACAACAACCACAACATTTAAAACCGCCAACAAATTCAACAACGACCTCAACATTGTAAAACACCAACAAATTCAACAACAAACTCAACATTGAAAAACACCAACAAATTCAACAACAACCTCAACATTGAAAAACACCAACAAATTCAACAACAACCTCAACATTGAAAAAGACCAACAAATTCAACAACAACCTCAACATTGAAAAACAACAACAACCTCAACATTGAAAAACACCAACAAATTCAACAACAACTTCAACATTGAAGAAAACCAACAAATTGAACAACAACCTCGAAATTGAAAAACACCAACAAATTCAACAACAACCTCAACATTGAAAAACAACAACAACCTCAACATTGAAAAACACCAACAAATTCAACAACAACCTCAACATTGAAAAACAACAACAACCTCAACATTGAAAAACACCAACAAATTCAACAACAACCTTAACAATGAAAAACACCAACAAATTCAACAACAACCTCAACATGGAAAAACACCAACGAATTTAACAACAACCTCAACTTTTGAAAAACAACAACAACCTCAACATGGAAAAACACCAACAAATTCAACAACAACCTCAACATTGAAAAACATCAACAACTTCAAAATTGAAAAACACCAACAAATTCAACAACAACCTCAACATTTAAAGACAACAACAACCTCAACATTGAAAAACACCAACAAATTCAACAACAACCTCAACAATGAAAAACACCAACAAATTCAACACAACACTTCAACATTGAAAACACCAACAAATTCAACAACAACCTCGACATTGAAAAACACCAACAAATTCAACAACAACCTCAACATTGAAAAACTACAACAACCTCAACATTGAAAAGCACCAACAAATACAACAACAACCTCAACTTTGAAAACAAAAACAACCTCAACATTGAAAAACACCAACAAATTCAACAACAACCTCAACATCGAAAAACAACAACAATCTCAACATTGAAAAACAACAACAACCTCAACATTGAAAAACACCAACAAATTCAACAACAACCTCAACATTGAAAAACAACAACAACCTCAACATTGAAAAACACCAACAAATTCAACAACAACCTCAACAATGAATAACACCAACAAATTCAACAACAACCTCAACATTGAAAAACACCAACAAATTAAAACATCAACCTCAACTTTGAAAAACAACAACAACCTCAACATGGAAAAACACCAACAAATTCAACAACAACCTCAACATTGAAAAACAACAACAACCACAAAATTGAAAAACACCAACAAATTCAACAACAACCTCCAAATTGAAAAACAACAACAACCACAACATTGAAAAACACCAACAAATTCAACAACAACTTCAACATTGAAAAAACCAACAAATTCAGCAACAACCTCGACATTGAAAAAAACCAACAAATTCAACAACAACCTCGAAATTGAAAAACACCAACAAATTCAACAACAACCTCAACATTGGAAAACAACAACAACCTCAACATTGAAAAACACCATCAAATTCAACAACAACCTCAACATTGAAAAACAACAACAACCTCAACATTGAAAAACACCAACAAATTCAACAACAACCTCAACAATGAAAAACACCAACAAATTCAACAAAAACCTCAACATGGAAAAACACCAACAAATTTAACATCAACCTCAACTTTGAAAAACAACAACAACCTCAACATGGAAAAAACACCAACAAATTCAACAACAACCTCAACATTGAAAAACAACAACAACTTCAAAATTGAAAAACACCAACAAATTCAACAACCTCAACATTTAAAGACAACATCAACATCAACATTGAAAAACACCAACAAATTCAACAACAACCTCAACAATGAAAAACACCAACAAATTCAACAACAACTTCAACATTGAAAAACACCAACAAATTCAACAACAACCTCGACATTGAAAAACACCAACAAATTCAACAACAACCTCAACATTGAAAAACTACAACAACCTCAACATTGAAAAGCACCAACAAATACAACAACAACCTCAACATTGAAAAACAACAACAACCTCAACATTGAAAAACACCAACAAATTCAACAACAACCTCAACATCGAAAAACAACGACAACCTCAACTTTGAAAAACAACAACAACCTCAACATTGAAAAACACCAACAAATTCAACAACAACCTCAACATTGAAAAACAACAACAACCTCAACATTGAAAAACAACAACAACCTCAACATTGAAAAACACCAACAAATTCAACAACAACCTCAATATTGAAAAACAACAACAACCCTCAACATTGAAAAACACCAACAAATTCAACAACAACCTCAACATTGAAAAACACCAACAAATTCAACAACAACCTCAACATTGAAAATCAACAACAACCTCAACATTGAAAAACACCAACAAATTCAACAACAACCTCAACAATGAAAAACACCAACAAATTCAACAACAACCGCAACATTGAAAAACACCAACAAATTAAACATCAACCTCAACTTTGAAAAACAACAACAACCTCAACATGGAAAAACACCAACAAATTGAACAACAACCTCAACATTGAAAAACAACAACAACCTCAAAATTGAAAAACACCAACAAATTCAACAACAACCTCAACATTGAAAAACAAGAACAACCAAAACATTGAAAAACACCAACAAATTCAACAACAACTTCAACATTGAAAAAACCAACAAATTCAGCAACAACCTCGACATTGAAAAACACCAACAAATTCAACAACAACCTCAACATTGAAAAACACCAACAAATTCAACAACAACCACAACATTTAAAAACGCCAACAAATTCAACAACGACCTCAACATTGTAAAACACCAACAAATTCAACAACAACCTCAACATTGAAAAACACCAACAAATTCAACAACAACCTCAACATTGAAAAACACCAACAAATTCAACAACAACCTCAACATTGAAAAAGACCAACAAATTCAACAACAACCTCAACATTGAAAAACAACAACAACCTCAACATTGAAAAACACCAACAAATTCATCAACAACTTCAACATTGAAGAAAACCAACAAATTGAACAACAACCTCGAAATTGAAAAACACCAACAAATTCAACAACAACCTCAACATTGAAAAACAACAACAACCTCAACATTGAAAAACACCAACAAATTCAACAACAACCTCAACATTGAAAAACAACAACAACCTCAACATTGAAAAACACCAACAAATTCAACAACAACCTCAACAATGAAAAACACCAACAAATTCAACAACAACCTCAACATGGAAAAACACCAACGAATTTAACAACAAACTCAACAATGAAAAACAACAACAACCTCAACATGGAAAAACACCAACAAATTCAACAACAACCTCAACATTGAAAAACATCAACAACTTCAAAATTGAAAAACACCAACAAATTCAACAACAACCTCAACATTTAAAGACAACAACAACCTCAACATTGAAAAACACCAACAAATTCAACAACAACCTCAACAATGAAAAACACCAACAAATTCAACAACAACTTCAACATTGAAAAACACCAACAAATTCAACAACAACCTCGACATTGAAAAACACCAACAAATTCAACAACAACCTCAACATTGAAAAACTACAACAACCTCAACATTGAAAATTACCAACAAATACAACAACAACCTCAACTTTGAAAAACAACAACAACCTCAACATTGAAAACACCAACAAATTCAACAACAACCTCAACATCGAAAAACAACAACAACCTATACATTGAAAAACAACAACAACCTCAACATTGAATAACACCAACAAATTCAACAACAACCTCAACATTGAAAAACAAAAACAACCTCAACATTGAAAAACACCAACAAATTCAACAACAACTTCAACATTGAAAAACACCAACAAATTCAAAAACAACCTCGAAATTGAAAAACACCAACAAATTCAACAACCTCAACATTGAAAAACAACAACAACCTCAACATTGAAAAACACCAACAAATTCAACAACGACCTCAACATTGAAAAAACAACAACAACCTCAACATTGAAAAGCACCAACAAATTCAACAACAACCTCAACATTGAAAAACACCAACAAATTTAACAACAACCCTCAACATTGAAAAACAAGAACAACCTCAACATGTAAAAATACCAACAAATTCAACAACAACCTCAACATTGAAAAACACATCCAAATTCAACAACAACCTCGACATTGAAAACACCAACAAATTCAAGAACAACCTCAACATTGAAAAACTACAACAACCTCAACATTGAAAAACTCCAACAAATACAACAACAACCTCAACATTGAAAAACAACAACAACCTCAACATTGAAAAACAGCAACAAATTCAACAACAACCTCAGGATTGAAAAACACCAACAAATTCAACAACAACCTCAACATTGAAAAACAACAACAACCTCAACATTGAAAAAACAACAACAACCTCAACATTGAAAAACACCAACAAATTCAACAACAACCTCAACATTGAAAAACACCAACAAATTCAACAACAACTTCAACATTGAAAAACACCTACAAATTCAACAACAACCTCGAAATTGAAAAACACCAACAAATTCAACAACAACCTCAACATGTAAAAACACCAACAAATTCAACAACAACCTCAACATTGAAAAACAACAACAACCTCAACATTGAAAAACACCAACAAATTCAACAACAACCTCAACATTGAAAAACAACAACAACCTCAACATTGAAAAACACCAACAAATTCAACAACAACTTCAACATTGAAAAACACCAACAAATTCAACAACAACCTCGAAATTGAAAAACACCAACAAATTCAACAACAACCTCAACATTGAAAAACAACAACAACCTCAACATTGAAAAACACCAACAAATTCAACAACCTCAACATTGAAAAACAACAACAACCTCAACATTGAAAAACACCAACAAATTCAAAAACAACCTCAACATTGAAAAACAACAACAACCTCAACATTGAAAAACAACAACAACCTCAACATTGAAAAACAACAACAACCTCAACATTGAAAAACAGCAACAAATTCAACAACAACCTCAGCATTGAAAAACACCAAGAAATTCAACAACAACCTCAACATTGAAAAACAACAACAACCTCAACATTGAAAAAGAACAACAACCTCAACATTGAAAAAACACCAACAAATTCAACAACAACCTCAGCATTGAAAAACACCAACAAATTCAACAACCTCAACATTGAAAAATAACAACAACCTCAACATTGAAAAACACCAACAAATTCAAAAACAACCTCAACATTGAAAAACAACAACAACCTCAACATTGAAAAACAACAACAACCTCAAAATTGAAAAACACCAACAAATTCAACAACAACCTCAACATTGAAAAACAACAACAACCTCAACATTGAAAAACACCAACAAATTCAACAAGAACTTCAACATGGAAAAAAACCAACAAATTCAACAACAACCTCGACATTGAAAAACACCAACAAATTCAACAACAACCTCAACATTGAAAAACACCAACAATTTCAACAACAACCTCAACATTTAAAAACGCCAACAAATTCAACAACGACCTCAACATTGTAAAACACCAACAAATTCAACAAAAACCTCAACATTGAAAAACACCAACAAATTCAACAACAACCTCGACATTGAAAAACAACAACAAATTCAACAACAACCTCAACATTGAATAACAACAACAACCTCAACATTGAAAAACACCAACAAATTCAACAACAACCTCAACGTTGAAAAACAACAACAACCTCAACATTGAAAAACACCAACAAATTCAACAACAACTTCAACATTGAAAAACACCAACAAATTCAACAACAACCTCGACATTGAAAAACACCATCAAATTCAACAACGACCTCAACATTGAAAAACAACAACAACCTCAACATTGAAAAACACAAACAAATTCAACAACAACCTCAATATTGAAAAACAACAACAACCTCAACATTGAAAAACACCAACAAATTCAACAACAACCTCAACATTGAAAAACACCAACACATTCAACAACAACCTCAACATTGAAAAACAACAACAACCTCAACATTGAAAAACACCAACAAATTCATCAACAACCTCAACAATGAATAACACCAACAAATTCAACAACAACCTCAACATTGAAAAACACCAACAAATTAAACATCAACCTCAACTTTGAAAAACAACAACAACCTCAACATGGAAAAACACCAACAAATTCAACAACAACCTCAACATTGAAAAACAACAACAACCTCAAAATTGAAAAACACCAACAAATTCAACAACAACCTCCACATTGAAAAACAACAACAACCACAACATTGAAAAACACCAACAAATTCAACAACAACTTCAACATTGAAAAAACCAACAAATTCAGCAACAACCTCGACATTGAAAAACACCAACAAATTCAACAACAACCTAAACATTGAAAAACACCAACAAATTCAACAACAACCTCAACATTTAAAAACGCCAAAAAATTCAACAACGACCTCAACATTGTAAAACACCAACAAATTCAACAACAACCTCAACATTGAAAAACACCAACCAATTCAACAACAACCTCAACATTGAAAAACACCAACAATTTCAACAACAACCTCAACATTGAAAAACACCAACAAATTCAACAACAACCTCAACATTGAAAAACAACAACAACCTCAACATTGAAAAACACCAACAAATTCAACAACAACCTCGAAATAGAAAAACACCAACAAATTCAACAACAACCTCAACATTGGAAAACAACAACAACCTCAACATTGAAAAACACCATCAAATTCAACAACAACCTCAACATTGAAAAACAACAACAACCTCAACATTGAAAAACACCAACAAATTCAACAACAACCTCAACAATGAAAAACACCGACAAATTCAACAACAACCTCAACATGTAAAAACACCAACAAATTTAACAACAACCTCAACTTTGAAAAACAACAACAACCTCAACATGGAAAAACACCAACAAATTCAACAACAACCTCAACATTGAAAAACAACAACAACTTCAAAATTGAAAACACCAACAAATTCAACAACAACCTCAACATTTAAAGACAACAACAACATCAACATTGAAAAACACCAACAAATTCAACAACAACCTCAGCAATGAAAAACACCAACAAATTCAACAACAACTTCAACATTGAAAAACACCAACAAATTCAACAACAACCTCAACATTGAAAAACAACAACAACCTCAACATTGAAAAACACCAACAAATTCAACAAGAACTTCAACATGGAAAAAAACCAACAAATTCAACAACAACCTCGACATTGAAAAACACCAACAATTTCAACAACAACCTCAACATTGAAAAACACCAACAAATTCAACAACAACCTCAACATTTAAAAACGCCAACAAATTCAACAACGACCTCAACATTGTAAAACACCAACAAATTGAACAACAACCTCAACATTGAAAAACACCAACAAATTCAACAACAACCTCGACATTGAAAAACACCAACAAATTCAACAACAACCTCAGCATTGAAAAACAACAGCAACCTCAATATTGAAAAACACCAACAAATTCAACAACAACCTCAACGTTGAAAAACAACAACAACCTCAACATTGAAAAACACCAACAAATTCAACAACAACATCAACATTGAAAAACACCAACAAATTCAACAACAACCTCGACATTGAAAAACACCATCAAATTCAACAACGACCTCAACATTGAAAAACAACAACAACCTCAACATTGAAAAACACAAACAAATTCAACAACAACCTCAATATTGAAAAACAACAACAACCTCAACATTGAAAAACACCAACAAATTCAACAACAACCTCAACATTGAAAAACACCAACACATTCAACAACAACCTCAACATTGAAAAACAACAACAACCTCAACATTGAAAAACACCAACAAATTCAACAACAACCTCAACAATGAATAACACCAACAAATTCAACAACAACCTCAACATTGAAAAACACCAACAAATTAAACATCAACCTCAACTTTGAAAAACAACAACAACCTCAACATGGAAAAACACCAACAAATTCAACAACAACCTCAACATTGAAAAACAACAACAACCTCAAAATTGAAAAACACCAACAAATTCAACAACCTCCACATTGAAAAACAACAACAACCTCAACATTGAAAAACACCAACAAATTCAACAACAACCTCAACATTTAAAAACGCCAACAAATTCAACAACGACCTCAACATTGTAAAACACCAACAAATTCAACAACAACCTCAACATTGAAAAACACCAACAAATTCAACAACAACCTCAACATTGAAAAACACCAACAAATTCAACAACAACCTCAACATTGAAAAACACCAACAAATTCAACAACAACCTCAACATCGAAAAACAACAACAACCTCAACATTGAAAAACAACAACAACCTCAACATTGAAAAACACCAACAAATTCAACAACAACCTCAACATTGAAAAACAACAACAACCTCAACATTGAAAAACACCAACAAATTCAACAACAACTTCAACATTGAAAAACACCAACAAATTCAACCACAACCTCGAAATTGAAAAGCACCAACAAATTCAACAACCTCAACATTGAAAAACAACAACAATCTCAACATTGAAAAACACCAACAAATTCAACAACAACCTCAACATTTAAAAACAACAACAACCTCAACATTGAAAAACACCTACAAATTCAACAACAACCTCAACATTGAAAAACACATCCAAATTCAACAACAACTTCAACATTGAAGAACACCAACAAATACAACAACAACCTCAACATTGAAAAACAACAACAACCTCAACATTGAAAAACAGCAACAAATTCAACAACAACCTCAGGATTGAAAAACACCAACAAATTCAACAGCAACCTCAACATTGAAAAACAACAACAACCTCAACATTGAAAAACAACAACAACCTCAACATTGAAAAACACCAACAAATTCAACAACAACCTCAACATTGAAAAACAACAACAACCTCAACATTGAAAAACACCAACAAATTCAACAACAACTTCAACATTGAAAAACACCAACAAATTCAACAACAACCTCGAAATTGAAAAACACCAACAAATTCAACAACAACCTCAACATTGAAAAACAACAACAACCTCAACATTGAAAAACACCAACAAATTCAACAACCTCAACATTGAAAAACAACAACAACCTCAACATTGAAAAACACCAACAAATTCAAAAACAACCTCAACATTGAAAAACAACAACAACCTCAACATTGAAAAACAACAACAACCTCAACATTGAAAAACAACAACAACCTCAACATTGAAAAACAGCAACAAATTCAACAACAACCTCAGCATTGAAAAACACCAACAAATTCAACAACAACCTCAACATTGAAAAACAACAACAACCTCAACATTGAAAAACAACAACAACCTCAACATTGAAAAAACACCAACAAATTCAACAACAACCTCAACATTGAAAAACAACAAAAACCTCAACATTGAAAAACACCAACAAATTCAACAACATCTTCAACATTGAACAACACCAACAAATTCAACAACAACCTCGATATTGAAAAACACCAACAAATTCAACAACAACCTCAACATTGAAAAACAACAACAACCTCAACATTGAAAAACACCAACAAATTCAACAACCTCAACATTGCAAAACAACAACAACCTCAACATTGAAAAACACCAACAAATTCAAAAACAACCTCAACATTGAAAAACAACAACAACCTCAACATTGAAAAACAACAACAACCTCAAAATTGAAAAACACCAACAAATTCAACAACAACCTCAACATTGAAAAACAACAACAACCTCAACATTGAAAAACACCAACAAATTCAACAAGAACTTCAACATGGAAAAAAACCAACAAATTCAACAACAACCTCGACATTGAAAAACACCAACAATTTCAACAACAACCTCAACATTGAAAAACACCAACAAATTCAACAACAACCTCAACATTTAAAAACGCCAACAAATTCAACAACGACCTCAACATTGTAAAACACCAACAAATTGAACAACAACCTCAACATTGAAAAACACCAACAAATTCAACAACAACCTCGACATTGAAAAACACCAACAAATTCAACAACAACCTCAGCATTGAAAAACAACAGCAACCTCAATATTGAAAAACACCAACAAATTCAACAACAACCTCAACGTTGAAAAACAACAACAACCTCAACATTGAAAAACACCAACAAATTCAACAACAACATCAACATTGAAAAACACCAACAAATTCAACAACAACCTCGACATTGAAAAACACCATCAAATTCAACAACGACCTCAACATTGAAAAACAACAACAACCTCAACATTGAAAAACACAAACAAATTCAACAACAACCTCAATATTGAAAAACAACAACAACCTCAACATTGAAAAACACCAACAAATTCAACAACAACCTCAACATTGAAAAACACCAACACATTCAACAACAACCTCAACATTGAAAAACAACAACAACCTCAACATTGAAAAACACCAACAAATTCAACAACAACCTCAACAATGAATAACACCAACAAATTCAACAACAACCTCAACATTGAAAAACACCAACAAATTAAACATCAACCTCAACTTTGAAAAACAACAACAACCTCAACATGGAAAAACACCAACAAATTCAACAACAACCTCAACATTGAAAAACAACAACAACCTCAAAATTGAAAAACACCAACAAATTCAACAACCTCCACATTGAAAAACAACAACAACCTCAACATTGAAAAACACCAACAAATTCAACAACAACCTCAACATTTAAAAACGCCAACAAATTCAACAACGACCTCAACATTGTAAAACACCAACAAATTCAACAACAACCTCAACATTGAAAAACACCAACAAATTCAACAACAACCTCAACATTGAAAAACACCAACAAATTCAACAACAACCTCAACATTGAAAAACACCAACAAATTCAACAACAACCTCAACATCGAAAAACAACAACAACCTCAACATTGAAAAACAACAACAACCTCAACATTGAAAAACACCAACAAATTCAACAACAACCTCAACATTGAAAAACAACAACAACCTCAACATTGAAAAACACCAACAAATTCAACAACAACTTCAACATTGAAAAACACCAACAAATTCAACCACAACCTCGAAATTGAAAAGCACCAACAAATTCAACAACCTCAACATTGAAAAACAACAACAATCTCAACATTGAAAAACACCAACAAATTCAACAACAACCTCAACATTTAAAAACAACAACAACCTCAACATTGAAAAACACCTACAAATTCAACAACAACCTCAACATTGAAAAACACATCCAAATTCAACAACAACTTCAACATTGAAGAACACCAACAAATACAACAACAACCTCAACATTGAAAAACAACAACAACCTCAACATTGAAAAACAGCAACAAATTCAACAACAACCTCAGGATTGAAAAACACCAACAAATTCAACAGCAACCTCAACATTGAAAAACAACAACAACCTCAACATTGAAAAACAACAACAACCTCAACATTGAAAAACACCAACAAATTCAACAACAACCTCAACATTGAAAAACAACAACAACCTCAACATTGAAAAACACCAACAAATTCAACAACAACTTCAACATTGAAAAACACCAACAAATTCAACAACAACCTCGAAATTGAAAAACACCAACAAATTCAACAACAACCTCAACATTGAAAAACAACAACAACCTCAACATTGAAAAACACCAACAAATTCAACAACCTCAACATTGAAAAACAACAACAACCTCAACATTGAAAAACACCAACAAATTCAAAAACAACCTCAACATTGAAAAACAACAACAACCTCAACATTGAAAAACAACAACAACCTCAACATTGAAAAACAACAACAACCTCAACATTGAAAAACAGCAACAAATTCAACAACAACCTCAGCATTGAAAAACACCAACAAATTCAACAACAACCTCAACATTGAAAAACAACAACAACCTCAACATTGAAAAACAACAACAACCTCAACATTGAAAAAACACCAACAAATTCAACAACAACCTCAACATTGAAAAACAACAAAAACCTCAACATTGAAAAACACCAACAAATTCAACAACATCTTCAACATTGAACAACACCAACAAATTCAACAACAACCTCGATATTGAAAAACACCAACAAATTCAACAACAACCTCAACATTGAAAAACAACAACAACCTCAACATTGAAAAACACCAACAAATTCAACAACCTCAACATTGCAAAACAACAACAACCTCAACATTGAAAAACACCAACAAATTCAAAAACAACCTCAACATTGAAAAACAACAACAACCTCAACATTGAAAAACAACAACAACCTCAAAATTGAAAAACACCAACAAATTCAACAACAACCTCAACATTGAAAAACAACAACAACCTCAACATTGAAAAACAACAACAAATTCAACAAGAACTTCAACATGGAAAAAACCAACAAATTCAACAACAACCTCGACATTGAAAAACACCAACAAATTCAACAACAACCTCAACATTGAAAAACACCAACAAATTCAACAACAACCTCAACATTTAAAAACGCCAACAAATTCAACAACGACCTCAACATTGTAAAACACCAACAAATTCAACAACAACCTCAACATTGAAAAACACCAACAAATTCAACAACAACCTCGACATTGAAAAACACCAACAAATTCAACAACAACCTCAACATTGAAAAACAACAACAACCTCAACATTGAAAAACACCAACAAATTCAACAACAACCTCAACGTTGAAAAACAACAACAACCTCAACATTGAAAAACACCAACAAATTCAACAACAACTTCAACATTGAAAAACACCATCAAATTCAACAACAACCTCGACATTGAAAAACACCATCAAATTCAACAACGACCTCAACATTGAAAAACAACAACAACCTCAACATTGAAAAACACAAACAAATTCAACAACAACCTCAATATTGAAAAACAACAACAACCTCAACATTGAAAAACACCAACAAATTCAACAACAACCTCAACATTGAAAAACACCAACACATTCAACAACAACCTCAACATTGAAAAACAACAACAACCTCAACATTTAAAAACACCAACAAATTCAACAACAACCTCAACAATGAATAACAGCAACAAATTCAACAACAACCTCAACATTGAAAAACACCAACAAATTAAACATCAACCTCAACTTTGAAAAACAACAACAACCTCAACATGGAAAAACACCAACAAATTCAACAACAACCTCGAATTTGAAAAACACCAACAAATTCAACAACAACCTCAACATTGAAAAACAACAAAAACCTCAACATTGAAAAACACCAACAAATTCAACAACATCTTCAACATTGAAAAACACCAACAAATTCAACAACAACCTCGATATTGAAAAACACCAACAAATTCAACAACAACCTCAACATTGAAAAACAACAACAACCTCAACATTGAAAAACACCAACAAATTCAACAACCTCAACATTGAAAAACAACAACAACCTCAACATTGAAAAACACCAACAAATTAAAAACAACCTCAACATTGAAAAACAACAACAACCTCAACATTGAAAAATAACAACAACCTCAAAATTGAAAAACACCAACAAATTCAACAACAAACTCAACATTGAAAAACAACAACAACCTCAACATTGAAAAACACCAACAAATTCAACAAGAACTTCAACATGGAAAAAAACCTACAAATTCAACAACAACCTCGACATTGAAAAACACCAACAAATTCAACAACAACCTCAACATTGAAAAACACCAACAAATTCAACAACAACCTCAACATTTAAAAACGCCAACAAATTCAACAACGACCTCAACATTGTAAAACACCAACAATTTCAACAACAACCTCAACATTGAAAAACACCAACAAATTCAACAACAACCTCAACATTGAAAAACAACAACAACCTCAACATTGAAAAACACCAACAAATTCAACAACAACCTCGAAATTGAAAAACACCAACAAATTCAACAACAACCTCAACATTGGAAAACAACAACAACCTCAACATTGAAAAACACCATCAAATTCAACAACAACCTCAACATTGAAAAACAACAACAACCTCAACATTGAAAAACACCAACAAATTCAACAACAACCTCAACAATGAAAAACACCGACAAATTCAACAACAACCTCAACATGGAAAAACACCAACAAATTTAACAACAACCTCAACTTCGACAAACAACAACAACCTCAACATGGAAAAACACCAACAAATTCAACAACAACCTCAACATTGAAAAACAACAACAACTTCAAAATTGAAAACACCAACAAATTCAACAACAACCTCAACATTTAAAGACAACAACAACATCAACATTGAAAAACACCAACAAATTCAACAACAACCTCAGCAATGAAAAACACCAACAAATTCAACAACAACTTCAACATTGAAAAACACCAACAAATTCAACAACAACCTCAACATTGAAAAACAACAACAACCTCAACATTGAAAAACACCAACAAATTCAACAAGAACTTCAACATGGAAAAAAACCAACAAATTCAACAACAACCTCGACATTGAAAAACACCAACAAATTCAACAACAACCTCAACATTGAAAAACACCAACAAATTCAACAACAACCTCAACATTTAAAAACGCCAACAAATTCAACAACGACCTCAACATTGTAAAACACCAACAAATTGAACAACAACCTCAACATTGAAAAACACCAACAAATTCAACAACAACCTCGACATTGAAAAACACCAACAAATTCAACAACAACCTCAGCATTGAAAAACAACAGCAACCTCAATATTGAAAAACACCAACAAATTCAACAACAACCTCAACGTTGAAAAACAACAACAACCTCAACAAAGAAAAACACCAACAAATTCAACAACAACATCAACATTGAAAAACACCAACAAATTCAACAACAACCTCGACATTGAAAAACACCATCAAATTCAACAACGACCTCAACTTTGAAAAACAACAACAACCTCAACATTGAAAAACACAAACAAATTCAACAACAACCTCAATATTGAAAAACAACAACAACCTCAACATTGAAAAACACCAACAAATTCAACAACAACCTCAACATTGAAAAACACCAACACATTCAACAACAACCTCAACATTGAAAAACAACAACAACCTCAACATTGAAAAACACCAACAAATTCAACAACAACCTCAACAATGAATAACACCAACAAATTCAACAACAACCTCAACATTGAAAAACACCAACAAATTAAACATCAACCTCAACTTTGAAAAACAACAACAACCTCAACATGGAAAAACACCAACAAATTCAACAACAACCTCAACATTGAAAAACAACAACAACCTCAAAATTGAAAAACACCAACAAATTCAACAACAACCTCCACATTGAAAAACAACAACAACCACAACATTGAAAAACACCAACAAATTCAACAACAACCTCAACATTTAAAAACGCCAACAAATTCAACAACGACCTCAACATTGTAAAACACCAACAAATTCAACAACAACCTCAACATTGAAAAACACCAACAAATTCAACAACAACCTCAACATTGAAAAACACCAACAAATTCAACAACAACCTCAACATTGAAAAACACCAACAAATTCAACAACAACCTCAACATCGAAAAACAACAACAACCTCAACATTGAAAAACAACAACAACCTCAACATTGAAAAACACCAACAAATTCAACAACAACCTCAACATTGAAAAACAACAACAACCTCAACATTGAAAAACACCAACAAATTCAACAACAACTTCAACATTGAAAAACACCAACAAATTCAACCACAACCTCGAAATTGAAAAGCACCAACAAATTCAACAACCTCAACATTGAAAAACAACAACAATCTCAACATTGAAAAACACCAACAAATTCAACAACAACCTCAACATTGAAAAACAACAACAACCTCAACATTGAAAAACACCAACAAATTCAACAACAACCTCAACATTGAAAAACACCAACAAATTTAACAACAACCTCAACATTGAAAAGCAACAACAACCTCAACATGTAAAAACACCAACAAATTCAACAACAACCTCAACATTTAAAAACAACAACAACCTCAACATTGAAAAACACCTACAAATTCAACAACAACCTCAACATTGAAAAACACATCCAAATTCAACAACAACTTCAACATTGAAGAACACCAACAAATACAACAACAACCTCAACATTGAAAAACAACAACAACCTCAACATTGAAAAACAGCAACAAATTCAACAACAACCTCAGGATTGAAAAACACCAACAAATTCAACAGCAACCTCAACATTGAAAAACAACAACAACCTCAACATTGAAAAACAACAACAACCTCAACATTGAAAAACACCAACAAATTCAACAACAACCTCAACATTGAAAAACAACAACAACCTCAACATTGAAAAACACCAACAAATTCAACAACAACTTCAACATTGAAAAACACCAACAAATTCAACAACAACCTCGAAATTGAAAAACACCAACAAATTCAACAACAACCTCAACATTGAAAAACAACAACAACCTCAACATTGAAAAACACCAACAAATTCAACAACCTCAACATTGAAAAACAACAACAACCTCAACATTGAAAAACACCAACAAATTCAAAAACAACCTCAACATTGAAAAACAACAACAACCTCAACATTGAAAAACAACAACAACCTCAACATTGAAAAACAACAACAACCTCAATATTGAAAAACAGCAACAAATTCAACAACAACCTCAGCATTGAAAAACACCAACAAATTCAACAACAACCTCAACATTGAAAAACAACAACAACCTCAACATTGAAAAACAACAACAACCTCAACATTGAAAAAACACCAACAAATTCAACAACAACCTCAACATTGAAAAAACAACAAAAACCTCAACATTGAAAAACACCAACAAATTCAACGACATCTTCAACATTGAACAACACCAACAAATTCAACAACAACCTCGATATTGAAAAACACCAACAAATTCAACAACAACCTCAACATTGAAAAACAACAACAACCTCAACATTGAAAAACACCAACAAATTCAACAACCTCAACATTGAAAAACAACAACAACCTCAACATTGAAAAACACCAACAAATTCAAAAACAACCTCAACATTGAAAAACAACAACAACCTCAACATTGAAAAACAACAACAACCTCAAAATTGAAAAACACCAACAAATTCAACAACAACCTCAACATTGAAAAACAACAACAACCTCAACATTGAAAAACAACAACAAATTCAACAAGAACTTCAACATGGAAAAAACCAACAAATTCAACAACAACCTCAACAATGAATAACACCAACAAATTCAACAACAACCTCAATATTGAAAAACAACAACAACCTCAACATTGAAATACACCAACAAATTCAACAACAACCTCAACATTGAAAAACACCAACACATTCAACAACAACCTCAACATTGAAAAACAACAACAACCTCAACATTTAAAAACACCAACAAATTCAACAACAACCTCAACAATGAATAACACCAACAAATTCAACAACAACCTCAACATTGAAAAACACCAACAAATTAAACATCAACCTCAACTTTGAAAAACAACAACAACCTCAACATGGAAAAACACCAACAAATTCAACAACAACCTCGAATTTGAAAAACACCAACAAATTCAACAACAACCTCAACATTGAAAAACAACAAAAACCTCAACATTGAAAAACACCAACAAATTCAACAACATCCTCAACATTGAAAAACACCAACAAATTCAACAACAACCTCGATATTGAAAAACACCAACAAATTCAACAACAACCTCAACATTGAAAAACAACAACAACCTCAACATTGAAAAACACCAACACATTCAACAACCTCAACATTGAAAAACAACAACAACCTCAACATTGAAAAACACCAACAAATTCAAAAACAACCTCAACATTGAAAAACAACAACAACCTCAACATTGAAAAATAACAACAACCTCAAAATTGAAAAACACCAACAAATTCAACAACAACCTCAACATTGAAAAACAACAACAACCTCAACATTGAAAAACACCAACAAATTCAACAAGAACTTCAACATGGAAAAAAACCTACAAATTCAACAACAACCTCGACATTGAAAAACACCAACAAATTCAACAACAACCTCAACATTGAAAAACACCAACAAATTCAACAACAACCTCAACATTTAAAAACGCCAACAAATTCAACAACGACCTCAACATTGTAAAACACCAACAAATTCAACAACAACCTCAACATTGAAAAACACCAACAAATTCAACAACAACCTCGACATTGAAAAACACCAACAAATTCAACAACAACCTCAACATTGAAAAACAACAACAACCTCAACATTGAAAAACACCAACAAATTCAACAACAACCTCAACGTTGAAAAACAACAACAACCTCAACATTGAAAAACACCAACAAATTCAACAACAACTTCAACATTGAAAAACACCAACAAATTCAACAACAACCTCGACATTGAAAAACACCATCAAATTCAACAACGACCTCAACATTGAAAAACAACAACAACCTCAACATTGAAAAACACAAACAAATTCAACAACAACCTCAATATTGAAAAACAACAACAACCTCAACATTGAAAAACACCAACAAATTCAACAACAACCTCAACATTGAAAAACACCAACACATTCAACAACAACCTCAACACTGAAAAACAACAACAAACCTCAACATTGAAAAACACCAACAAATTCAACAACAACCTCAACAATGAATAACACCAACAAATTCAACAACAACCTCAACATTGAAAAACACCAACAAATTAAACATCAACCTCAACTTTGAAAAACAACAACAACCTCAACATGGAAAAACACCAACAAATTCAACAACAACCTCAACATTGAAAAACAACAACAACCTCAAAATTGAAAAACACCAACAAATTCAACAACAACCTCCACATTGAAAAACAACAACAACCACAACAATGAAAAACACCAACAAATTCAACAACAACTTCAACATTGAAAAAACCAACAAATTCAGCAACAACCTCGACATTGAAAAACACCAACAAATTCAACAACAACCTCAACATTGAAAAACACCAACAAATTCAACAACAACCTCAACATTGAAAAACAACAACAACCTCAACATTGAAAAACACCAACAAATTCAACAACAACCTCGAAATTGAAAAACACCAACAAATTCAACAACAACCTCAACATTGAAAACCAACAACAACCTCAACATTGAAAAACACCAACAAATTCAACAACAACTTCAACATTGAAAAACACCATCAAATTCAACAACAACCTCGACATTGAAAAACACCATCAAATTCAACAACGACCTCAACATTCAAAAACAACAACAACCTCAACATTGAAAAACACAAACAAATTCAACAACAACCTCAATATTGAAAAACAACAACAACCTCAACATTGAAAAACACCAACAAATTCAACAACAACCTCAACATTGAAAAACACCAACACATTCAACAACAACCTCAACATTGAAAAACAACAACAACCTCAACATTTAAAAACACCAACAAATTCAACAACAACCTCAACAATGAATAACACCAACAAATTCAACAACAACCTCAACATTGAAAAACACCAACAAATTAAACATCAACCTCAACTTTGAAAAACAACAACAACCTCAACATGGAAAAACACCAACAAATTCAACAACAACCTCGAATTTGAAAAACACCAACAAATTCAACAACAACCTCAACATTGAAAAACAACAACGACCTCAACATTGAAAAACACCAACAAATTCAACAACATCTTCAACATTGAAAAACACCAACAAATTCAACAACAACCTCGATATTGAAAAACACCAACAAATTCAACAACAACCTCAACATTGAAAAACAACAACAACCTCAACATTGAAAAACACCAACAAATTCAACAACCTCAACATTGAAAAACAACAACAACCTCAACATTGAAAAACACCAACAAATTCAAAAACAACCTCAACATTGAAAAACAACAACAACCTCAACATTGAAAAATAACAACAACCTCAAAATTGAAAAACACCAACAAATTCAACAACAACCTCAACATTGAAAAACAACAACAACCTCAACATTGAAAAACACCAACAAATTCAACAAGAACTTCAACATGGAAAAAAACCTACAAATTCAACAACAACCTCGACATTGAAAAACTCCAACAAATTCAACAACAACCTCAACATTGAAAAACACCAACAAATTCAACAACAACCTCAACATTTAAAAACGCCAACAAATTCAACAGCGACCTCAACATTGTAAAACACCAACAAATTCAACAACAACCTCAACATTGGAAAACACCAACAAATTCAACAACAACCTCAACATTGAAAAACAACAACAACCTCAACATTGAAAAACACCAACAAATTCAACAACAACCTCAACGTTGAAAAACAACAACAACCTCAACATTGAAAAACACCAACAAATTCAACAACAACTTCAACATTGAAAAACACCAACAAATTCAACAACAACCTCGACATTGAAAAACACCATCAAATTCAACAACGACCTCAACATTGAAAAACAACAACAACCTCAACATTGAAAAACACAAACAAATTCAACAACAACCTCAATATTGAAAAACAACAACAACCTCAACATTGAAACACACCAACAAATTCAACAACAACCTCAACATTGAAAAACACCAACACATTCAACAACAACCTCAACATTGAAAAACAACAACAACCTCAACATTGAAAAACACCAACAAATTCAACAACAACCTCAACAATGAATAACACCAACAAATTCAACAACAACCTCAACATTGAAAAACACCAACAAATTAAACATCAACCTCAACTTTGAAAAACAACAACAACCTCAACATGGAAAAACACCAACAAATTCAACAACAACCTCAACATTGAAAAACAACAACAACCTCAAAATTGAAAAACACCAACAAATTCAACAACAACCTCCACATTGAAAAACAACAACAACCACAACATTGAAAAACACCAACAAATTCAACAACAACTTCAACATTGAAAAAACCAACAAATTCAGCAACAACCTCGACATTGAAAAACACCAACAAATTCAACAACAACCTCAACATTGAAAAACACCAACAAATTCAACAACAACCTCAACATTTAAAAACGCCAACAAATTCAACAACGACCTCAACATTGTAAAACACCAACAAATTCAACAGCAACCTCAACATTGAAAAACACCAACAAATTCAACAACAACCTCAACATTGAAAAACACCAACAAATTCAACAACAACCTCAACATTGAAAAACACCAACAAATTCAACAACAACCTCAACATTGAAAAACCACAACAACCTCAACATTGAAAAACACCAACAAATTCAACAACAACCTCGAAATTGAAAAACACCAACAAATTCAACAACAACCTCAACAATGGAAAACAACAACATCCTCAACATTGAAAAACACCATCAAATTCAACAACAACCTCAACATTGAAAAACAACAACAACCTCAACATTGAAAAACACCAACAAATTCAACAACAACCTCAACAATGAAAAACACCAACAAATTCAACAACAACCTCAACATGGAAAAACACCAACAAATTTAACAACAACCTCAACTTTGAAAAACAACAACAACCTCAACATGGAAAAACACCAACAAATTCAACAACAACCTCAACATTGAAAAACAACAACAACTTCAAAATTGAAAAACACCAACAAATTCAACAACAACCTCAACATTTAAAGACAACAACAACATCAACATTGAAAAACACCAACAAATTCAACAACAACCTCAGCAATGAAAAACACCAACAAATTCAACAACAACTTCAACATTGAAAAACACCAACAAATTCAACAACAACCTCAACATTGAAAAACAACAACAACCTCAACATTGAAAAACACCAACAAATTCAACAAGAACTTCAACATGGAAAAAAACCAACAAATTCAACAACAACCTCGACATTGAAAAACACTAACAAATTCAACAACAACCTCAACATTGAAAAACACCAACAAATTCAACAACAACCTCAACATTTAAAAACGCCAACAAATTAAACAACGACCTCAACATTGTAAAACACCAACAAATTCAACAACAACCTCAACATTGAAAAACACCAACAAATTCAACAACAACCTCAGCATTGAAAAACAACAGCAACCTCAATATTGAAAAACACCAACAAATTCAACAACAACCTCAACGTTGAAAAACAACAACAACCTCAACATTGAAAAACACCAACAAATTCAACAACAACATCAACATTGAAAAACACCAACAAATTCAACAACAACCTCGACATTGAAAAACACCATCAAATTCAACAACGACCTCAACATTGAAAAACAACAACAACCTCAACATTGAAAAACACAAACAAATTCAACAACAACCTCAATATTGAAAAACAACAACAACCTCAACATTGAAAAACACCAACAAATTCAACAACAACCTCAACATTGAAAAACACCAACACATTCAACAACAACCTCAACATTGAAAAACAACAACAACCTAAACATTGAAAAACACCAACAAATTCAACAACAACCTCAACAATGAATAACACCAACAAATTCAACAACAACCTCAACATTGAAAAACACCAACAAATTAAACATCAACCTCAACTTTGAAAAACAACAACAACCTCAACATGGAAAAACACCAACAAATTCAACAACAACCTCAACATTGAAAAACAACAACAACCTCAAAATTGAAAAACACCAACAAATTCAACAACAACCTCCACATTGAAAAACAACAACAACCACAACATTGAAAAACACCAACAAATTCAACAACAACCTCAACATTTAAAAACGCCAACAAATTCAACAACGACCTCAACATTGTAAAACACCAACAAATTCAACAACAACCTCAACATTGAAAAACACCAACAAATTCAACAACAACCTCAACATTGAAAAACACCAACAAATTCAACAACAACCTCAACATTGAAAAACACCAACAAATTCAACAACAACCTCAACATCGAAAAACAACAACAACCTCAACATTGAAAAACAACAACAACCTCAACATTGAAAAACACCAACAAATTCAACAACAACCTCAACATTGAAAAACAACAACAACCTCAACATTGAAAAACACCAACAAATTCAACAACAACTTCAACATTGAAAAACACCAACAAATTCAACCACAACCTCGAAATTGAAAAGCACCAACAAATTCAACAACCTCAACATTGAAAAACAACAACAATCTCAACATTGAAAAACACCAACAAATTCAACAACAACCTCAACATTGAAAAACAACAACAACCTCAACATTGAAAAACACCAACAAATTCAACAACAACCTCAACATTGAAAAACACCAACAAATTTAACAACAACCTCAACATTGAAAAGCAACAACAACCTCAACATGTAAAAACACCAACAAATTCAACAACAACCTCAACATTTAAAAACAACAACAACCTCAACATTGAAAAACACCTACAAATTCAACAACAACCTCAACATTGAAAAACACATCCAAATTCAACAACAACTTCAACATTGAAGAACACCAACAAATACAACAACAACCTCAACATTGAAAAACAACAACAACCTCAACATTGAAAAACAGCAACAAATTCAACAACAACCTCAGGATTGAAAAACACCAACAAATTCAACAGCAACCTCAACATTGAAAAACAACAACAACCTCAACATTGAAAAACAACAACAACCTCAACATTGAAAAACACCAACAAATTCAACAACAACCTCAACATTGAAAAACAACAACAACCTCAACATTGAAAAACACCAACAAATTCAACAACAACTTCAACATTGAAAAACACCAACAAATTCAACAACAACCTCGAAATTGAAAAACACCAACAAATTCAACAACAACCTCAACATTGAAAAACAACAACAACCTCAACATTGAAAAACAACAACAACCTCAACATTGAAAAACACCAACAAATTCAACAACAACCTCAACAATGAAAAACACCAACAAATTCAACAACAACCTCAACATGGAAAAACACCAACAAATTTAACAACAACCTCAACTTTGAAAAACAACAACAACCTCAACATGGAAAAACACCAACAAATTCAACAACAACCTCAACATTGAAAAACAACAACAACTTCAAAATTGAAAAACACCAACAAATTCAACAACAACCTCAACATTTAAAGACAACAACAACATCAACATTGAAAAACACCAACAAATTCAACAACAACCTCAGCAATGAAAAACACCAACAAATTCAACAACAACTTCAACATTGAAAAACACCAACAAATTCAACAACAACCTCAACATTGAAAAACAACAACAACCTCAACATTGAAAAACACCAACAAATTCAACAAGAACTTCAACATGGAAAAAAACCAACAAATTCAACAACAACCTCGACATTGAAAAATACTAACAAATTCAACAACAACCTCAACATTGAAAAACACCAACAAATTCAACAACAACCTCAACATTTAAAAACGCCAACAAATTAAACAACGACCTCAACATTGTAAAACACCAACAAATTCAACAACAACCTCAACATTGAAAAACACCAACAAATTCAACAACAACCTCAGCATTGAAAAACAACAGCAACCTCAATATTGAAAAACACCAACAAATTCAACAACAACCTCAACGTTGAAAAACAACAACAACCTCAACATTGAAAAACACCAACAAATTCAACAACAACATCAACATTGAAAAACACCAACAAATTCAACAACAACCTCGACATTGAAAAACACCATCAAATTCAACAACGACCTCAACATTGAAAAACAACAACAACCTCAACATTGAAAAACACAAACAAATTCAACAACAACCTCAATATTGAAAAACAACAACAACCTCAACATTGAAAAACACCAACAAATTCAACAACAACCTCAACATTGAAAAACACCAACACATTCAACAACAACCTCAACATTGAAAAACAACAACAACCTCAACATTGAAAAACACCAACAAATTCAACAACAACCTCAACAATGAATAACACCAACAAATTCAACAACAACCTCAACATTGAAAAACACCAACAAATTAAACATCAACCTCAACTTTGAAAAACAACAACAACCTCAACATGGAAAAACACCAACAAATTCAACAACAACCTCAACATTGAAAAACACCAACAAATTCAACAACAACCTCAACATTTAAAAACGCCAACAAATTCAACAACGACCTCAACATTGTAAAACACCAACAAATTCAACAACAACCTCAACATTGAAAAACACCAACAAATTCAACAACAACCTCAACATTGAAAAACACCAACAAATTCAACAACAACCTCAACATTGAAAAACACCAACAAATTCAACAACAACCTCAACATTGAAAAACAACAACAACCTCAACATTGAAAAACACCAACAAATTCAACAACAACCTCGAAATTGAAAAACACCAACAAATTCAACAACAACCTCAACATTGAAAACCAACAACAACCTCAACATTGAAAAACACCAACAAATTCAACAACAACTTCAACATTGAAAAACACCATCAAATTCAACAACAACCTCGACATTGAAAAACACCATCAAATTCAACAACGACCTCAACATTGAAAAACAACAACAACCTCAACATTGAAAAACACAAACAAATTCAACAACAACCTCAATATTGAAAAACAACAACAACCTCAACATTGAAAAACACCAACAAATTCAACAACAACCTCAACATTGAAAAACACCAACACATTCAACAACAACCTCAACATTGAAAAACAACAACAACCTCAACATTTAAAAACACCAACAAATTCAACAACAACCTCAACAATGAATAACACCAACAAATTCAACAACAACCTCAACATTGAAAAACACCAACAAATTAAACATCAACCTCAACTTTGAAAAACAACAACAACCTCAACATGGAAAAACACCAACAAATTCAACAACAACCTCGAATTTGAAAAACACCAACAAATTCAACAACAACCTCAACATTGAAAAACAACAACGACCTCAACATTGAAAAACACCAACAAATTCAACAACATCTTCAACATTGAAAAACACCAACAAATTCAACAACAACCTCGATATTGAAAAACACCAACAAATTCAACAACAACCTCAACATTGAAAAACAACAACAACCTCAACATTGAAAAACACCAACAAATTCAACAACCTCAACATTGAAAAACAACAACAACCTCAACATTGAAAAACACCAACAAATTCAAAAACAACCTCAACATTGAAAAACAACAACAACCTCAACATTGAAAAATAACAACAACCTCAAAATTGAAAAACACCAACAAATTCAACAACAACCTCAACATTGAAAAACAACAACAACCTCAACATTGAAAAACACCAACAAATTCAACAAGAACTTCAACATGGAAAAAAACCTACAAATTCAACAACAACCTCGACATTGAAAAACTCCAACAAATTCAACAACAACCTCAACATTGAAAAACACCAACAAATTCAACAACAACCTCAACATTTAAAAACGCCAACAAATTCAACAACGACCTCAACATTGTAAAACACCAACAAATTCAACAACAACCTCAACATTGGAAAACACCAACAAATTCAACAACAACCTCAACATTGAAAAACAACAACAACCTCAACATTGAAAAACACCAACAAATTCAACAACAACCTCAACGTTGAAAAACAACAACAACCTCAACATTGAAAAACACCAACAAATTCAACAACAACTTCAACATTGAAAAACACCAACAAATTCAACAACAACCTCGACATTGAAAAACACCATCAAATTCAACAACGACCTCAACATTGAAAAACAACAACAACCTCAACATTGAAAAACACAAACAAATTCAACAACAACCTCAATATTGAAAAACAACAACAACCTCAACATTGAAACACACCAACAAATTCAACAACAACCTCAACATTGAAAAACACCAACACATTCAACAACAACCTCAACATTGAAAAACAACAACAACCTCAACATTGAAAAACACCAACAAATTCAACAACAACCTCAACAATGAATAACACCAACAAATTCAACAACAACCTCAACATTGAAAAACACCAACAAATTAAACATCAACCTCAACTTTGAAAAACAACAACAACCTCAACATGGAAAAACACCAACAAATTCAACAACAACCTCAACATTGAAAAACAACAACAACCTCAAAATTGAAAAACACCAACAAATTCAACAACAACCTCCACATTGAAAAACAACAACAACCACAACATTGAAAAACACCAACAAATTCAACAACAACTTCAACATTGAAAAAACCAACAAATTCAGCAACAACCTCGACATTGAAAAACACCAACAAATTCAACAACAACCTCAACATTGAAAAACACCAACAAATTCAACAACAACCTCAACATTTAAAAACGCCAACAAATTCAACAACGACCTCAACATTGTAAAACACCAACAAATTCAACAGCAACCTCAACATTGAAAAACACCAACAAATTCAACAACAACCTCAACATTGAAAAACACCAACAAATTCAACAACAACCTCAACATTGAAAAACACCAACAAATTCAACAACAACCTCAACATTGAAAAACAACAACAACCTCAACATTGAAAAACACCAACAAATTCAACAACAACCTCGAAATTGAAAAACACCAACAAATTCAACAACAACCTCAACATTGGAAAACAACAACAACCTCAACATTGAAAAACACCATCAAATTCAACAACAACCTCAACATTGAAAAACAACAACAACCTCAACATTGAAAAACACCAACAAATTCAACAACAACCTCAACAATGAAAAACACCAACAAATTCAACAACAACCTCAACATGGAAAAACACCAACAAATTTAACAACAACCTCAACTTTGAAAAACAACAACAACCTCAACATGGAAAAACACCAACAAATTCAACAACAACCTCAACATTGAAAAACAACAACAACTTCAAAATTGAAAAACACCAACAAATTCAACAACAACCTCAACATTTAAAGACAACAACAACATCAACATTGAAAAACACCAACAAATTCAACAACAACCTCAGCAATGAAAAACACCAACAAATTCAACAACAACTTCAACATTGAAAAACACCAACAAATTCAACAACAACCTCAACATTGAAAAACAACAACAACCTCAACATTGAAAAACACCAACAAATTCAACAAGAACTTCAACATGGAAAAAAACCAACAAATTCAACAACAACCTCGACATTGAAAAACACTAACAAATTCAACAACAACCTCAACATTGGAAAACACCAACAAATTCAACAACAACCTCAACATTTAAAAACGCCAACAAATTAAACAACGACCTCAACATTGTAAAACACCAACAAATTCAACAACAACCTCAACATTGAAAAACACCAACAAATTCAACAACAACCTCAGCATTGAAAAACAACAGCAACCTCAATATTGAAAAACACCAACAAATTCAGCAACAACCTCAACGTTGAAAAACAACAACAACCTCAACATTGAAAAACACCAACAAATTCAACAACAACATCAACATTGAAAAACACCAACAAATTCAACAACAACCTCGACATTGAAAAACACCATCAAATTCAACAACGACCTCAACATTGAAAAACAACAACAACCTCAACATTGAAAAACACAAACAAATTCAACAACAACCTCAATATTGAAAAACAACAACAACCTCAACATTGAAAAACACCAACAAATTCAACAACAACCTCAACATTGAAAAACACCAACACATTCAACAACAACCTCAACATTGAAAAACAACAACAACCTCAACATTGAAAAACACCAACAAATTCAACAACAACCTCAACAATGAATAACACCAACAAATTCAACAACAACCTCAACATTGAAAAACACCAACAAATTAAACATCAACCTCAACTTTGAAAAACAACAACAACCTCAACATGGAAAAACACCAACAAATTCAACAACAACCTCAACATTGAAAAACAACAACAACCTCAAAATTGAAAAACACCAACAAATTCAACAACAACCTCCACATTGAAAAACAACAACAACCACAACATTGAAAAACACCAACAAATTCAACAACAACCTCAACATTTAAAAACGCCAACAAATTCAACAACGACCTCAACATTGTAAAACACCAACAAATTCAACAACAACCTCAACATTGAAAAACACCAACAAATTCAACAACAACCTCAACATTGAAAAACACCAACAAATTCAACAACAACCTCAACATTGAAAAACACCAACAAATTCAACAACAACCTCAACATCGAAAAACAACAACAACCTCAACATTGAAAAACAACAACAACCTCAACATTGAAAAACACCAACAAATTCAACAACAACCTCAACATTGAAAAACAACAACAACCTCAACATTGAAAAACACCAACAAATTCAACAACAACTTCAACATTGAAAAACACCAACAAATTCAACCACAACCTCGAAATTGAAAAGCACCAACAAATTCAACAACCTCAACATTGAAAAACAACAACAATCTCAACATTGAAAAACACCAACAAATTCAACAACAACCTCAACATTGAAAAACAACAACAACCTCAACATTGAAAAACACCAACAAATTCAACAACAACCTCAACATTGAAAAACACCAACAAATTTAACAACAACCTCAACATTGAAAAGCAACAACAACCTCAACATGTAAAAACACCAACAAATTCAACAACAACCTCAACATTTAAAAACAACAACAACCTCAACATTGAAAAACACCTACAAATTCAACAACAACCTCAACATTGAAAAACACATCCAAATTCAACAACAACTTCAACATTGAAGAACACCAACAAATACAACAACAACCTCAACATTGAAAAACAACAACAACCTCAACATTGAAAAACAGCAACAAATTCAACAACAACCTCAGGATTGAAAAACACCAACAAATTCAACAGCAACCTCAACATTGAAAAACAACAACAACCTCAACATTGAAAAACAACAACAACCTCAACATTGAAAAACACCAACAAATTCAACAACAACCTCAACATTGAAAAACAACAACAACCTCAACATTGAAAAACACCAACAAATTCAACAACAACTTCAACATTGAAAAACACCAACAAATTCAACAACAACCTCGAAATTGAAAAACACCAACAAATTCAACAACAACCTCAACATTGAAAAACAACAACAACCTCAACATTGAAAAACAACAACAACCTCAACATTGAAAAACACCAACAAATTCAACAACAACCTCAACAATGAAAAACACCAACAAATTCAACAACAACCTCAACATGGAAAAACACCAACAAATTTAACAACAACCTCAACTTTGAAAAACAACAACAACCTCAACATGGAAAAACACCAACAAATTCAACAACAACCTCAACATTGAAAAACAACAACAACTTCAAAATTGAAAAACACCAACAAATTCAACAACAACCTCAACATTTAAAGACAACAACAACATCAACATTGAAAAACACCAACAAATTCAACAACAACCTCAGCAATGAAAAACACCAACAAATTCAACAACAACTTCAACATTGAAAAACACCAACAAATTCAACAACAACCTCAACATTGAAAAACAACAACAACCTCAACATTGAAAAACACCAACAAATTCAACAAGAACTTCAACATGGAAAAAAACCAACAAATTCAACAACAACCTCGACATTGAAAAACACTAACAAATTCAACAACAACCTCAACATTGAAAAACACCAACAAATTCAACAACAACCTCAACATTTAAAAACGCCAACAAATTAAACAACGACCTCAACATTGTAAAACACCAACAAATTCAACAACAACCTCAACATTGAAAAACACCAACAAATTCAACAACAACCTCAGCATTGAAAAACAACAGCAACCTCAATATTGAAAAACACCAACAAATTCAACAACAACGTCAACGTTGAAAAACAACAACAACCTCAACATTGAAAAACACCAACAAATTCAACAACAACATCAACATTGAAAAACACCAACAAATTCAACAACAACCTCGACATTGAAAAACACCATCAAATTCAACAACGACCTCAACATTGAAAAACAACAACAACCTCAACATTGAAAAACACAAACAAATTCAACAACAACCTCAATATTGAAAAACAACAACAACCTCAACATTGAAAAACACCAACAAATTCAACAACAACCTCAACATTGAAAAACACCAACACATTCAACAACAACCTCAACATTGAAAAACAACAACAACCTCAACATTGAAAAACACCAACAAATTCAACAACAACCTCAACAATGAATAACACCAACAAATTCAACAACAACCTCAACATTGAAAAACACCAACAAATTAAACATCAACCTCAACTTTGAAAAACAACAACAACCTCAACATGGAAAAACACCAACAAATTCAACAACAACCTCAACATTGAAAAACAACAACAACCTCAAAATTGAAAAACACCAACAAATTCAACAACAACCTCCACATTGAAAAACAACAACAACCACAACATTGAAAAACACCAACAAATTCAACAACAACCTCAACATTTAAAAACGCCAACAAATTCAACAACGACCTCAACATTGTAAAACACCAACAAATTCAACAACAACCTCAACATTGAAAAACACCAACAAATTCAACAACAACCTCAACATTGAAAAACACCAACAAATTCAACAACAACCTCAACATTGAAAAACACCAACAAATTCAACAACAACCTCAACATCGAAAAACAACAACAACCTCAACATTGAAAAACAACAACAACCTCAACATTGAAAAACACCAACAAATTCAACAACAACCTCAACATTGAAAAACAACAACAACCTCAACATTGAAAAACACCAACAAATTCAACAACAACTTCAACATTGAAAAACACCAACAAATTCAACCACAACCTCGAAATTGAAAAGCACCAACAAATTCAACAACCTCAACATTGAAAAACAACAACAATCTCAACATTGAAAAACACCAACAAATTCAACAACAACCTCAACATTGAAAAACAACAACAACCTCAACATTGAAAAACACCAACAAATTCAACAACAACCTCAACATTGAAAAACACCAACAAATTTAACAACAACCTCAACATTGAAAAGCAACAACAACCTCAACATGTAAAAACACCAACAAATTCAACAACAACCTCAACATTTAAAAACAACAACAACCTCAACATTGAAAAACACCTACAAATTCAACAACAACCTCAACATTGAAAAACACATCCAAATTCAACAACAACTTCAACATTGAAGAACACCAACAAATACAACAACAACCTCAACATTGAAAAACAACAACAACCTCAACATTGAAAAACAGCAACAAATTCAACAACAACCTCAGGATTGAAAAACACCAACAAATTCAACAGCAACCTCAACATTGAAAAACAACAACAACCTCAACATTGAAAAACAACAACAACCTCAACATTGAAAAACACCAACAAATTCAACAACAACCTCAACATTGAAAAACAACAACAACCTCAACATTGAAAAACACCAACAAATTCAACAACAACTTCAACATTGAAAAACACCAACAAATTCAACAACAACCTCGAAATTGAAAAACACCAACAAATTCAACAACAACCTCAACTTTGAAAAACAACAACAACCTCAACATTGAAAAACACCAACAAATTCAACAACCTCAACATTGAAAAACAACAACAACCTCAACATTGAAAAACACCAACAAATTCAAAAACAACCTCAACATTGAAAAACAACAACAACCTCAACATTGAAAAACAACAACAACCTCAACATTGAAAAACAACAACAACCTCAACATTGAAAAACAGCAACAAATTCAACAACAACCTCAGCATTGAAAAACACCAACAAATTCAACAACAACCTCAACATTGAAAAACAACAACAACCTCAACATTGAAAAACAACAACAACCTCAACATTGAAAAAACACCAACAAATTCAACAACAACCTCAACATTGAAAAAACAACAAAAACCTCAACATTGAAAAACACCAACAAATTCAACAACATCTTCAACATTGAACAACACCAACAAATTCAACAACAACCTCGATATTGAAAAACACCAACAAATTCAACAACAACCTCAACATTGAAAAACAACAACAACCTCAACATTGAAAAACACCAACAAATTCAACAACCTCAACATTGAAAAACAACAACAACCTCAACATTGAAAAACACCTACAAATTCAAAAACAACCTCAACATTGAAAAACAACAACAACCTCAACATTGAAAAACAACAACAACCTCAAAATTGAAAAACACCAACTAATTCAACAACAACCTCAACATTGAAAAACAACAACAACCTCAACATTGAAAAACAACAACAAATTCAACAAGAACTTCAACATGGAAAAAACCAACAAATTCAACAACAACCTCGACATTGAAAAACACCAACAAATTCAACAACAACCTCAACATTGAAAAATACCAACAAATTCAACAACAACCTCAACATTTAAAAACACCAACAAATTCAACAACGACCTCAACATTGTAAAACACCAACAAATTCAACAACAACCTCAACATTGAAAAACACCAACAAATTCAACAACAACCTCGACATTGAAAAACACCAACAAATTCAACAACAACCTCAACATTGAAAAACAACAACAACCTCAACATTGAAAAACACCAACAAATTCAACAACAACCTCAACGTTGAAAAACAACAACAACCTCAACATTGAAAAACACCAACAAATTCAACAACAACTTCAACATTGAAAAACACCATCAAATTCAACAACAACCTCGACATTGAAAAACACCATCAAATTCAACAACGACCTCAACATTGAAAAACAACAACAACCTCAACATTGAAAAACACCAACAAATTCAACAACAACCTCAATATTGAAAAACAACAACAACCTCAACATTGAAAAACACCAACAAATTCAACAACAACCTCAACATTGAAAAACACCAACACATTCAACAACAACCTCAACATTGAAAAACAACAACAACCTCAACATTTAAAAACACCAACAAATTCAACAACAACCTCAACAATGAATAACACCAACAAATTCAACAACAACCTCAACATTGAAAAACACCAACAAATTAAACATCAACCTCAACTTTGAAAAACAACAACAACCTCAACATGGAAAAACACCAACAAATTCAACAACAACCTCGAATTTGAAAAACACCAACAAATTCAACAACAACCTCAACATTGAAAAACAACAAAAACCTCAACATTGAAAAACACCAACAAATTCAACAACATCTTCAACATTGAAAAACACCAACAAATTCAACAACAACCTCGATATTGAAAAACACCAACAAATTCAACAACAACCTCAACATTGAAAAACAACAACAACCTCAACATTGAAAAACACCGACACATTCAACAACCTCAACATTGAAAAACAACAACAACCTCAACATTGAAAAACACCAACAAATTCAAAAACAACCTCAACATTGAAAAACAACAACAACCTCAACATTGAAAAATAACAACAACCTCAAAATTGAAAAACACCAACAAATTCAACAACAACCTCAACATTGAAAAACAACAACAACCTCAACATTGAAAAACACCAACAAATTCAACAAGAACTTCAACATGGAAAAAAACCTACAAATTCAACAACAACCTCGACATTGAAAAACACCAACAAATTCAACAACAACCTCAACATTGAAAAACACCAACAAATTCAACAACAACCTCAACATTTAAAAACGCCAACAAATTCAACAACGACCTCAACATTGTAAAACACCAACAAATTCAACAACAACCTCAACATTGAAAAACACCAACAAATTCAACAACAACCTCGACATTGAAAAACACCAACAAATTCAACAACAACCTCAACATTGAAAAACAACAACAACCTCAACATTGAAAAACACCAACAAATTCAACAACAACCTCAACGTTGAAAAACAACAACAACCTCAACATTGAAAAACACCAACAAATTCAACAACAACTTCAACATTGAAAAACACCAACAAATTCAACAACAACCTCGACATTGAAAAACACCATCAAATTCAACAACGACCTCAACATTGAAAAACAACAACAACCTCAACATTGAAAAACACAAACAAATTCAACAACAACCTCAATATTGAAAAACAACAACAACCTCAACATTGAAAAACACCAACAAATTCAACAACAACCTCAACATTGAAAAACACCAACACATTCAACAACAACCTCAACATTGAAAAACAACAACAAACCTCAACATTGAAGAACACCAACAAATTCAACAACAACCTCAACAATGAATAACACCAACAAATTCAACAACAACCTCAACATTGAAAAACACCAACAAATTAAACATCAACCTCAACTTTGAAAAACAACAACAACCTCAACATGGAAAAACACCAACAAATTCAACAACAACCTCAACATTGAAAAACAACAACAACCTCAAAATTGAAAAACACCAACAAATTCAACAACAACCTCCACATTGAAAAACAACAACAACCACAACAATGAAAAACACCAACAAATTCAACAACAACTTCAACATTGAAAAAACCAACAAATTCAGCAACAACCTCAACATTGAAAAACACCAACAAATTCAACAACAACCTCAACATTGAAAAACACCAACAAATTCAACAACAACCTCAACATTTAAAAACGCCAACAAATTCAACAACGACCTCAACATTGTAAAACACCAACAAATTCAACAACAACCTCAACATTGAAAAACACCAACAAATTCAACAACAACCTCAACATTGAAAAACACCAACAAATTCAACAACAACCTCAACATTGAAAAACACCAACAAATTCAACAACAACCTCAACATTGAAAAACAACAACAACCTCAACATTGAAAAACACCAACAAATTCAACAACAACCTCGAAATTGAAAAACACCAACAAATTCAACAACAACCTCAACATTGAAAACCAACAACAACCTCAACATTGAAAAACACCAACAAATTCAACAACAACTTCAACATTGAAAAACACCATCAAATTCAACAACAACCTCGACATTGAAAAACACCATCAAATTCAACAACGACCTCAACATTGAAAAACAACAACAACCTCAACATTGAAAAACACAAACAAATTCAACAACAACCTCAATATTGAAAAACAACAATAACCTCAACATTGAAAAACACCAACAAATTCAACAACAACCTCAACATTGAAAAACACCCACACATTCAACAACAACCTCAACATTGAAAAACAACAACAACCTCAACATTTAAAAACACCAACAAATTCAACAACAACCTCAACAATGAATAACACCAACAAATTCAACAACAACCTCAACATTGAAAAACACCAACAAATTAAACATCAACCTCAACTTTGAAAAACAACAACAACCTCAACATGGAAAAACACCAACAAATTCAACAACAACCTCGAATTTGAAAAACACCAACAAATTCAACAACAACCTCAACATTGAAAAACAACAACGACCTCAACATTGAAAAACACCAACAAATTCAACAACATCTTCAACATTGAAAAACACCAACAAATTCAACAACAACCTCGATATTGAAAAACACCAACAAATTCAACAACAACCTCAACATTGAAAAACAACAACAACCTCAACATTGAAAAACACCAACAAATTCAACAACCTCAACATTGAAAAACAACAACAACCTCAACATTGAAAAACACCAACAAATTCAAAAACAACCTCAACATTGAAAAACAACAACAACCTCAACATTGAAAAATAACAACAACCTCAAAATTGAAAAACACCAACAAATTCAACAACAACCTCAACATTGAAAAACAACAACAACCTCAACATTGAAAAACACCAACAAATTCAACAAGAACTTCAACATGGAAAAAAACCTACAAATTCAACAACAACCTCGACATTGAAAAACTCCAACAAATTCAACAACAACCTCAACATTGAAAAACACCAACAAATTCAACAACAACCTCAACATTGAAAAACACCAACAAATTCAACAAGAACTTCAACATGGAAAAAAACCTACAAATTCAACAACAACCTCGACATTGAAAAACTCCAACAAATTCAACAACAACCTCAACATTTAAAAACGCCAACAAATTCAACAACGACCTCAACATTGTAAAACACCAACAAATTCAACAACAACCTCAACATTGAAAAACACCAACAAATTCAACAACAACCTCGACATTGAAAAACACCAACAAATTCAACAACAACCTCAACATTGAAAAACAACAACAACCTCAACATTGAAAAACACCAACAAATTCAACAACAACCTCAACGTTGAAAAACAACAACAACCTCAACATTGAAAAACACCAACAAATTCAACAACAACTTCAACATTGAAAAACACCAACAAATTCAACAACAACCTCGACATTGAAAAACACCATCAAATTCAACAACGACCTCAACATTGAAAAACAACAACAACCTCCACATTGAAAAACACAAACAAATTCAACAACAACCTCAATATTGAAAAACAACAACAACCTCAACATTGAAAAACACCAACAAATTCAACAACAACCTCAACATTGAAAAACACCAACACATTCAACAACAACCTCAACATTGAAAAACAACAACAACATCAACATTGAAAAACACCAACAAATTCAACAACAACCTCAACATTGAAAAACACCAACAAATTAAACATGAACCTCAACTTTGAAAAACAACAACAACCTCAACATGGAAAAACACCAACAAATTCAACAACAACCTCAACATTGAAAAACAACAACAACCTCAAAATTGAAAAACACCAACAAATTCAACAACAACCTCCACATTGAAAAACAACAACAACCACAACATTGAAAAACACCAACAAATTCAACAACAACTTCAACATTGAAAAAACCAACAAATTCAGCAACAACCTCGACATTGAAAAACACCAACAAATTCAACAACAACCTCAACATTGAAAAACACCAACAAATTCAACAACAACCTCAACATTTAAAAACACCAACAAATTCAACAACGACCTCAACATTGTAAAACACCAACAAATTCAACAACAACCTCAACATTGAAAAACACCAACAAATTCAACAACAACCTCAACATTGAAAAACACCAACAAATTCAACAACAACCTCAACATTGAAAAACACCAACAAATTCAACAACAACCTCAACATTGAAAAACAACAACAACCTCAACATTGAAAAACACCAACAAATTCAACAACAACCTCGAAATTGAAAAACACCAACAAATTCAACAACAACCTCAACATTGGAAAACAACAACAACCTCAACATTGAAAAACACCATCAAATTCAACAACAACCTCAACATTGAAAAACAACAACAACCTCAACATTGAAAAACACCAACAAATTCAACAACAACCTCAACAATGAAAAACACCAACAAATTCAACAACAACCTCAACATGGAAAAACACCAACAAATTTAACAACAACCTCAACTTTGAAAAACAACAACAACCTCAACATGGAAAAACACCAACAAATTCAACAACAACCACAACATTGAAAAACAACAACAACTTCAAAATTGAAAAACACCAACAAATTCAACAACAACCTCAACATTTAAAGACAACAACAACATCAACATTGAAAAACACCAACAAATTCAACAACAACCTCAGCAATGAAAAACACCAACAAATTCAACAACAACTTCAACATTGAAAAACACCAACAAATTCAACAACAACCTCAACATTGAAAAACAACAACAACCTCAACATTGAAAAACACCAACAAATTCAACAAGAACTTCAACATGGAAAAAAACCAACAAATTCAACAACAACCTCGACATTGAAAAACACTAACAAACTCAACAACAACCTCAACATTGAAAAACACCAACAAATTCAACAACAACCTCAACATTTAAAAACGCCAACAAATTAAACAACGACCTCAACATTGTAAAACACCAACAAATTCAACAACAACCTCAACATTGAAAAACACCAACAAATTCAACAACAACCTCGAAATTGAAAAACACCAACAAATTCAACAACAACCTCAACATTGAAAAACAACAACAACCTCAGCATTGAAAAACACCAACAAATTCAACAACAACCTCAACGTTGAAAAACAACAACAACCTCAACATTGAAAAACACCAACAAATTCAACAACAACTTCAACATTGAAAAACACCAACAAATTCAACAACAACCTCGACATTGAAAAACACCATCAAATTCAACAACGACCTCAACATTGAAAAACAACAACAACCTCAACATTGAAAAACACAAACAAATTCAACAACAACCTCAATATTGAAAAACAACAACAACCTCAACATTGAAAAACACCAACAAATTCAACAACAACCTCAACATTGAAAAACACCAACACATTCAACAACAACCTCAACATTGAAAAACAACAACCTCAACATTGAAAAACACCAACAAATTCAACAACAACCTCAACAATGAATAACACCAACAAATTCAACAACAACCTCAACATTGAAAAACACCAACAAATTAAACATCAACCTCAACTTTGAAAAACAACAACAACCTCAACATGGAAAAACACCAACAAATTCAACAACAACCTCAACATTGAAAAACAACAACAACCTCAAAATTGAAAAACACCAACAAATTCAACAACAACCTCCACATTGAAAAACAACATCAACCACAACATTGAAAAACACCAACAAATTCAACAACAACTTCAACATTGAAAAAACCAACAAATTCAGCAACAACCTCGACATTGAAAAACACCAACAAATTCAACAACAACCTCAACATTGAAAAACACCAACAAATTCAACAACAACCTCAACATTTAAAAACGCCAACAAATTCAACAACGACCTCAACATTGTAAAACACCAACAAATTCAACAACAACCTCAACATTGAAAAACACCAACAAATTCAACAACAACCTCAACATTGAAAAACACCAACAAATTCAACAACAACCTCAACATTGAAAAACACCAACAAATTCAACAACAACTTCAACATTGAAAAACACCAACAAATTCAACAACAACCTCGACATTGAAAAACACCATCAAATTCAACAACGACCTCAACATTGAAAAACAACAACAACCTCAACATTGAAAAACACAAACAAATTCAACAACAACCTCAATATTGAAAAACAACAACAACCTCAACATTGAAAAACACCAACAAATTCAACAACAACCTCAACATTGAAAAACACCAACACATTCAACAACAACCTCAACATTGAAAAACAACAACAACATCAACATTGAAAAACACCAACAAATTCAACAACAACCTCAACAATGAATAACACCAACAAATTCAACAACAACCTCAACATTGAAAAACACCAACAAATTAAACATGAACCTCAACTTTGAAAAACAACAACAACCTCAACATGGAAAAACACCAACAAATTCAACAACAACCTCAACATTGAAAAACAACAACAACCTCAAAATTGAAAAACACCAACAAATTCAACAACAACCTCCACATTGAAAAACAACAACAACCACAACATTGAAAAACACCAACAAATTCAACAACAACCTCAACATTGAAAAACACCAACAAATTCAACAACAACCTCAACATTGAAAAACACCAACAAATTCAACAACAACCTCAACATTGAAAAACAACAACAACCTCAACATTGAAAAACACCAACAAATTCAACAACAACCTCGAAATTGAAAAACACCAACAAATTCAACAACAACCTCAACATTGGAAAACAACAACAACCTCAACATTGAAAAACACCATCAAATTCAACAACAACCTCAACATTGAAAAACAACAACAACCTCAACATTGAAAAACACCAACAAATTCAACAACAACCTCAACAATGAAAAACACCAACAAATTCAACAACAACCTCAACATGGAAAAACACCAACAAATTTAACAACAACCTCAACTTTGAAAAACAACAACAACCTCAACATGGAAAAACACCAACAAATTCAACAACAACCACAACATTGAAAAACAACAACAACTTCAAAATTGAAAAACACCAACAAATTCAACAACAACCTCAACATTTAAAGACAACAACAACATCAACATTGAAAAACACCAACAAATTCAACAACAACCTCAGCAATGAAAAACACCAACAAATTCAACAACAACTTCAACATTGAAAAACACCAACAAATTCAACAACAACCTCAACATTGAAAAACAACAACAACCTCAACATTGAAAAACACCAACAAATTCAACAAGAACTTCAACATGGAAAAAAACCAACAAATTCAACAACAACCTCGACATTGAAAAACACTAACAAACTCAACAACAACCTCAACATTGAAAAACACCAACAAATTCAACAACAACCTCAACATTTAAAAACGCCAACAAATTAAACAACGACCTCAACATTGTAAAACACCAACAAATTCAACAACAACCTCAACATTGAAAAACACCAACAAATTCAACAACAACCTCGAAATTGAAAAACACCAACAAATTCAACAACAACCTCAACATTGAAAAACAACAACAACCTCAGCATTGAAAAACACCAACAAATTCAACAACAACCTCAACGTTGAAAAACAACAACAACCTCAACATTGAAAAACACCAACAAATTCAACAACAACTTCAACATTGAAAAACACCAACAAATTCAACAACAACCTCGACATTGAAAAACACCATCAAATTCAACAACGACCTCAACATTGAAAAACAACAACAACCTCAACATTGAAAAACACAAACAAATTCAACAACAACCTCAATATTGAAAAACAACAACAACCTCAACATTGAAAAACACCAACAAATTCAACAACAACCTCAACATTGAAAAACACCAACACATTCAACAACAACCTCAACATTGAAAAACAACAACAACCTCAACATTGAAAAACACCAACAAATTCAACAACAACCTCAACAATGAATAACACCAACAAATTCAACAACAACCTCAACATTGAAAAACACCAACAAATTAAACATCAACCTCAACTTTGAAAAACAACAACAACCTCAACATGGAAAAACACCAACAAATTCAGCAACAACCTCAACATTGAAAAACAACAACAACCTCAAAATTGAAAAACACCAACAAATTCAACAACAACCTCCACATTGAAAAACAACAACAACCACAACATTGAAAAACACCAACAAATTCAACAACAACTTCAACATTGAAAAAACCAACAAATTCAGCAACAACCTCGACATTGAAAAACACCAACAAATTCAACAACAACCTCAACATTGAAAAACACCAACAAATTCAACAACAACCTCAACAATTAAAAACGCCAACAAATTCAACAACGACCTCAACATTGTAAAACACCAACAAATTCAACAACAACCTCAACATTGAAAAACACCAACAAATTCAACAACAACCTCAACATTGAAAAACACCAACAAATTCAACAACAACCTCAACATTGAAAAACACCAACAAATTCAACAACAACTTCAACATTGAAAAACACCAACAAATTCAACAACAACCTCGACATTGAAAAACACCATCAAATTCAACAACGACCTCAACATTGAAAAACAACAACAACCTCAACATTGAAAAACACAAACAAATTCAACAACAACCTCAATATTGAAAAACAACAACAACCTCAACATTGAAAAACACCAACAAATTCAACAACAACCTCAACATTGAAAAACACCAACACATTCAACAACAACCTCAACATTGAAAAACAACAACAACATCAACATTGAAAAACACCAACAAATTCAACAACAACCTCAACAATGAATAACACCAACAAATTCAACAACAACCTCAACATTGAAAAACACCAACAAATTAAACATGAACCTCAACTTTGAAAAACAACAACAACCTCAACATGGAAAAACACCAACAAATTCAACAACAACCTCAACATTGAAAAACAACAACAACCTCAAAATTGAAAAACACCAACAAATTCAACAACAACCTCCACATTGAAAAACAACAACAACCACAACATTGAAAAACACCAACAAATTCAACAACAACTTCAACATTGAAAAAACCAACAAATTCAGCAACAACCTCGACATTGAAAAACACCAACAAATTCAACAACAACCTCAACATTGAAAAACACCAACAAATTCAACAACAACCTCAACATTTAAAAACACCAACAAATTCAACAACGACCTCAACATTGTAAAACACCAACAAATTCAACAACAACCTCAACATTGAAAAACACCAACAAATTCAACAACAACCTCAACATTGAAAAACACCAACAAATTCAACAACAACCTCAACATTGAAAAACACCAACAAATTCAACAACAACCTCAACATTGAAAAACAACAACAACCTCAACATTGAAAAACACCAACAAATTCAACAACAACCTCGAAATTGAAGAACACCAACAAATTCAACAACAACCTCAACATTGGAAAACAACAACAACCTCAACATTGAAAAACACCATCAAATTCAACAACAACCTCAACATTGAAAAACAACAACAACCTCAACATTGAAAAACACCAACAAATTCAACAACAACCTCAACAATGAAAAACACCAACAAATTCAACAACAACCTCAACATGGAAAAACACCAACAAATTTAACAACAACCTCAACTTTGAAAAACAACAACAACCTCAACATGGAAAAACACCAACAAATTCAACAACAACCTCAACATTGAAAAACAACAACAACTTCAAAATTGAAAAACACCAACAAATTCAACAACAACCTCAACATTTAAAGACAACAACAACATCAACATTGAAAAACACCAACAAATTCAACAACAACCTCAGCAATGAAAAACACCAACAAATTCAACAACAACTTCAACATTGAAAAACACCAACAAATTCAACAACAACTTCAACATTGAAAAACACCAACAAATTCAACAACAACTTCAACATTGAAAAACACCAACAAATTCAACAACAACCTCAACATTGAAAAACAACAACAACCTCAACATTGAAAAACACCAACAAATTCAACAAGAACTTCAACATGGAAAAAAACCAACAAATTCAACAACAACCTCGACATTGAAAAACACTAACAAACTCAACAACAACCTCAACATTGAAAAACACCAACAAATTCAACAACAACCTCAACATTTAAAAACGCCAACAAATTAAACAACGACCTCAACATTGTAAAACACCAACAAATTCAACAACAACCTCAACATTGAAAAACACCAACAAATTCAACAACAACCTCGAAATTGAAAAACACCAACAAATTCAACAACAACCTCAACATTGAAAAACAACAACAACCTCAGCATTGAAAAACACCAACAAATTCAACAACAACCTCAACGTTGAAAAACAACAACAACCTCAACATTGAAAAACACCAACAAATTCAACAACAACTTCAACATTGAAAAACACCAACAAATTCAACAACAACCTCGACATTGAAAAACTCCATCAAATTCAACAACGACCTCAACATTGAAAAACAACAACAACCTCAACATTGAAAAACACAAACAAATTCAACAACAACCTCAATATTGAAAAACAACAACAACCTCAACATTGAAAAACACCAACAAATTCAACAACAACCTCAACATTGAAAAACACCAACACATTCAACAACAACCTCAACATTGAAAAACAACAACAACCTCAACATTGAAAAACACCAACAAATTCAACAACAACCTCAACAATGAATAACACCAACAAATTCAACAACAACCTCAACATTGAAAAACACCAACAAATTAAACATCAACCTCAACTTTGAAAAACAACAACAACCTCAACATGGAAAAACACCAACAAATTCAACAACAACCTCAACATTGAAAAACAACAACAACCTCAAAATTGAAAAACACCAACAAATTCAACAACAACCTCCACATTGAAAAACAACAACAACCACAACATTGAAAAACACCAACAAATTCAACAACAACTTCAACATTGAAAAAACCAACAAATTCAGCAACAACCTCGACATTGAAAAACACCAACAAATTCAACAACAACCTCAACATTGAAAAACACCAACAAATTCAACAACAACCTCAACATTTAAAAACGCCAACAAATTCAACAACGACCTCAACATTGTAAAACACCAACAAATTCAACAACAACCTCAACATTGAAAAACACCAACAAATTCAACAACAACCTCAACATTGAAAAACACCAACAAATTCAACAACAACCTCAACATTGAAAAACACCAACAAATTCAACAACAACCTCAACATTGAAAAACAACAACAACCTCAACATTGAAAAACACCAACAAATTCAACAACAACCTCGAAATTGAAAAACACCAACAAATTCAACAACAACCTCAACATTGGAAAACAACAACAACCTCAACATTGAAAAACACCATCAAATTCAACAACAACCTCAACATTGAAAAACAACAACAACCTCAACATTGAAAAACACCAACAAATTCAACAACAACCTCATCAATGAAAAACACCAACAAATTCAACAACAACCTCAACATGGAAAAACACCAACAAATTTAACAACAACCTCAACTTTGAAAAACAACAACAACCTCAACATGGAAAAACACCAACAAATTCAACAACAACCTCAACATTGAAAAACAACAACAACTTCAAAATTGAAAAACACCAACAAATTCAACAACAACCTCAACATTTAAAGACAACAACAACATCAACATTGAAAAACACCAACAAATTCAACAACAACCTCAGCAATGAAAAACACCAACAAATTCAACAACAACTTCAACATTGAAAAACACCAACAAATTCAACAACAACCTCAACATTGAAAAACAACAACAACCTCAACATTGAAAAACACCAACAAATTCAACAAGAACTTCAACATGGAAAAAAACCAACAAATTCAACAACAACCTCGACATTGAAAAACACTAACAAATTCAACAACAACCTCAACATTGAAAAACACCAACAAATTCAACAACAACCTCAACATTTAAAAACGCCCACAAATTAAACAACGACCTCAACATTGTAAAACACCAACAAATTCAACAACAACCTCAACATTGAAAAACACCAACAAATTCAACAACAACCTCGAAATTGAAAAACACCAACAAATTCAACAACAACCTCAACATTGAAAAACAACAACAACCTCAGCATTGAAAAACACCAACAAATTCAACAACAACCTCAACGTTGAAAAACAACAACAACCTCAACATTGAAAAACACCAACAAATTCAACAACAACTTCAACATTGAAAAACACCAACAAATTCAACAACAACCTCGACATTGAAAAACACCATCAAATTCAACAACGACCTCAACATTGAAAAACAACAACAACCTCAACATTGAAAAACACAAACAAATTCAACAACAACCTCAATATTGAAAAACAACAACAACCTCAACATTGAAAAACACCAACAAATTCAACAACAACCTCAACATTGAAAAACACCAACACATTCAACAACAACCTCAACATTGAAAAACAACAACAACCTCAACATTGAAAAACACCAACAAATTCAACAACAACCTCAACAATGAATAACACCAACAAATTCAACAACAACCTCAACATTGAAAAACACCAACAAATTAAACATCAACCTCAACTTTGAAAAACAACAACAACCTCAACATGGAAAAACACCAACAAATTCAACAACAACCTCAACATTGAAAAACAACAACAACCTCAAAATTGAAAAACACCAACAAATTCAACAACAACCTCCACATTGAAAAACAACAACAACCACAACATTGAAAAACACCAACAAATTCAACAACAACTTCAACATTGAAAAAACCAACAAATTCAGCAACAACCTCGACATTGAAAAACACCAACAAATTCAACAACAACCTCAACATTGAAAAACACCAACAAATTCAACAACAACCTCAACATTTAAAAACGCCAACAAATTCAACAACGACCTCAACATTGTAAAACACCAACAAATTCAACAACAACCTCAACATTGAAAAACACCAACAAATTCAACAACAACCTCAACATTGAAAAACACCAACAAATTCAACAACAACCTCAACATTGAAAAACACCAACAAATTCAACAACAACTTCAACATTGAAAAACACCAACAAATTCAACAACAACCTCGACATTGAAAAACACCATCAAATTCAACAACGACCTCAACATTGAAAAACAACAACAACCTCAACATTGAAAAACACAAACAAATTCAACAACAACCTCAATATTGAAAAACAACAACAACCTCAACATTGAAAAACACCAACAAATTCAACAACAACCTCAACATTGAAAAACACCAACACATTCAACAACAACCTCAACATTGAAAAACAACAACAACATCAACATTGAAAAACACCAACAAATTCAACAACAACCTCAACAATGAATAACACCAACAAATTCAACAACAACCTCAACATTGAAAAACACCAACAAATTAAACATGATGCTCAACTTTGAAAAACAACAACAACCTCAACATGGAAAAACACCAACAAATTCAACAACAACCTCAACATTGAAAAACAACAACAACCTCAAAATTGAAAAACACCAACAAATTCAACAACAACCTCCACATTGAAAAACAACAACAACCACAACATTGAAAAACACCAACAAATTCAACAACAACTTCAACATTGAAAAAACCAACAAATTCAGCAACAACCTCGACATTGAAAAACACCAACAAATTCAACAACAACCTCAACATTGAAAAACACCAACAAATTCAACAACAACCTCAACATTTAAAAACACCAACAAATTCAACAACGACCTCAACATTGTAAAACACCAACAAATTCAACAACAACCTCAACATTGAAAAACACCAACAAATTCAACAACAACCTCAACATTGAAAAACACCAACAAATTCAACAACAACCTCAACATTGAAAAACACCAACAAATTCAACAACAACCTCAACATTGAAAAACAACAACAACCTCAACATTGAAAAACACCAACAAATTCAACAACAACCTCGAAATTGAAAAACACCAACAAATTCAACAACAACCTCAACATTGGAAAACAACAACAACCTCAACATTGAAAAACACCATCAAATTCAACAACAACCTCAACATTGAAAAACAACAACAACCTCAACATTGAAAAACACCAACAAATTCAACAACAACCTCAACAATGAAAAACACCAACAAATTCAACAACAACCTCAACATGGAAAAACACCAACAAATTTAACAACAACCTCAACTTTGAAAAACAACAACAACCTCAACATGGAAAAACACCAACAAATTCAACAACAACCTCAACATTGAAAAACAACAACAACTTCAAAATTGAAAAACACCAACAAATTCAACAACAACCTCAACATTTAAAGACAACAACAACATCAACATTGAAAAACACCAACAAATTCAACAACAACCTCAGCAATGAAAAACACCAACAAATTCAACAACAACTTCAACATTGAAAAACACCAACAAATTCAACAACAACCTCAACATTGAAAAACAACAACAACCTCAACATTGAAAAACACCAACAAATTCAACAAGAACTTCAACATGGAAAAAAACCAACAAATTCAACAACAACCTCGACATTGAAAAACACTAACAAACTCAACAACAACCTCAACATTGAAAAACACCAACAAATTCAACAACAACCTCAACATTTAAAAACGCCAACAAATTAAACAACGACCTCAACATTGTAAAACACCAACAAATTCAACAACAACCTCAACATTGAAAAACACCAACAAATTCAACAACAACCTCGAAATTGAAAAACACCAACAAATTCAACAACAACCTCAACATTGAAAAACAACAACAACCTCAGCATTGAAAAACACCAACAAATTCAACAACAACCTCAACGTTGAAAAACAACAACAACCTCAACATTGAAAAACACCAACAAATTCAACAACAACTTCAACATTGAAAAACACCAACAAATTCAACAACAACCTCGACATTGAAAAACACCATCAAATTCAACAACGACCTCAACATTGAAAAACAACAACAACCTAAACATTGAAAAACACAAACAAATTCAACAACAACCTCAATATTGCAAAACAACAACAACCTCAACATTGAAAAACACCAACAAATTCAACAACAACCTCAACATTGAAAAACACCAACACATTCAACAACAACCTCAACATTGAAAAACAACAACAACCTCAACATTGAAAAACACCAACAAATTCAACAACAACCTCAACAATGAATAACACCAACAAATTCAACAACAACCTCAACATTGAAAAACACCAACAAATTAAACATCAACCTCAACTTTGAAAAACAACAACAACCTCAACATGGAAAAACACCAACAAATTCAACAACAACCTCAACATTGAAAAACAACAACAACCTCAAAATTGAAAAACACCAACAAATTCAACAACAACCTCCACATTGAAAAACAACAACAACCACAACATTGAAAAACACCAACAAATTCAACAACAACTTCAACATTGAAAAAACCAACAAATTCAGCAACAACCTCGACATTGAAAAACACCAACAAATTCAACAACAACCTCAACATTGAAAAACACCAACAAATTCAACAACAACCTCAACATTTAAAAACGCCAACAAATTCAACAACGACCTCAACATTGTAAAACACCAACAAATTCAACAACAACCTCAACATTGAAAAACACCAACAAATTCAACAACAACCTCAACATTGAAAAACACCAACAAATTCAACAACAACCTCAACATTGAAAAACACCAACAAATTCAACAACAACCTCAACATTGAAAAACAACAACAACCTCAACATTGAAAAACACCAACAAATTCAACAACAACCTCGAAATTGAAAAACACCAACAAATTCAACAACAACCTCAACATTGGAAAACAACAACAACCTCAACATTGAAAAACACCATCAAATTCAACAACAACCTCAACATTGAAAAACAACAACAACCTCAACATTGAAAAACACCAACAAATTCAACAACAACCTCAACAATGAAAAACACCAACAAATTCAACAACAACCTCAACATGGAAAAACACCAACAAATTTAACAACAACCTCAACTTTGAAAAACAACAACAACCTCAACATGGAAAAACACCAACAAATTCAACAACAACCTCAACATTGAAAAACAACAACAACCTCAAAATTGAAAAACACCAACAAATTCAACAACAACCTCCACATTGAAAAACAACAACAACCACAACATTGAAAAACACCAACAAATTCAACAACAACTTCAACATTGAAAAAACCAACAAATTCAGCAACAACCTCGACATTGAAAAACACCAACAAATTCAACAACAACCTCAACATTGAAAAACACCAACAAATTCAACAACAACCTCAACATTTAAAAACGCCAACAAATTCAACAACGACCTCAACATTGTAAAACACCAACAAATTCAACAACAACCTCAACATTGAAAAACACCAACAAATTCAACAACAACCTCAACATTGAAAAACACCAACAAATTCAACAACAACCTCAACATTGAAAAACACCAACAAATTCAACAACAACTTCAACATTGAAAAACACCAACAAATTCAACAACAACCTCGACATTGAAAAACACCATCAAATTCAACAACGACCTCAACATTGAAAAACAACAACAACCTCAACATTGAAAAACACAAACAAATTCAACAACAACCTCAATATTGAAAAACAACAACAACCTCAACATTGAAAAACACCAACAAATTCAACAACAACCTCAACATTGAAAAACACCAACACATTCAACAACAACCTCAACATTGAAAAACAACAACAACATCAACATTGAAAAACACCAACAAATTCAACAACAACCTCAACAATGAATAACACCAACAAATTCAACAACAACCTCAACATTGAAAAACACCAACAAATTAAACATGATGCTCAACTTTGAAAAACAACAACAACCTCAACATGGAAAAACACCAACAAATTCAACAACAACCTCAACATTGAAAAACAACAACAACCTCAAAATTGAAAAACACCAACAAATTCAACAACAACCTCCACATTGAAAAACAACAACAACCACAACATTGAAAAACACCAACAAATTCAACAACAACTTCAACATTGAAAAAACCAACAAATTCAGCAACAACCTCGACATTGAAAAACACCAACAAATTCAACAACAACCTCAACATTGAAAAACACCAACAAATTCAACAACAACCTCAACATTTAAAAACACCAACAAATTCAACAACGACCTCAACATTGTAAAACACCAACAAATTCAACAACAACCTCAACATTGAAAAACACCAACAAATTCAACAACAACCTCAACATTGAAAAACACCAACAAATTCAACAACAACCTCAACATTGAAAAACACCAACAAATTCAACAACAACCTCAACATTGAAAAACAACAACAACCTCAACATTGAAAAACACCAACAAATTCAACAACAACCTCGAAATTGAAAAACACCAACAAATTCAACAACAACCTCAACATTGGAAAACAACAACAACCTCAACATTGAAAAACACCATCAAATTCAACAACAACCTCAACATTGAAAAACAACAACAACCTCAACATTGAAAAACACCAACAAATTCAACAACAACCTCAACAATGAAAAACACCAACAAATTCAACAACAACCTCAACATGGAAAAACACCAACAAATTTAACAACAACCTCAACTTTGAAAAACAACAACAACCTCAACATGGAAAAACACCAACAAATTCAACAACAACCTCAACATTGAAAAACAACAACAACTTCAAAATTGAAAAACACCAACAAATTCAACAACAACCTCAACATTTAAAGACAACAACAACATCAACATTGAAAAACACCAACAAATTCAACAACAACCTCAGCAATGAAAAACACCAACAAATTCAACAACAACTTCAACATTGAAAAACACCAACAAATTCAACAACAACCTCAACATTGAAAAACAACAACAACCTCAACATTGAAAAACACCAACAAATTCAACAAGAACTTCAACATGGAAAAAAACCAACAAATTCAACAACAACCTCGACATTGAAAAACACTAACAAACTCAACAACAACCTCAACATTGAAAAACACCAACAAATTCAACAACAACCTCAACATTTAAAAACGCCAACAAATTAAACAACGACCTCAACATTGTAAAACACCAACAAATTCAACAACAACCTCAACATTGAAAAACACCAACAAATTCAACAACAACCTCGAAATTGAAAAACACCAACAAATTAAACAACAACCTCAACATTGAAAAACAACAACAACCTCAGCATTGAAAAACACCAACAAATTCAACAACAACCTCAACGTTGAAAAACAACAACAACCTCAACATTGAAAAACACCAACAAATTCAACAACAACTTCAACATTGAAAAACACCAACAAATTCAACAACAACCTCGACATTGAAAAACACCATCAAATTCAACAACGACCTCAACATTGAAAAACAACAACAACCTCAACATTGAAAAACACAAACAAATTCAACAACAACCTCAATATTGCAAAACAACAACAACCTCAACATTGAAAAACACCAACAAATTCAACAACAACCTCAACATTGAAAAACACCAACACATTCAACAACAACCTCAACATTGAAAAACAACAACAACCTCAACATTGAAAAACACCAACAAATTCAACAACAACCTCAACAATGAATAACACCAACAAATTCAACAACAACCTCAACATTGAAAAACACCAACAAATTAAACATCAACCTCAACTTTGAAAAACAACAACAACCTCAACATGGAAAAACACCAACAAATTCAACAACAACCTCAACATTGAAAAACAACAACAACCTCAAAATTGAAAAACACCAACAAATTCAACAACAACCTCCACATTGAAAAACAACAACAACCACAACATTGAAAAACACCAACAAATTCAACAACAACTTCAACATTGAAAAAACCAACAAATTCAGCAACAACCTCGACATTGAAAAACACCAACAAATTCAACAACAACCTCAACATTGAAAAACACCAACAAATTCAACAACAACCTCAACATTTAAAAACGCCAACAAATTCAACAACGACCTCAACATTGTAAAACACCAACAAATTCAACAACAACCTCAACATTGAAAAACACCAACAAATTCAACAACAACCTCAACATTGAAAAACACCAACAAATTCAACAACAACCTCAACATTGAAAAACACCAACAAATTCAACAACAACCTCAACATTGAAAAACAACAACAACCTCAACATTGAAAAACACCAACAAATTCAACAACAACCTCGAAATTGAAAAACACCAACAAATTCAACAACAACCTCAACATTGGAAAACAACAACAACCTCAACATTGAAAAACACCATCAAATTCAACAACAACCTCAACATTGAAAAACAACAACAACCTCAACATTGAAAAACACCAACAAATTCAACAACAACCTCAACAATGAAAAACACCAACAAATTCAACAACAACCTCAACATGGAAAAACACCAACAAATTTAACAACAACCTCAACTTTGAAAAACAACAACAACCTCAACATGGAAAAACACCAACAAATTCAACAACAACCTCAACATTGAAAAACAACAACAACTTCAAAATTGAAAAACACCAACAAATTCAACAACAACCTCAACATTTAAAGACAACAACAACATCAACATTGAAAAACACCAACAAATTCAACAACAACCTCAGCAATGAAAAACACCAACAAATTCAACAACAACTTCAACATTGAAAAACACCAACAAATTCAACAACAACCTCAACATTGAAAAACAACAACAACCTCAACATTGAAAAACACCAACAAATTCAACAAGAACTTCAACATGGAAAAAAACCAACAAATTCAACAACAACCTCGACATTGAAAAACACTAACAAATTCAACAACAACCTCAACATTGAAAAACACCAACAAATTCAACAACAACCTCAACATTTAAAAACGCCCACAAATTAAACAACGACCTCAACATTGTAAAACACCAACAAATTCAACAACAACCTCAACATTGAAAAACACCAACAAATTCAACAACAACCTCGAAATTGAAAAACACCAACAAATTCAACAACAACCTCAACATTGAAAAACAACAACAACCTCAGCATTGAAAAACACCAACAAATTCAACAACAACCTCAACGTTGAAAAACAACAACAACCTCAACATTGAAAAACACCAACAAATTCAACAACAACTTCAACATTGAAAAACACCAACAAATTCAACAACAACCTCGACATTGAAAAACACCATCAAATTCAACAACGACCTCAACATTGAAAAACAACAACAACCTCAACATTGAAAAACACAAACAAATTCAACAACAACCTCAATATTGAAAAACAACAACAACCTCAACATTGAAAAACACCAACAAATTCAACAACAACCTCAACATTGAAAAACACCAACACATTCAACAACAACCTCAACATTGAAAAACAACAACAACCTCAACATTGAAAAACACCAACAAATTCAACAACAACCTCAACAATGAATAACACCAACAAATTCAACAACAACCTCAACATTGAAAAACACCAACAAATTCAACAACAACCTCAACATTTAAAAACGCCAACAAATTCAACAACGACCTCAACATTGTAAAACACCAACAAATTCAACAACAACCTCAACATTGAAAAACACCAACAAATTCAACAACAACCTCAACATTGAAAAACAGCAACAAATTCAACAACAACCTCAACATTGGAAAACAACAACAACCTCAACATTGAAAAACACCATCAAATTCAACAACAACCTCAACATTGAAAAACAACAACAACCTCAACATTGAAAAACACCAACAAATTCAACAACAACCTCAACAATGAAAAACACCAACAAATTCAACAACAACCTCAACATGGAAAAACACCAACAAATTTAACAACAACCTCAACTTTGAAAAACAACAACAACCTCAACATGGAAAAACACCAACAAATTCAACAACAACCTCAACATTTAAAGACAACAACAACATCAACATTGAAAAACACCAAAAAATTCAACAACAACCTCAGCAATGAAAAACACCAACAAATTCAACAACAACTTCAACATTGAAAAACACCAACAAATTCAACAACAACCTCAACATTGAAAAACAACAACAACCGCAACATTTAAAGACACCAACAAATTCAACAAGAACTTCAACATGGAAAAAAACCAACAAATTCAACAACAACCTCGACATTGAAAAACACTAACAAATTCAACAACAACCTCAACATTGAAAAACACCAACAAATTCAACAACAACCTCAACATTTAAAAACGCCAACAAATTAAGCAACGACCTCAACATTGTAAAACACCAACAAATTCAACAACAACCTCAACATTGAAAAACACCAACAAATTCAACAACAACCTCGACATTGAAAAACACCAACAAATTCAACAACAACCTCAACATTGAAAAACAACAACAACCTCAGCATTGAAAAACACCAACAAATTCAACAACAACCTCAACGTTGAAAAACAACAACAACCTCAACATTGAAAAACACCAACAAATTCAACAACAACTTCAACATTGAAAAACACCAACAAATTCAACAACAACCTCGACATTGAAAAACACCATCAAATTCAACAACGACCTCAACATTGAAAAACAACAACAACCTCAACATTGAAAAACACAAACAAATTCAACAACAACCTCAATATTGAAAAAGAACAACAACCTCAACATTGAAAAACACCAACAAATTCAACAACAACCTCAACATTGAAAAACACCAACACATTCAACAACAACCTCAACATTGAAAAACAACAATAACCTCAACATTGAAAAACACCAACAAATTCAACAACAACCTCAACAATGAATAACACCAACAAATTCAACTTAACCTCAACATTGAAAAACACCAACAAATTAAACATCAACCTCAACTTTGAAAAACAACAACAACCTCAACATGGAAAAACACCAACAAATTCAACAACAACCTCCACATTGAAAAACAACAACAACCACAACATTGAAAAACACCAACAAATTCAACAACAACTTCAACATTGAAAAAACCAAAAAATTCAGCAACAACCTCGACATTGAAAAACACCAACAAATTCAACAACAACCTCAACATTGAAAAACACCAACAAATTCAACAACAACCTCAACATTTAAAAACGCCAACAAATTCAACAACGACCTCAACATTGTAAAACACCAACAAATTCAACAACAACCTCAACATTGAAAAACACCAACAAATTCAACAACAACCTCAACATTGAAAAACACCAACAAATTCAACAACAACCTCAACATTGAAAAACACCAACAAATTCAACAACAACCTCAACATTGAAAAACAACAACAACCTCAACATTGAAAAACACCAACAAATTCAACAACAACCTCGAAATTGAAAAACACCAACAAATTCAACAACAACCTCAACATTGGAAAACAACAACAACCTCAACATTGAAAAACACCATCAAATTCAACAACAACCTCAACATTGAAAAACAACAACAACCTCAACATTGAAAAACACCAACAAATTCAACAACAACCTCAACAATGAAAAACACCAACAAATTCAACAACAACCTCAACATGGAAAAACACCAACAAATTTAACAACAACCTCAACTTTGAAAAACAACAACAACCTCAACATGGAAAAACACCAACAAATTCAACAACAACCTCAACATTGAAAAACAACAACAACTTCAAAATTGAAAAACACCAACAAATTCAACAACAACCTCAACATTTAAAGACAACAACAACATCAACATTGAAAAACACCAACAAATTCAACAACAACCTCAACAATGAAAAACACCAGCAAATTCAACAACAACTTCAACATTGAAAAACACCAACAAATTCAACAACAACCTCGACATTGAAAAACACCAACAAATTCAACAACAACCTCAACATTGAAAAACTACAACAACCTCAACATTGAAAAGCACCAACAAATACAACAACAACCTCAACATTGAAAAACAACAACAACCTCAACATTGAAAAACACCAACAAATTCAACAACAACCTCAACATCGAAAAACAACAACAACCTCTACTTTGAAAAACAACAACAACCTCAACATTGAAAAACACCAACAAATTCAGCAACAACCTCAACATTGAAAAACAACAACAACCTCAACATTGAAAAACAACAACAACCTCAACATTGAAAAACACCAACAAATTCAACAACAACCTCAATATTGAAAAACAACAACAACCTCAACATTGAAAAACACCAACAAATTCAACAACAACCTCAACATTGAAAAACACCAACAAATTCAACAACAACCTCAACATTGAAAATCAACAACAACCTCAACATTGAAAAACACCAACAAATTCAACAACAACCTCAACAATGAAAAACACCAACAAATTCAACAACAACCGCAACATTGAAAAACACCAAAAAATTAAACATCAACCTCAACTTTGAAAAACAACAACAACCTCAAAATGGAAAAACACCAACAAATTGAACAACAACCTCAACATTGAAAAACAACAACAACCTCAAAATTGAAAAACACCAACAAATTCAACAACAACCTCAACATTGAAAAACAAGAACAACCACAACATTGAAAAACACCAACAAATTCAACAACAACTTCAACATTGAAAAAACCAACAAATTCAGCAACAACCTCGACATTGAAAAACACCAACAAATTCAACAACAACCTCAACATTGAAAAACACCAACAAATTCAACAACAACCACAACATTTAAAAACGCCAACAAATTCAACAACGACCTCAACATTGTAAAACACCAACAAATTCAACAACAACCTCAACTTTGAAAAACACCAACAAATTCAACAACAACCTCAACATTGAAAAACACCAACAAATTCAACAACAACCTCAACATTGAAAAAGACCAACAAATTCAACAACAACCTCAACATTGAAAAACAACAACAACCTCAACATTGAAAAACACCAACAAATTCAACAACAACTTCAACATTGAAGAAAACCAACAAATTCAACAACAACCTCGAAATTGAAAAACACCAACAAATTCAACAACAACCTCAACATTGAAAAACAACAACAACCTCAACAATGAAAAACACCAACAAATTCAACAACAACCTCAACATTGAAAAACAACAACAACCTCAACATTGAAAAACACCAACAAATTCAACAACAACCTCAACAATGAAAAACACCAACAAATTCAACAACAACCTCAACATGGAAAAACACCAACGAATTTAACAACAACCTCAACTTTGAAAAACAACAACAACCTCAACATGGAAAAACACCAACAAATTCAACAACAACCTCAACATTGAAAAACATCAACAACTTCAAAATTGGAAAACAACAACAAATTCAACAACAACCTCAACATTTAAAGACAACAAGAACCTCAACATTGAAAAACACCAACAAATTCAACAACAACCTCAACAATGAAAAACACCAACAAATTCAACAACAACTTCAACATTGAAAAACACCAACAAATTCAACAACAACCCCGACATTGAAAAACACCAACAAATTCAACAACAACCTCAACATTGAAAAACTACAACAACCTCAACATTGAAAAGCACCAACAAATACAACAACAACCTCAACATTGATGAACAACAACAACCTCAACATTGAAAAACACCAACAAATTCAACAACAACCTCAACATCGAAAAACAACAACAACCTCAACATTGAAAAACAACAACATCCTCAACATTGAAAAACACCAACAAATTCAACAACAACCTCAACATTGAAAAACAACAACAACCTCAACATTGAAAAACACCAACAAATTCAACAACAACTTCAACATTGAAAAACACCAACAAATTCAACAACAACCTCGAAATTGAAAAACACCAACAAATTCAACAACCTCAACATTGAAAAACAACAACAACCTCAACATTGAAATACACCAACAAATTCAACAACAACCTCAACATTGAAAAACAACAACAACCTCAACATTGAAAAACACCAACAAATTCAACAACAACCTCAACATTGAAAAACACCAACAAATTTAACAACAACCTCAACATTGAAAAACAACAACAACCTCAACATTGAAAAACACCAACAAATTCAACAACAACCTCAACATTTAAAAACAACAACAACCTCAACATTGAAAAACACCAACAAATTCAACAACAACCTCAACAATGAAAAACACCAACAAATTCAACAACAACTTCAACATTGAAAAACACCAACAAATTCAACAACAACCTCGACATTGAAAAACACCAACAAATTCAACAACAACCTCAACATTGGAAAACTACAACAACCTCAACATTGAAAAGCACCAACAAATACAACAACAACCTCAACATTGATGAACAACAACAACCTCAACATTGAAAAACACCAACAAATTCAACAACAACCTCAACATCGAAAAACAACAACAACCTCAACATTGAAAAACAACAACATCCTCAACATTGAAAAACACCAACAAATTCAACAACAACCTCAACATTGAAAAACAACAACAACCTCAACATGGAAAAACACCAACAAATTCAACAACAACTTCAACATTGAAAAACACCAACAAATTCAACAACAACCTCGAAATTGAAAAACACCAACAAATTCAACAACCTCAACATTGAAAAACAACAACAACCTCAACATTGAAATACACCAACAAATTCAACAACAACCTCAACATTGAAAAACAACAACAACCTCAACATTGAAAAACACCAACAAATTCAACAACAACCTCAACATTGAAAAACACCAACAAATTTAACAACAACCTCAACATTGAAAAACAACAACAACCTCAACATTGAAAAACACCAACAAATTCAACAACAACCTCAACATTTAAAAACAACAACAACCTCAACATTGAAAAACACCAACAAATTCAACAACAACTTCAACATTGAAAAACACCAACAAATTCAACAACAACCTCGACATTGAAAAACACCAACAAATTCAACAACAACCTCAACATTGGAAAACTACAACAACCTCAACATTGAAAAGCACCAACAAATACAACAACAACCTCAACATTGAAGAACAACAACAACCTCAACATTGAAAAACACCAACAAATTCAACAACAACCTCAACATCGAAAAACAACAACAACCTCAACATTGAAAAACAACAACATCCTCAACATTGAAAAACACCAACAAATTCAACAACAACCTCAACATTGAAAAACAACAACAACCTCAACATTGAAAAACACCAACAAATTCAACAACAACTTCAACATTGAAAAACACCAACAAATTCAACAACAACCTCGAAATTGAAAAACACCAACAAATTCAACAACCTCAACATTGAAAAGCAACAACAACCTCAACATTGAAATACACCAACAAATTCAACAACAACCTCAACATTGAAAAACAACAACAACCTCAACATTGAAAAACACCAACAAATTCAACAACAACCTCAACATTGAAAAACACCAACAAATTTAACAACAACCTCAACATTGAAAAACAACAACAACCTCAACATGTAAAAACACCAACAAATTCAACAACAACCTCAACATTTAAAAACAACAACAACCTCAACATTGAAAAACACCAACAAATTCAACAACAACCTCAACATTGAAAAACACATCCAAATTCAACAACAACTTCAACATTGAAAAACACCAACAAATTCAACAACAACCTCGACATTGAAAAACACCAACAAATTCAACAACAACCTCAACATTGAAAAACTACAACAACCTCAACATTGAAAAACACCAACAAATACAACAACAACCTCAACATTGAAAAACAACAACAACCTCAACATTGAAAAACAGCAACAAATTCAACAACAACCTCAGGATTGAAAAACACCAACAAATTCAACAACAACCTCGACATTGAAAAACACTAACAAATTCAACAACAACCTCAACATTGAACAACACCAACAAATTCAACAACAACCTCAACATTTAAAAACGCCAACAAATTAAACAACGACCTCAACATTGTAAAACACCAACAAATTCAACAACAACCTCAACATTGAAAAACACCAACAAATTCAACAACAACCTCGACATTGAAAAACACCAACAAATTCAACAACAACCTCAACATTGAAAAACAACAACAACCTCAGCATTGAAAAACACCAACAAATTCAACAACAACCTCAACGTTGAAAAACAACAACAACCTCAACATTGAAAAAGACCAACAAATTCAACAACAACTTCAACATTGAAAAACACCAACAAATTCAACAACAACCTCGAGATTGAAAAACACCATCAAATTCAACAACGACCTCAACATTGAAAAACAACAACAACCTCAACATTGAAAAACACAAACAAATTCAACAACAACCTCAATATTGAAAAACAACAACAACCTCAACATTGAAAAACACCAACAAATTCAACAACAACCTCAACATTGAAAAACACCAACACATTCAACAACAACCTCAACATTGAAAAACAACAACAACCTCAACATTGAAAAACACCAACAAATTCAACAACAACCTCAACAATGAATAACACCAACAAATTCAACAACATCCTCAACATTGAAAAACACCAACAAATTAAACATCAACCTCAACTTTGAAAAACAACAACAACCTCAACATGGAAAAACACCAACAAATTCAACAACAACCTCAACATTGAAAAACAACAACAACCTCAAAATTGAAAAACTCCAACAAATTCAACAACAACCTCCACATTGAAAAACAACAACAACCACAACATTGAAAAACACCAACAAATTCAACAACAACTTCAACATTGAAAAAACCAACAAATTCATCCACAACCTCGACATTGAAAAACACCAACAAATTCAACAACAACCTCAACATTGAAAAACACCAACAAATTCAACAACAACCTCAACATTTCAAAACGCCAACAAATTCAACAACGACCTCAACATTGTAAAACACCAACAAATTCAACAACAACCTCAACATTGAAAAACACCAACAAATTCAACAACAACCTCAACATTGAAAAACACCAACAAATTCAACAACAACCTCAACATTGAAAAACACCAACAAATTCAACAACAACCTCAACATTGAAAAACAACAACAACCTCAACATTGAAAAACACCAACAAATTCAACAACAACCTCGAAATTGAAAAACACCAACAAATTCAACAACAACCTCAACATTGGAAAACAACAACAACCTCAACATTGAAAAACACCATCAAATTCAACAACAACCTCAACATTGAAAAACAACAACAACCTCAACATTGAAAAACACCAACAAATTCAACAACAACCTCAACAATGAAAAACACCAACAAATTCAACAACAACCTCAACATGGAAAAACACCAACAAATTTAACAACAACCTCAACTTTGAAAAACAACAACAACCTCAACATGGAAAAACACCAACAAATTCAACAACAACCTCAACATTGAAAAACAACAACAACTTCAAAATTGAAAAACACCAACAAATTCAACAACAACCTCAACATTTAAAGACAACAACAACATCAACATTGAAAAACAACAACAAATTCAACAACAACCTCAACAATGAAAAACACCAACAAATTCAACAACAACTTCAACATTGAAAAACACCAACAAATTCAACAACAACCTCAACATTTAAAAACGCCAACAAATTAAACAACGACCTCAACATTGTAAAACACCAACAAATTCAACAACAACCTCAACATTGAAAAACACCAACAAATTCAACAACAACCTCGACATTGAAAAACACCAACAAATTCAACAACAACCTCAACATTGAAAAACAACAACAACCTCAGCATTGAAAAACACCAACAAATTCAACAACAACCTCAACGTTGAAAAACAACAACAACCTCAACATTGAAAAAGACCAACAAATTCAACAACAACTTCAACATTGAAAAACACCAACAAATTCAACAACAACCTCGAGATTGAAAAACACCATCAAATTCAACAACGACCTCAACATTGAAAAACAACAACAACCTCAACATTGAAAAACACAAACAAATTCAACAACAACCTCAATATTGAAAAACAACAACAACCTCAACATTGAAAAACACCAACAAATTCAACAACAACCTCAACATTGAAAAACACCAACACATTCAACAACAACCTCAACATTGAAAAACAACAACAACCTCAACATTGAAAAACACCAACAAATTCAACAACAACCTCAACAATGAATAACACCAACAAATTCAACAACATCCTCAACATTGAAAAACACCAACAAATTAAACATCAACCTCAACTTTGAAAAACAACAACAACCTCAACATGGAAAAACACCAACAAATTCAACAACAACCTCAACATTGAAAAACAACAACAACCTCAAAATTGAAAAACTCCAACAAATTCAACAACAACCTCCACATTGAAAAACAACAACAACCACAACATTGAAAAACACCAACAAATTCAACAACAACTTCAACATTGAAAAAACCAACAAATTCATCCACAACCTCGACATTGAAAAACACCAACAAATTCAACAACAACCTCAACATTGAAAAACACCAACAAATTCAACAACAACCTCAACATTTCAAAACGCCAACAAATTCAACAACGACCTCAACATTGTAAAACACCAACAAATTCAACAACAACCTCAACATTGAAAAACACCAACAAATTCAACAACAACCTCAACATTGAAAAACACCAACAAATTCAACAACAACCTCAACATTGAAAAACACCAACAAATTCAACAACAACCTCAACATTGAAAAACAACAACAACCTCAACATTGAAAAACACCAACAAATTCAACAACAACCTCGAAATTGAAAAACACCAACAAATTCAACAACAACCTCAACATTGGAAAACAACAACAACCTCAACATTGAAAAACACCATCAAATTCAACAACAACCTCAACATTGAAAAACAACAACAACCTCAACATTGAAAAACACCAACAAATTCAACAACAACCTCAACAATGAAAAACACCAACAAATTCAACAACAACCTCAACATGGAAAAACACCAACAAATTTAACAACAACCTCAACTTTGAAAAACAACAACAACCTCAACATGGAAAAACACCAACAAATTCAACAACAACCTCAACATTGAAAAACAACAACAACTTCAAAATTGAAAAACACCAACAAATTCAACAACAACCTCAACATTTAAAGACAACAACAACATCAACATTGAAAAACAACAACAAATTCAACAACAACCTCAACAATGAAAAACACCAACAAATTCAACAACAACTTCAACATTGAAAAACACCAACAAATTCAACAACAACCTCGACATTGAAAAACACCAACAAATTCAACAACAACCTCAACATTGAAAAACTACAACAACCTCAACATTGAAAAGCACCAACAAATACAACAACAACCTCAACATTGAAAAACAACAACAACCTCAACATTGAAAAACACCAACAAATTCAACAACAACCTCAACATCGAAAAACAACAACAACCTCAACTTTGAAAAACAACAACAACCTCAACATTGAAAAACACCAACAAATTCAACAACAACCTCAACATTGAAAAACAACAACAACCTCAACATTGAAAAACAACAATAACCTCAACATTGAAAAACACCAACAAATTCAACAACAACCTCAATATTGAAAAACAACAACAACCTCAACATTGAAAAACACCAACAAATTCAACAACAACCTCAACATTGAAAAACACCAACAAATTCAACAACAACCTCAACATTGAAAATCAACAACAACCTCAACATTGAAAAACACCAACAAATTCAACAACAACCTCAACAATGAAAAACACCAACAAATTCGACAACAACCTCGACATTGAAAAACACCAACAAATTCAACAACAACCTCAACTTTGAAAAACTACAACAACCTCAACATTGAAAAACACCAACAAATACAACAACAACCTCAACATTGAAAAACAACAACAACCTCAACATTGAAAAACAGCAACAAATTCAACAACAACCTCAGGATTGAAAAACACCAACAAATTCAACAACAACCTCGACATTGAAAAACACTAACAAATTCAACAACAACCTCAACATTGAACAACACCAACAAATTCAACAACAACCTCAACATTTAAAAACGCCAACAAATTAAACAACGACCTCAACATTGTAAAACACCAACAAATTCAACAACAACCTCAACATTGAAAAACACCAACAAATTCAACAACAACCTCGACATTGAAAAACACCAACAAATTCAACAACAACCTCAACATTGAAAAACAACAACAACCTCAGCATTGAAAAACACCAACAAATTCAACAACAACCTCAACGTTGAAAAACAACAACAACCTCAACATTGAAAAACACCAACAAATTCAACAACAACTTCAACATTGAAAAACACCAACAAATTCAACAACAACCTCGACATTGAAAAACACCATCAAATTCAACAACGACCTCAACATTGAAAAACAACAACAACCTCAACATTGAAAAACACAAACAAATTCAACAACAACCTCAATATTGAAAAACAACAACAACCTCAACATTGAGAAACACCAACAAATTCAACAACAACCTCAACATTGAAAAACACCAACACCTTCAACAACAACCTCAACATTGAAAAACAACCACAACCTCAACATTGAAAAACACCAACAAATTCAACAACAACCTCAACAATGAATAACACCAACAAATTCAACAACAACCTCAACATTGAAAAACACCAACAAATTAAACATCAACCTCAACTTTGAAAAACAACAACAACCTCAACATGGAAAAACACCAACAAATTCAACAACAACCTCAACATTGAAAAACAACAACAACCTCAAAATTGAAAAACTCCAACAAATTCAACAACAACCTCCACATTGAAAAACAACAACAACCACAACATTGAAAAACACCAACAAATTCAACAACAACTTCAACATTGAAAAAACCAACAAATTCAGCAACAACCTCGACATTGAAAAACACCAACAAATTCAACAACAACCTCAACATTGAAAAACACCAACAAATTCAACAACAACCTCAACATTTAAAAACGCCAACAAATTCAACAACGACCTCAACATTGTAAAACACCAACAAATTCAACAACAACCTCAACATTGAAAAACACCAACAAATTCAACAACAACCTCAACATTGAAAAACACCAACAAATTCAACAACAACCTCAACATTGAAAAACACCAACAAATTCAACAACAACCTCAAAATTGAAAAACAACAACAACCTCAACATTGAAAAACACCAACAAATTCAACAACAACCTCGAAATTGAAAAACACCAACAAATTCAACAACAACCTCAACATTGGAAAACAACAACAACCTCAACATTGAAACACACCATCAAATTCAACAACAACCTCAACATTGAAAAACAACAACAACCTCAACATTGAAAAACACCAACAAATTCAACAACAACCTCAACAATGAAAAACACCAACAAATTCAACAACAACCTCAACATGGAAAAACACCAACAAATTTAACAACAACCTCAACTTTGAAAAACAACAACAACCTCAACATGGAAAAACACCAACAAATTCAACAACAACCTCAACATTGAAAAACAACAACAACTTCAAAATTGAAAAACACCAACAAATTCAACAACAACCTCAACATTTAAAGACAACAACAACATCAACATTGAAAAACACCAACAAATTCAACAACAACCTCAACAATGAAAAACACCAACAAATTCAACAACAACTTCAACATTGAAAAACACCAACAAATTCAACAACAACCTCGACATCGAAAAACACCAACAAATTCAACAACAACCTCAACATTGAAAAACTACAACAACCTCAACATTGAAAAGCACCAACAAATACAACAACAACCTCAACATTGAAAAACAACAACAACCTCAACATTGAAAAACACCAACAAATTCAACAACAACCTCAACATCGAAAAACAACAACAACCTCAACTTTGTAAAACAACAACAACCTCAACATTGAAAAACACCAACAAATTCAACAACAACCTCAACATTTAAAAACAACAACAACCTCAACATTGAAAAACAACAACAACCTCAACATTGAAAAATCCAACAAATTCAACAACAACCTCAATATTGAAAAACAACAACAACCTCAACATTGAAAAACACCAACAAATTCAACAACAACCTCAACATTGAAAAACACCAACAAATTCAACAACAACCTCAACATTGAAAATCAACAACAACCTCAACATTGAAAAACACCAACAAATTCAACAACAACCTCAACAATGAAAAACACCAACAAATTCAACAACAACCGCAACATTGAAAAACACCAAAAAATTAAACATCAACCTCAACTTTGAAAAACAACAACAACCTCAACATGGAAAAACACCAACAAATTGAACAACAACCTCAACATTGAAAAACAACAACAAATTCAACAACAACCACAACATTTAAAAACGCCAACAAATTCAACAACGACCTCAACATTGTAAAACACCAACAAATTCAACAACAACCCCAACATTGAAAAACAAGAACAACCACAACATTGAAAAACACCAACAAATTCAACAACAACTTCAACATTGAAAAAACCAACAAATTCAGCAACAACCTCGACATTGAAAAACACCAACAAATTCAACAACAACCTCAACATTGAAAAACACCAACAAATTCAACAACAACCACAACATTTAAAAACGCCAACAAATTCAACAACGACCTCAACATTGTAAAACACCAACAAATTCAACAACAACCTCAACATTGAAAAACACCAACAAATTCAACAACAACCTCAACATTGAAAAACACCAACAAATTCAACAACAACCTCAACATTGAAAAAGACCAACAAATTCAACAACAACCTCAACATTGAAAAACAACAACAACCTCAACATTGAAAAACACCAACAAATTCAACAACAACCTCAACATTGAAAAACACATCCAAATTCAACAACAACTTCAACATCGAAAAACACCAACAAATTCAACAACAACCTCGACATTGAAAAACACCAACAAATTCAACAACAACCTCAACATTGAAAAACTACAACAACCTCAACATTGAAAAACACCAACAAATACAACAACAACCTCAACATTGAAAAACAACAACAACCTCAACATTGAAAAACAGCAACAAATTCAACAACAACCTCAGGATTGAAAAACACCAACAAATTCAACAACAACCTCGACATTGAAAAACACTAACAAATTCAACAACAAACTCAACATTGAAAAACACCAACAAATTCAACAACAACCTCAACATTTAAAAACGCCAACAAATTAAACAACGACCTCAACATTGTAAAACACCAACAAATTCAACAACAACCTCAACATTGAAAAACACCAACAAATTCAACAACAACCTCGACATTGAAAAACACCAACAAATTCAACAACAACCTCAACATTGAAAAACAACAACAACCTCAGCATTGAAAAACACCAACAAATTCAACAACAACCTCAACGTTGAAAAACAACAACGTCAACATTGAAAAACACCAACAAATTCAACAACAACTTCAACATTGAAAAACACCAACAAATTCAACAACAACCTCGACATTGAAAAACACAATCAAATTCAACAACGACCTCAACATTGAAAAACAACAACAACCTCAACATTGAAAAACAAAAACAAATTCAACAACAACCTCAATATTGAAAAACAACAACAACCTCAACATTGAAAAACACCAACAAATTCAACAACAACCTCAACATTGAAAAACACCAACACATTCAACAACAACCTCAACATTGAAAAACAACAACAACCTCAACATTGAAAAACACCAACAAATTCAACAACAACCTCAACAATGAATAACACCAACAAATTCAACAACAACCTCAACATTGAAAAACACCAACAGATTAAACATCAACCTCAACTTTGAAAAACAACAACAACCTCAACATGGAAAAACACCAACAAATTCAACAACAACCTCAACATTGAAAAACAACAACAACCTCAAAATTGAAAAACTCCAACAAATTCAACAACAAACTCCACATTGAAAAACAACAACAACCACAACATTGAAAAACACCAACAAATTCAACAACAACTTCAACATTGAAAAAACCAACAAATTCAGCAACAACCTCGACATTGAAAAACACCAACAAATTCAACAACAACCTCAACATTGAAAAACACCAACAAATTCAACAACAACCTCAACATTTAAAAACGCCAACAAATTCAACAACGACCTCAACATTGTAAAACACCAACAAATTCAACAACAACCTCAACATTGAAAAACACCAACAAATTCAACAACAACCTCAACATTGAAAAACACCAACAAATTCAACAACAACCTCAACATTGAAAAACACCAACAAATTCAACAACAACCTCAACATTGAAAAACAACAACAACCTCAACATTGAAAAACACCAACAAATTCAACAACAACCTCGAAATTGAAAAACACCAACAAATTCAACAACAACCTCAACATTGGAAAACAACAACAACCTCAACATTGAAAAACACCATCAAATTCAACAACAACCTCAACATTGAAAAACAACAACAACCTCAACATTGAAAAACACCAACAAATTCAACAACAACCTCAACATGGAAAAACACCAACAAATTTAACAACAACCTCAACTTTGAAAAACAACAACAACCTCAACATGGAAAAGCACCAACAAATTCAACAACAACCTCAACATTGAAAAACAACAACAACTTCAAAATTGAAAAACACCAACAAATTCAACAACAACTTCAACATTTAAAGACAACAACAACATCAACATTGAAAAACACCAACAAATTCAACAACAACCTCAACAATGAAAAACACCAACAAATTCAACAACAACTTCAACATTGAAAAACACCAACAAATTCAACAACAACCTCGACATTGAAAAACACCAACAAATTCAACAACAACCTCAACATTGAAAAACTACAACAACCTCAACATTGAAAAGCACCAACAAATACAACAACAACGTCAACATTGAAAGACATCAACAACCTCTACATTGAAAAACACCAACAAATTCAACAACAACCTCAACATCGAAAAACAACAACAACCTCAACTTTGAAAAACAACAACAACCTCAACATTGAAAAGCACCAACAAATTCAACAACAACCTCAACATTGAAAAACAACAACAACCTCAACATTGAAAAACAACAACAACCTCAACATTGAAAAACACCAACAAATTCAACAACAACCTCAATATTGAAAAACAACAACAACCTCAACACTGAAAAACACCAACAAATTCAACAACAACCTCAACATTGAAAAACACCAACAAATTCAACAACAACCTCAACATTGAAAATCAACAACAACCTCAACATTGAAAAACACCAACAAATTCAACAACAACCTCAACAATGAAAAACACCAACAAATTCAACAACAACCGCAACATTGAAAAACACCAAAAAATTAAACATCAACCTCTACTTTGAAAAACAACAACAACCTCAACATGGAAAAACACCAACAAATTGAACAACAACCTCAACATTGAAAAACAACAACAACCTCAAAATTGAAAAACACCAACAAATTCAACAACAACCTCAACATTGAAAAACAAGAACAACCACAACATTGAAAAACACCAACAAATTCAACAACAACTTCAACATTGAAAAAACCAGCAAATTCAGCAACAACCTCGACATTGAAAAACTCCACCAAATTCAACAACAACCTCAACATTGAAAAACACCAACAAATTCAACAACAACCACAACATTTAAAAACGCCAACAAATTCAACAACGACCTCAACATTGTAAAACACCAACAAATTCAACAACAACCTCAACATTGAAAAACACCAACAAATTCAACAACAACCTCAACATTGAAAAACACCAACAAATTCAACAACAACCTCAACATTGAAAAAGACCAACAAATTCAACAACAACCTCAACATTGAAAAACAACAACAACCTCAACATTGAAAAACACCAACAAATTCAACAACAACTTCAACATTGAAGAAAACCTACAAATTCAACAACCACCTCGAAATTGAAAAACACCAACAAATTCAACAACAACCTCAACATTGAAAAACAACAACAACCTCAACATTGAAAAACACCAACAAATTCAACAACAACCTCAACATTGAAAAACAACAACAACCTCAACATTGAAAAACACCAACAAATTCAACAACAACCTCAACAATGAAAAACACCAACAAATTCAACAACAACCTCAACATGGAAAAACACCAACGAATTTAACAACAACCTCAACTTTGAAAAACAACAACAACCTCAACATGGAAAAACACCAACAAATTCAACAACAACCTCAACATTGAAAAACATCAACAACTTCAAAATTGAAAAACACCAACAAATTCAACAACAACCTCAACATTTAAAGACAACAAGAACCTCAACATTGAAAAACACCAACAAATTCAACAACAACCTCAACAATGAAAAACACCAACAAATTCAACAACAACTTCAACATTGAAAAACACCAACAAATTCAACAACAACCTCGACATTGAAAAACACCAACAAATTCAACAACAACCTCAACATTGAAAAACTACAACAACCTCAACATTGAAAAGCACCAACAAATACAACAACAACCTCAACATTGAAGAACAACAACAACCTCAACATTGAAAAACACCAACAAATTCAACAACAACCTCAACATCGAAAAACAACAACAACCTCAACATTGAAAAACAACAACAACCTCAACATTGAAAAACACCAACAAATTCAACAACAACCTCAACATTGAAAAACAACAACAACCTCAACATTGAAAAACACCAACAAATTCAACAACAACTTCAACATTGAAAAACACCAACAAATTCAACAACAACCTCGAAATTGAAAAACACCAACAAATTCAACAACCTCAACATTGAAAAACAACAACAACCTCAACATTGAAAAACACCAACAAATTCAACAACAACCTCAACATTGAAAAACAACAACAACCTCAACATTGAAAAACACCAACAAATTCAACAACAACCTCAACATTGAAAAACACCAACAAATTTAACAACAACCTCAACATTGAAAAACAACAACAACCTCAACATTGAAAAACACCAACAAATTCAACAACAACCTCAACATTTAAAAACAACAACAACCTCAACATTGAAAAACACCAACAAATTCAACAACAACCTCAACATTGAAAAACACATCCAAATTCAACAACAACTTCAACATTGAAAAACACCAACAAATTCAACAACAACCTCGACATTGAAAAACACCAACAAATTCAACAACAACCTCAACATTGAAAAACTACAACAACCTCAACATTGAAAAACACCAACAAATACAACAACAACCTCAACATTGAAAAACAACAACAACCTCAACATTGAAAAACAGCAACAAATTCAACAACAACCTCAGGATTGAAAAACACCAATAAATTCAACAACAACCTCAACATTGAAAAACAACAACAACCTCAACATTGAAAAACAACAACAACCTCAACATTGAAAAACACCAACAAATTCAACAACAACCTCAACATTGAAAAACAACAACAACCTCAACATTGAAAAACACCAACAAATTCAACAACAACTTCAACATTGAAAAACACCAACAAATTCAACAACAACCTCGAAATTGAAAAACACCAACAAATTAAACATCAACCTCAACTTCGAAAAACAACAACAACCTCAACATGGAAAAACACCAACAAATTGAACAACAACCTCAACATTGAAAAACAACAACAAACTCAAAATTGAAAAACACCAACAAATTCAACAACAACCTTAACATTGAAAAACAAGAACAACCACAACATTGAAAAACACCAACAAATTCAACAACAACTTCAACATTGAAAAAACCAACAATTTCAGCAACAACCTCGACATTGAAAAACACCAACAAATTCAACAACAACCTCAACATTGAAAAACACCAACAAATTCAACAACAACCACAACTTTTAAAAACGCCAACAAATTCAACAACGACCTCAACATTGTAAAACACCAACAAATTCAACAACAACCTCAACATTGAAAAACACCAACAAATTCAACAACAACCTCAACATTGAAAAACACCAACAAATTCAACAACAACCTCAACATTCAAAAAGACCAACAAATTCAACAACAACCTCAACATTGAAAAACAACAACAACTTCAACATTGAAAAACACCAACAAATTCAACAACAACTTCAACATTGAAGAAAACCAACAAATTCAACAACAACCTCGAAATTGAAAAACACCAACAAATTCAACAAAAACCTCAACATTGAAAAACAACAACAACCTCAACATTGAAAAACACCAACAAATTCAACAACAACCTCAACACTGAAAAACAACAACAACCTCAACATTGAAAAACACCAACGAATTCAACAACAACCTCAACAATGAAAAACACCAACAAATTCAACAACAACCTCAACATGGAAAAACACCAACGAATTTAACAACAACCTCAACTTTGAAAAACAACAACAACCTCAACATGGAAAAACACCAACAAATTCAACAACAACCTCAACATTGAAAAACATCAACAACTTCGAAATTGAAAAACACCAACAAATTCAACAACAACCTCAACATTTAAAGACAACAACAACCTCAACATTGAAAAACACCAACAAATTCAACAACAACCTCAACAATGAAAAACACCAACAAATTCAACAACAACTTCAACATTGAAAAACACCAACAAATTCAACAACAACCTCGACATTGAAAAACACCAACAAATTCAACAACAACCTCAACATTGAAAAACTACAACAACCTCAACATTGAAAAGCACCAACAAATACAACAACAACCTCAACATTGAAGAACAACAACAAACTCAACATTGAAAAACACCAACAAATTCAACAACAACCTCAACATCGAAAAACAACAACAACCTCAACATTGAAAAACAACAACAACCTCAACATTGAAAAACACCAACAAATTCAACAACAACCTCAACATTGAAAAACAACAACAACCTCAACATTGAAAAACAGCAACAAATTCAACAACAACTTCAACATTGAAAAACACAACAAATTCAACAACAACCTCGAAATTGAAAAACACCAACAAACTCAACAACCTCAACATTGAAAAACAACAACAACCTCAACATTGAAAAACACCAACAAATTCAACAACAACCTCAACATTGAAAAACACCAACAAATTTAACAACAACCTCAACATTGAAAAACAACAACAACCTCAACATGTAAAAACACCAACAAATTCAACAACAACCTCAACATTTAAAAACAACAACAACCTCAACATTGAAAAACACCAACAAATTCAACAACAACCTCAACATTGAAAAACACATCCAAATTCAACAACAACTTCAACATTGAAAAACACCAACAAATTCAACAACAACCTCGACATTGAAAAACACCAACAAATTCAACAACAACCTCAACATTGAAAAACTACAACAACCTCAACATTGAAAAACACCAACAAATACAACAACAACCTCAACATTGAAAAACAACAACAACCTCAACATTAAAAAACAGCAACAAATTCAACAATAACCTCAGGATTGAAAAACACCAACAAATTCAACAACAACCTCAACATTGAAAAACAACAACAACCTCAACATTGAACAACAACAACAACCTCAACATTGAAAAACACCAACAAATTCAACAACAACCTCAACATTGAAAAACAACAACAACCTCAACATTGAAAAACACCAACAAATTCAACAACAACTTCAACATTGAAAAACACCAACAAATTCAACAACAACCTCGAAATTGAAAAACACCAACAAATTCAACAACAACCTCAACATTGAAAAACAACAACAACCTCAACATTGAAAAACACCAACAAATTCAACAACCTCAACATTGAAAAACAACAACAACCTCAACATTGAAAAACACCAACAAATTCAAAAACAACCTAAACATTGAAAAACAACAACAACCTCAACATTGAAAAACAACAACAACCTCAACATTGAAAAACACCAACAAATTCAACAACCTCAACATTGAAAAACAACAACAACCTCAACATTGAAAAACACCAACAAATTCAAAAACAACCTCAACATTGAAAAACAACAAGAACCTCAACATTGAAAAACACCAACAAATTCAACAACACTTCAACATTGAAAAAAACCAACAAATTCAACAACAACCTCGACATTGAAAAACAACAACAAATTCAACAACAACCTCAACATTGAAAAACACCAACAAATTCAACAACAACCTCAACATTTAAAAACGCCAACAAATTCAACAACGACCTCAACATTGTAAAACACCAACAAATTCAACAACAACCTCAACATTGAAAAACACCAACAAATTCAACAACAACCTCGACATTGAAAAACACCAACAAATTCAACAACAACCTCAACATTGAAAAACAACAACAACCTCGAAATTGAAAAACACCAACAAATTCAACAACAACCTCAACTTTGAAAAACAACAACAACCTCAACATTGAAAAATACCAACAAATTCAACAACAACTTCAACATTGAAAAACACCAACAAATTCAACAACAACCTCGACATTGAAAAACACCATCAAATTCAACAACGACCTCAACATTGAAAAACAACAACAACCTCAACATTGAAAAACACAAACAAATTCAACAACAACCTCAATATTGAAAAACAACATCAACCTCAACATTGAAAAACACCAACAAATTCAACAACAACCTCCACAATGAAAAACACCAACAAATTCAAGAACAACCTCAACAATGAAAAACACCAACAAATTCAAAAACAACTTCAACATTGAAAAACACCAACAAATTCAACAACAACCTCGAAATTGAAAAACACCAACAAATTCAACAACCTCAACATTGAAAAACAACAACAACCTCAACATTGAAAAACACCAACAAATTCAACAACAACCTCAACATTGAAAAACAACAACAACCTCAACATTGAAAAACACCAACAAATTCAACAGCAACCTCAACATTGAAAAACAACAACAAATTTGACAACAACCTCAACATTGAAAAACAACAACAACCTCAACATGTAAAAACACCAACAAATTCAACAACAACCTCAACATTTAAAAACAACAACAACCTCAACATTGAAAAACACCAACAAATTCAACAACAACCTCAACATTGAAAAACACATCCAAATTCAACAACAACTTCAACATTGAAAAACACCAACAAATTCAACAACAACCGCGACATTGAAAAACACCAACAAATTCAACAACAACCTCAACATTGAAAAACTACAACAACCTCAACATTGAAAAACACCAACAAATACAACAACAACCTCAACATTGAAAAACAACAACAACCTCAACATTGAAAAACAGCAACAAATTCAACAACAACCTCAGCATTGAAAAACACCAACAAATTCAACAACAACCTCAACATTGAAAAACAACAACAACCTCAACATTGAAAAACAACAACCACCTCAACATTGAAAAACACCAACAAATTCAACAACAACCTCAACATTGAAAAACAACAACCTCAACATTGAAAAACACCAACAAATTCAACAACAACTTCAACATTGAAAAACACCAACAAATTCAACAACAACCTCGAAATTGAAAAACACCAACAAATTCAACAACAACCTCAACATTGAAAAACAACAACAACCTCAACATTGAAAAACACCAACAAATTCAACAACCTCAACATTGAAAAACAACAACAACCTCAACATTGAAAAACACCAACAAATTCAAAAACAACCTCAACATTGAAAAACAACAACAACCTCAACATTGAAAATCAACAACCACCTCAAAATTGAAAAACACCAACAAATTCCACAACAACCTCAACATTGAAAAACAACAACAACCTCAACATTGAAAAACACCAACAAATTCAACAACAACTTCAACATTGAAAAAAACCAACAAATTCAACAACAACCTCGACATTGAAAAACACCAACAAATACAACAACAACCTCAACATTGAAAAACACCAACAAATTCAACAACAACCTCAACATTTAAAAACGCCTACAAATTCAACAACGACCTCAACATTGTAAAACACCAACAAATTCAACAACAACCTCAACATTGAAAAACACCAACAAATTCAACAACAACCTCGACATTGAAAAACACCAACAAATTCAACAACAACCTCAACATTGAAAAACAACAACAACCTCGACATTGAAAAACACCATCAAATTCAACAGCGACCTCAACATTGAAAAACAACAACAACCTCAACATTGAAAAACACAAACAAATTCAACAACAACCTCAATATTGAAAAACAACAACAACCTCAACATTGAAAAACACCAACAAATTCAACAACAACTTCAACATTGAAAAAACCAACAAATTCAGCAACAACCTCGACATTGAAAAACACCAACAAATTCAACAACAACCTCAACATTGAAAAACACCAACAAATTCAACAACAACCTCAACATTTAAAAACGCCAACAAATTCAACAACGACCTCAACATTGTAAAACACCAACAAATTCAACAACAACCTCAACATTGAAAAACACCAACAAATTCAACAACAACCTCAACATTGAAAAACACCAACAAATTCAACAACAACCTCAACATTGAAAAACACCAACAAATTCAACAACAACCTCAACATTGAAAAACAACAACAACCTCAACATTGAAAAACACCAACAAATTCAACAACAACCTCGAAATTGAAAAACACCAACAAATTCAACAACAACCTCAACATTGGAAAACAACAACAACCTCAACATTGAAAAACACCATCAAATTCAACAACAACCTCAACATTGAAAAACAACAACAACCTCAACATTGAAAAACACCAACAAATTCAACAACAACCTCAACATGGAAAAACACCAACAAATTTAACAACAACCTCAACTTTGAAAAACAACAACAACCTCAACATGGAAAAGCACCAACAAATTCAACAACAACCTCAACATTGAAAAACAACAACAACTTCAAAATTGAAAAACACCAACAAATTCAACAACAACTTCAACATTTAAAGACAACAACAACATCAACATTGAAAAACACCAACAAATTCAACAACAACCTCAACAATGAAAAACACCAACAAATTCAACAACAACTTCAACATTGAAAAACACCAACAAATTCAACAACAACCTCGACATTGAAAAACACCAACAAATTCAACAACAACCTCAACATTGAAAAACTACAACAACCTCAACATTGAAAAGCACCAACAAATACAACAACAACGTCAACATTGAAAGACATCAACAACCTCTACATTGAAAAACACCAACAAATTCAACAACAACCTCAACATCGAAAAACAACAACAACCTCAACTTTGAAAAACAACAACAACCTCAACATTGAAAAGCACCAACAAATTCAACAACAACCTCAACATTGAAAAACAACAACAACCTCAACATTGAAAAACAACAACAACCTCAACATTGAAAAACACCAACAAATTCAACAACAACCTCAATATTGAAAAACAACAACAACCTCAACACTGAAAAACACCTACAAATTCAACAACAACCTCAACATTGAAAAACACCAACAAATTCAACAACAACCTCAACATTGAAAATCAACAACAACCTCAACATTGAAAAACACCAACAAATTCAACAACAACCTCAACAATGAAAAACACCAACAAATTCAACAACAACCGCAACATTGAAAAACACCAAAAAATTAAACATCAACCTCTACTTTGAAAAACAACAACAACCTCAACATGGAAAAACACCAACAAATTGAACAACAACCTCAACATTGAAAAACAACAACAACCTCAAAATTGAAAAACACCAACAAATTCAACAACAACCTCAACATTGAAAAACAAGAACAACCACAACATTGAAAAACACCAACAAATTCAACAACAACTTCAACATTGAAAAAACCAGCAAATTCAGCAACAACCTCGACATTGAAAAACACCACCAAATTCAACAACAACCTCAACATTGAAAAACACCAACAAATTCAACAACAACCACAACATTTAAAAACGCCAACAAATTCAACAACGACCTCAACATTGTAAAACACCAACAAATTCAACAACAACCTCAACATTGAAAAACACCAACAAATTCAACAACAACCTCAACATTGAAAAACACCAACAAATTCAACAACAACCTCAACATTGAAAAAGACCAACAAATTCAACAACAACCTCAACATTGAAAAACAACAACAACCTCAACATTGAAAAACACCAACAAATTCAACAACAACTTCAACATTGAAGAAAACCTACAAATTCAACAACCACCTCGAAATTGAAAAACACCAACAAATTCAACAACAACCTCAACATTGAAAAACAACAACAACCTCAACATTGAAAAACACCAACAAATTCAACAACAACCTCAACATTGAAAAACAACAACAACCTCAACATTGAAAAACACCAACAAATTCAACAACAACCTCAACAATGAAAAACACCAACAAATTCAACAACAACCTCAACATGGAAAAACACCAACGAATTTAACAACAACCTCAACTTTGAAAAACAACAACAACCTCAACATGGAAAAACACCAACAAATTCAACAACAACCTCAACATTGAAAAACATCAACAACTTCAAAATTGAAAAACACCAACAAATTCAACAACAACCTCAACATTTAAAGACAACAAGAACCTCAACATTGAAAAACACCAACAAATTCAACAACAACCTCAACAATGAAAAACACCAACAAATTCAACAACAACTTCAACATTGAAAAACACCAACAAATTCAACAACAACCTCGACATTGAAAAACACCAACAAATTCAACAACAACCTCAACATTGAAAAACTACAACAACCTCAACATTGAAAAGCACCAACAAATACAACAACAACCTCAACATTGAAGAACAACAACAACCTCAACATTGAAAAACACCAACAAATTCAACAACAACCTCAACATCGAAAAACAACAACAACCTCAACATTGAAAAACAACAACAACCTCAACATTGAAAAACACCAACAAATTCAACAACAACCTCAACATTGAAAAACAACAACAACCTCAACATTGAAAAACACCAACAAATTCAACAACAACTTCAACATTGAAAAACACCAACAAATTCAACAACAACCTCGAAATTGAAAAACACCAACAAATTCAACAACCTCAACATTGAAAAACAACAACAACCTCAACATTGAAAAACACCAACAAATTCAACAACAACCTCAACATTGAAAAACAACAACAACCTCAACATTGAAAAACACCAACAAATTCAACAACAACCTCAACATTGAAAAACACCAACAAATTTAACAACAACCTCAACATTGAAAAACAACAACAACCTCAACATTGAAAAACACCAACAAATTCAACAACAACCTCAACATTTAAAAACAACAACAACCTCAACATTGAAAAACACCAACAAATTCAACAACAACCTCAACATTGAAAAACACATCCAAATTCAACAACAACTTCAACATTGAAAAACACCAACAAATTCAACAACAACCTCGACATTGAAAAACACCAACAAATTCAACAACAACCTCAACATTGAAAAACTACAACAACCTCAACATTGAAAAACACCAACAAATACAACAACAACCTCAACATTGAAAAACAACAACAACCTCAACATTGAAAAACAGCAACAAATTCAACAACAACCTCAGGATTGAAAAACACCAATAAATTCAACAACAACCTCAACATTGAAAAACAACAACAACCTCAACATTGAAAAACAACAACAACCTCAACATTGAAAAACACCAACAAATTCAACAACAACCTCAACATTGAAAAACAACAACAACCTCAACATTGAAAAACACCAACAAATTCAACAACAACTTCAACATTGAAAAACACCAACAAATTCAACAACAACCTCGAAATTGAAAAACACCAACAAATTAAACATCAACCTCAACTTCGAAAAACAACAACAACCTCAACATGGAAAAACACCAACAAATTGAACAACAACCTCAACATTGAAAAACAACAACAAACTCAAAATTGAAAAACACCAACAAATTCAACAACAACCTTAACATTGAAAAACAAGAACAACCACAACATTGAAAAACACCAACAAATTCAACAACAACTTCAACATTGAAAAAACCAACAATTTCAGCAACAACCTCGACATTGAAAAACACCACCAAATTCAACAACAACCTCAACATTGAAAAACACCAACAAATTCAACAACAACCACAACATTTAAAAACGCCAACAAATTCAACAACGACCTCAACATTGTAAAACACCAACAAATTCAACAACAACCTCAACATTGAAAAACACCAACAAATTCAACAACAACCTCAACATTGAAAAACACCAACAAATTCAACAACAACCTCAACATTGAAAAAGACCAACAAATTCAACAACAACCTCAACATTGAAAAACAACAACAACCTCAACATTGAAAAACACCAACAAATTCAACAACAACTTCAACATTGAAGAAAACCTACAAATTCAACAACCACCTCGAAATTGAAAAACACCAACAAATTCAACAACAACCTCAACATTGAAAAACAACAACAACCTCAACATTGAAAAACACCAACAAATTCAACAACAACCTCAACATTGAAAAACAACAACAACCTCAACATTGAAAAACACCAACAAATTCAACAACAACCTCAACAATGAAAAACACCAACAAATTCAACAACAACCTCAACATGGAAAAACACCAACGAATTTAACAACAACCTCAACTTTGAAAAACAACAACAACCTCAACATGGAAAAACACCAACAAATTCAACAACAACCTCAACATTGAAAAACATCAACAACTTCAAAATTGAAAAACACCAACAAATTCAACAACAACCTCAACATTTAAAGACAACAAGAACCTCAACATTGAAAAACACCAACAAATTCAACAACAACCTCAACAATGAAAAACACCAACAAATTCAACAACAACTTCAACATTGAAAAACACCAACAAATTCAACAACAACCTCGACATTGAAAAACACCAACAAATTCAACAACAACCTCAACATTGAAAAACTACAACAACCTCAACATTGAAAAGCACCAACAAATACAACAACAACCTCAACATTGAAGAACAACAACAACCTCAACATTGAAAAACACCAACAAATTCAACAACAACCTCAACATCGAAAAACAACAACAACCTCAACATTGAAAAACAACAACAACCTCAACATTGAAAAACACCAACAAATTCAACAACAACCTCAACATTGAAAAACAACAACAACCTCAACATTGAAAAACACCAACAAATTCAACAACAACTTCAACATTGAAAAACACCAACAAATTCAACAACAACCTCGAAATTGAAAAACACCAACAAATTCAACAACCTCAACATTGAAAAACAACAACAACCTCAACATTGAAAAACACCAACAAATTCAACAACAACCTCAACATTGAAAAACAACAACAACCTCAACATTGAAAAACACCAACAAATTCAACAACAACCTCAACATTGAAAAACACCAACAAATTTAACAACAACCTCAACATTGAAAAACAACAACAACCTCAACATTGAAAAACACCAACAAATTCAACAACAACCTCAACATTTAAAAACAACAACAACCTCAACATTGAAAAACACCAACAAATTCAACAACAACCTCAACATTGAAAAACACATCCAAATTCAACAACAACTTCAACATTGAAAAACACCAACAAATTCAACAACAACCTCGACATTGAAAAACACCAACAAATTCAACAACAACCTCAACATTGAAAAACTACAACAACCTCAACATTGAAAAACACCAACAAATACAACAACAACCTCAACATTGAAAAACAACAACAACCTCAACATTGAAAAACAGCAACAAATTCAACAACAACCTCAGGATTGAAAAACACCAATAAATTCAACAACAACCTCAACATTGAAAAACAACAACAACCTCAACATTGAAAAACAACAACAACCTCAACATTGAAAAACACCAACAAATTCAACAACAACCTCAACATTGAAAAACAACAACAACCTCAACATTGAAAAACACCAACAAATTCAACAACAACTTCAACATTGAAAAACACCAACAAATTCAACAACAACCTCGAAATTGAAAAACACCAACAAATTAAACATCAACCTCAACTTCGAAAAACAACAACAACCTCAACATGGAAAAACACCAACAAATTGAACAACAACCTCAACATTGAAAAACAACAACAAACTCAAAATTGAAAAACACCAACAAATTCAACAACAACCTTAACATTGAAAAACAAGAACAACCACAACATTGAAAAACACCAACAAATTCAACAACAACTTCAACATTGAAAAAACCAACAATTTCAGCAACAACCTCGACATTGAAAAACACCAACAAATTCAACAACAACCTCAACATTGAAAAACACCAACAAATTCAACAACAACCACAACTTTTAAAAACGCCAACAAATTCAACAACGACCTCAACATTGTAAAACACCAACAAATTCAACAACAACCTCAACATTGAAAAACACCAACAAATTCAACAACAACCTCAACATTGAAAAACACCAACAAATTCAACAACAACCTCAACATTCAAAAAGACCAACAAATTCAACAACAACCTCAACATTGAAAAACAACAACAACTTCAACATTGAAAAACACCAACAAATTCAACAACAACTTCAACATTGAAGAAAACCAACAAATTCAACAACAACCTCGAAATTGAAAAACACCAACAAATTCAACAAAAACCTCAACATTGAAAAACAACAACAACCTCAACATTGAAAAACACCAACAAATTCAACAACAACCTCAACACTGAAAAACAACAACAACCTCAACATTGAAAAACACCAACGAATTCAACAACAACCTCAACAATGAAAAACACCAACAAATTCAACAACAACCTCAACATGGAAAAACACCAACGAATTTAACAACAACCTCAACTTTGAAAAACAACAACAACCTCAACATGGAAAAACACCAACAAATTCAACAACAACCTCAACATTGAAAAACATCAACAACTTCGAAATTGAAAAACACCAACAAATTCAACAACAACCTCAACATTTAAAGACAACAACAACCTCAACATTGAAAAACACCAACAAATTCAACAACAACCTCAACAATGAAAAACACCAACAAATTCAACAACAACTTCAACATTGAAAAACACCAACAAATTCAACAACAACCTCGACATTGAAAAACACCAACAAATTCAACAACAACCTCAACATTGAAAAACTACAACAACCTCAACATTGAAAAGCACCAACAAATACAACAACAACCTCAACATTGAAGAACAACAACAAACTCAACATTGAAAAACACCAACAAATTCAACAACAACCTCAACATCGAAAAACAACAACAACCTCAACATTGAAAAACAACAACAACCTCAACATTGAAAAACACCAACAAATTCAACAACAACCTCAACATTGAAAAACAACAACAACCTCAACATTGAAAAACAGCAACAAATTCAACAACAACTTCAACATTGAAAAACACAACAAATTCAACAACAACCTCGAAATTGAAAAACACCAACAAACTCAACAACCTCAACATTGAAAAACAACAACAACCTCAACATTGAAAAACACCAACAAATTCAACAACAACCTCAACATTGAAAAACACCAACAAATTTAACAACAACCTCAACATTGAAAAACAACAACAACCTCAACATGTAAAAACACCAACAAATTCAACAACAACCTCAACATTTAAAAACAACAACAACCTCAACATTGAAAAACACCAACAAATTCAACAACAACCTCAACATTGAAAAACACATCCAAATTCAACAACAACTTCAACATTGAAAAACACCAACAAATTCAACAACAACCTCGACATTGAAAAACACCAACAAATTCAACAACAACCTCAACATTGAAAAACTACAACAACCTCAACATTGAAAAACACCAACAAATACAACAACAACCTCAACATTGAAAAACAACAACAACCTCAACATTAAAAAACAGCAACAAATTCAACAATAACCTCAGGATTGAAAAACACCAACAAATTCAACAACAACCTCAACATTGAAAAACAACAACAACCTCAACATTGAACAACAACAACAACCTCAACATTGAAAAACACCAACAAATTCAACAACAACCTCAACATTGAAAAACAACAACAACCTCAACATTGAAAAACACCAACAAATTCAACAACAACTTCAACATTGAAAAACACCAACAAATTCAACAACAACCTCGAAATTGAAAAACACCAACAAATTCAACAACAACCTCAACATTGAAAAACAACAACAACCTCAACATTGAAAAACACCAACAAATTCAACAACCTCAACATTGAAAAACAACAACAACCTCAACATTGAAAAACACCAACAAATTCAAAAACAACCTAAACATTGAAAAACAACAACAACCTCAACATTGAAAAACAACAACAACCTCAACATTGAAAAACACCAACAAATTCAACAACCTCAACATTGAAAAACAACAACAACCTCAACATTGAAAAACACCAACAAATTCAAAAACAACCTCAACATTGAAAAACAACAAGAACCTCAACATTGAAAAACACCAACAAATTCAACAACACTTCAACATTGAAAAAAACCAACAAATTCAACAACAACCTCGACATTGAAAAACAACAACAAATTCAACAACAACCTCAACATTGAAAAACACCAACAAATTCAACAACAACCTCAACATTTAAAAACGCCAACAAATTCAACAACGACCTCAACATTGTAAAACACCAACAAATTCAACAACAACCTCAACATTGAAAAACACCAACAAATTCAACAACAACCTCGACATTGAAAAACACCAACAAATTCAACAACAACCTCAACATTGAAAAACAACAACAACCTCGAAATTGAAAAACACCAACAAATTCAACAACAACCTCAACTTTGAAAAACAACAACAACCTCAACATTGAAAAATACCAACAAATTCAACAACAACTTCAACATTGAAAAACACCAACAAATTCAACAACAACCTCGACATTGAAAAACACCATCAAATTCAACAACGACCTCAACATTGAAAAACAACAACAACCTCAACATTGAAAAACACAAACAAATTCAACAACAACCTCAATATTGAAAAACAACATCAACCTCAACATTGAAAAACACCAACAAATTCAACAACAACCTCCACAATGAAAAACACCAACAAATTCAAGAACAACCTCAACAATGAAAAACACCAACAAATTCAAAAACAACTTCAACATTGAAAAACACCAACAAATTCAACAACAACCTCGAAATTGAAAAACACCAACAAATTCAACAACCTCAACATTGAAAAACAACAACAACCTCAACATTGAAAAACACCAACAAATTCAACAACAACCTCAACATTGAAAAACAACAACAACCTCAACATTGAAAAACACCAACAAATTCAACAGCAACCTCAACATTGAAAAACAACAACAAATTTGACAACAACCTCAACATTGAAAAACAACAACAACCTCAACATGTAAAAACACCAACAAATTCAACAACAACCTCAACATTTAAAAACAACAACAACCTCAACATTGAAAAACACCAACAAATTCAACAACAACCTCAACATTGAAAAACACATCCAAATTCAAAAACAACTTCAACATTGAAAAACACCAACAAATTCAACAACAACCGCGACATTGAAAAACACCAACAAATTCAACAACAACCTCAACATTGAAAAACTACAACAACCTCAACATTGAAAAACACCAACAAATACAACAACAACCTCAACATTGAAAAACAACAACAACCTCAACATTGAAAAACAGCAACAAATTCAACAACAACCTCAGCATTGAAAAACACCAACAAATTCAACAACAACCTCAACATTGAAAAACAACAACAACCTCAACATTGAAAAACAACAACCACCTCAACATTGAAAAACACCAACAAATTCAACAACAACCTCAACATTGAAAAACAACAACCTCAACATTGAAAAACACCAACAAATTCAACAACAACTTCAACATTGAAAAACACCAACAAATTCAACAACAACCTCGAAATTGAAAAACACCAACAAATTCAACAACAACCTCAACATTGAAAAACAACAACAACCTCAACATTGAAAAACACCAACAAATTCAACAACCTCAACATTGAAAAACAACAACAACCTCAACATTGAAAAACACCAACAAATTCAAAAACAACCTCAACATTGAAAAACAACAACAACCTCAACATTGAAAATCAACAACCACCTCAAAATTGAAAAACACCAACAAATTCCACAACAACCTCAACATTGAAAAACAACAACAACCTCAACATTGAAAAACACCAACAAATTCAACAACAACTTCAACATTGAAAAAAACCAACAAATTCAACAACAACCTCGACATTGAAAAACACCAACAAATTCAACAACAACCTCAACATTGAAAAACACCAACAAATTCAACAACAACCTCAACATTTAAAAACGCCTACAAATTCAACAACGACCTCAACATTGTAAAACACCAACAAATTCAACAACAACCTCAACATTGAAAAGCACCAACAAATTCAACAACAACCTCGACATTGAAAAACACCAACAAATTCAACAACAACCTCAACATTGAAAAACAACAACAACCTCGACATTGAAAAACACCATCAAATTCAACAGCGACCTCAACATTGAAAAACAACAACAACCTCAACATTGAAAAACACAAACAAATTCAACAACAACCTCAATATTGAAAAACAACAACAACCTCAACATTGAAAAACACCAACAAATTCAACAACAACCTCAAAATTGAAAAACAACATCAACCTCAACATTGAAAAACACCAACAAATTCAACAACAACCTCAACAATGAAAAACACCAACAAATTCAACAACAACCTCAACATTGAAAAACACCAACAAATTAAACATCAACCTCAACTTTGAAAAACAACAACAACCTCAACATGGAAAAACACCAACAAATTCAACAACAACCTCAACATTGAAAAACAACAACAACCTCAAAATTGAAAAACACCAACAAATTCAACAACAACCTCAACATTGAAAAACAGCAACAACCACAACATTGAAAAACACCAACAAATTCAACAACAACTTCAAAATTGAAAAAACCTACAAATTCAGCAACAACCTCGACATTGAAAAACACCAACAAATTCAACAACAACCTCAACATTGAAAAACAGCAACAAATTCAACAACAACCTCAACATTTAAAAACGCCAACAAATTCAACAACGACCTCAACATTGTAAAACACCAACAAATTCAACAACAACCTCAACATTGAAAAACACCTCAAATTCAACAACAACCTCAACATTGAAAAAGACCAACAAATTCAAGAACAACCTCAACATTGAAAAACAACAACAACCTCAACATTGAAAAACACCAACAAATTCAACAACAACTTCAACATTGAAGAACACCAACAAATTCAACAACAACCTCAACATTGAAAAACAACAACAACCTCAACATTGAAAAACACAAACAAATTCAACAACAACCTCAACATTGAAAAACAACAACAACCTCAACATTGAAAAACACCAACAAATTCAACAACAACCTCAAAAATGAAAAACACCAACAAATTCAACAACAACCTCAACATGGAAAAACAGCAACAAATTTAACAACAACTTCAACTTTGAGAAACAACAACAACCTCAACATGGAAAAACACCAAAAAATTCAACAACAACCTCAACATTGAAAAACAACAACAACCTCAAAATTGAAAAACACCAACAAATTCAACAACAACCTCAACATTTAAAGACAACAACAACCTCAACATTGAAAAACACCAACAAATTCAACAACAACCTCAACAATGAAAAACACCAACAAATTCAACAACAACTTCAACATTGAAAAACACCAACAAATTCAACAACAACCTCGACATTGAAAAACACCAACAAATTAGCAACAACCTCAACATTGAAAAACTACAACAACCTCAACATTGAAAAGCACCAACAAATACAACAACAACCTCAACTTTGAAAAACAACAACAACCTCAACATTGAAAAACACCAACAAATTCAACAACAACCTCAACATCGAAAAACAACAACAACCTCAACATTGAAAAACAACAACAACCTCAACATTGAAAAACACCAACAAATTCAACAACAACCTCAACATTGAAAAACAACAACAACCTCAACATTGAAAAACACCAACAAATTCAACAACAACTTCAACATTGAAAAACACCAACAAATTCAACAACAACCTCGAAATTGAAAAACACCAACAAATTCAACAACCTCAACATTGAAAAACAACAACAACCTCAACATTGAAAAACACCAACAAATTCAACAACAACCTCAACATTGAAAAACAACAACAACCTCAACATTGAAAAACACCAACAAATTCAATAACAACCTCAACATTGAAAAAGACCAACAAATTTAACAACAACCTCAACATTGAAAAACAACAACAACCTCAACATGTAAAAACACCAACAAATTCAACAACAACCTCAACATTTAAAAACAACAACAACCTCAACATTGAAAAACACCAACAAATTCAACAACAACCTCAACATTGAAAAACACATCCAAATTCAACAACAACTTCAACATTGAAAAACACCAACAAATTCAACAACAACCTCGACATTGAAAAACACCAACAAATTCAACAACAACCTCAACATTGAAAAACTACAACAACCTCAACATTGAAAAACACCAACAAATACAACAACAACCTCAACATTGAAAAACAACAACAACCTCAACATTGAAAAACAGCAACAAATTCAACAACAACCTCAGCATTGAAAACACCAACAAATTCAACAACAACCTCAACATTGAAAAACAACAACAACCTCAACATTGAGAAACAACAACAACCTCAACATTAAAAACACCAACAAATTCAACAACAAGCTCAACATTGAAAAACAACAACAACCTCAACATTGAAAAACACCAACAAATTCAACAACAACCTCAACATTGAAAAACACCAACAAATTCAACAACTTCAACATTGAAAAACACCAACAAATTCAACAACAACCTCAACATTGAAAAACAACAACAACCTCAACAATGAAAAACACCAACAAATTGAACAACCTCAACATTGAAAAACAACAACAAGCTCAACATTGAAAAACACCAACAAATTCAACAACAACTTCAACATTGAAGAACACCAACAAATTCAACAACAACCTCAACATTGAAAAACAACAACAACCTCAACATTGAAAAACACCCACAAATTCAACAACAACCTCAACATTGAAAAACAACAACAACCTCAACATTGAAAAACACCAACAAATTCAACAACAACCTCAAAAATGAAAAACACCAACAAATTCAACAACAACCTCAACATGGAAAAACAGCAACAAATTTAACAACAACTTCAACTTTGAGAAACAACAACAACCTCAACATGGAAAAACACCAAAAAATTCAACAACAACCTCAACATTGAAAAACAACAACAACCTCAAAATTGAAAAACACCAACAAATTCAACAACAACCTCAACATTTAAAGACAACAACAACCTCAACATTGAAAAACACCAACAAATTCAACAACAACCTCAACAATGAAAAACACCAACAAATTCAACAACAACTTCAACATTGAAAAACACCAACAAATTCAACAACAACCTCGACATTGAAAAACACCAACAAATTCAACAACAACCTCAACATTGAAAAACTACAACAACCTCAACATTGAAAAACACCAACAAATTCAACAACAACCTCAACATTGAAAAACAACAACAACCTCAACATTGAAAAACACCAACAAATTCAACAACAACCTCAACATTGAAAAACACCAACAAATTTGACAACAACCTCAACATTGAAAAACAACAACAACCTCAACATGTAAAAACACCAACAAATTCAACAACAACCTCAACATTTAAAAACAACAACAACCTCAACATTGAAAAACACCAACAAATTCAACAACAACCTCAACATTGAAAAACACATCCAAATTCAACAACAACTTCAACATTGAAAAACACCAACAAATTCAACAACAACCGCGACATTGAAAAACACCAACAAATTCAACAACAACCTCAACATTGAAAAACTACAACAACCTCAACATTGAAAAACACCAACAAATACAACAACAACCTCAACATTGAAAAACAACAACAACCTCAACATTGAAAAACAGCAACAAATTCAACAACAACCTCAGCATTGAAAAACACCAACAAATTCAACAACAACCTCAACATTGAAAAACAACAACAACCTCAACATTGAAAAACAACAACCACCTCAACATTGAAAAACACCAACAAATTCAACAACAACCTCAACATTGAAAAACAACAACCTCAACACTGAAAAACACCAACAAATTCAACAACAACTTCAACATTGAAAAACACCAACAAATTCAACAACAACCTCGAAATTGAAAAACACCAACAAATTCAACAACAACCTCAACATTGAAAAACAACAACAACCTCAACATTGAAAAACACCAACAAATTCAACAACCTCAACATTGAAAAACAACAACAACCTCAACATTGAAAAACACCAACAAATTCAAAAACAACCTCAACATTGAAAAACAACAACAACCTCAACATTGAAAAACAACAACCACCTCAAAATTGAAAAACACCAACAAATTCCACAACAACCTCAACATTGAAAAACAACAACAACCTCAACATTGAAAAACACCAACAAATTCAACAACAACTTCAACATTGAAAAAAACCAACAAATTCAACAACAACCTCGACATTGAAAAACACCAACAAATTCAACAACAACCTCAACATTGAAAAACACCAACAAATTCAACAACAACCTCAACATTTAAAAACGCCAACAAATTCAACAACGACCTCAACATTGTAAAACACCAACAAATTCAACAACAACCTCAACATTGAAAAACACCAACAAATTCAACAACAACCTCGACATTGAAAAACACCAACAAATTCAACAACAACCTCAACATTGAAAAACAACAACAACCTCGACATTGAAAAACACCATCAAATTCAACAGCGACCTCAACATTGAAAAACAACAACAACCTCAACATTGAAAAACACAAACAAATTCAACAACAACCTCAATATTGAAAAACAACAACAACCTCAACATTGAAAAACACCAACAAATTCAACAACAACCTCAAAATTGAAAAACAACATCAACCTCAACATTGAAAAACACCAACAAATTCAACAACAACCTCGACATTGAAAAACACCAACAAATTCAACAACAACCTCAACATTGAAAAACTACAACAACCTCAACATTGAAAAGCACCAACAAATACAACAACAACCTCAACTTTGAAAAATAACAACAACCTCAACATTGAAAAACACCAACAAATTCAACAACAACCTCAACATCGAAAAACAACAACAACCTCAACATTGAAAAACAACAACAACCTCAACATTGAAAAACACCAACAAATTCAACAACAACCTCAAAAATGAAAAACACCAACAAATTCAACAACAACCTCAACATGGAAAAACAGCAACAAATTTAACAACAACTTCAACTTTGAGAAACAACAACAACCTCAACATGGAAAAACACCAAAAAATTCAACAACAACCTCAACATTGAAAAACAACAACAACCTCAAAATTGAAAAACACCAACAAATTCAACAACAACCTCAACATTTAAAGACAACAACAACCTCAACATTGAAAAACACCAACAAATTCAACAACAACCTCAACAATGAAAAACACCAACAAATTCAACAACAACTTCAACATTGAAAAACACCAACAAATTCAACAACAACCTCGACATTGAAAAACACCAACAAATTCAACAACAACCTCAACATTGAAAAACTACAACAACCTCAACATTGAAAAACACCAACAAATTCAACAACAACCTCAACATTGAAAAACAACAACAACCTCAACATTGAAAAACACCAACAAATTCAACAACAACCTCAACATTGAAAAACACCAACAAATTTGACAACAACCTCAACATTGAAAAACAACAACAACCTCAACATGTAAAAACACCAACAAATTCAACAACAACCTCAACATTTAAAAACAACAACAACCTCAACATTGAAAAACACCAACAAATTCAACAACAACCTCAACATTGAAAAACACATCCAAATTCAACAACAACTTCAACATTGAAAAACACCAACAAATTCAACAACAACCGCGACATTGAAAAACACCAACAAATTCAACAACAACCTCAACATTGAAAAACTACAACAACCTCAACATTGAAAAACACCAACAAATACAACAACAACCTCAACATTGAAAAACAACAACAACCTCAACATTGAAAAACAGCAACAATTTCAACAACAACCTCAGCATTGAAAAACACCAACAAATTCAACAACAACCTCAACATTGAAAAACAACAACAACCTCAACATTGAAAAACAACAACCACCTCAACATTGAAAAACACCAACAAATTCAACAACAACCTCAACATTGAAAAACAACAACCTCAACATTGAAAAACACCAACAAATTCAACAACAACTTCAACATTGAAAAACACCAACAAATTCAACAACAACCTCGAAATTGAAAAACACCAACAAATTCAACAACAACCTCAACATTGAAAAACAACAACAACCTCAACATTGAAAAACACCAACAAATTCAACAACCTCAACATTGAAAAACAACAACAACCTCAACATTGAAAAACACCAACAAATTCAAAAACAACCTCAACATTGAAAAACAACAACAACCTCAACATTGAAAAACAACAACCACCTCAAAATTGAAAAACACCAACAAATTCCACAACAACCTCAACATTGAAAAACAACAACAACCTCAACATTGAAAAACACCAACAAATTCAACAACAACTTCAACATTGAAAAAAACCAACAAATTCAACAACAACCTCGACATTGAAAAACACCAACAAATTCAACAACAACCTCAACATTGAAAAACACCAACAAATTCAACAACAACCTCAACATTTAAAAACGCCAACAAATTCAACAACGACCTCAACATTGTAAAACACCAACAAATTCAACAACAACCTCAACATTGAAAAACACCAACAAATTCAACAACAACCTCGACATTGAAAAACACCAACAAATTCAACAACAACCTCAACATTGAAAAACAACAACAACCTCGACATTGAAAAACACCATCAAATTCAACAGCGACCTCAACATTGAAAAACAACAACAACCTCAACATTGAAAAACACAAACAAATTCAACAACAACCTCAATATTGAAAAACAACAACAACCTCAACATTGAAAAACACCAACAAATTCAACAACAACCTCAAAATTGAAAAACAACATCAACCTCAACATTGAAAAACACCAACAAATTCAACAACAACCTCGACATTGAAAAACACCAACAAATTCAACAACAACCTCAACATTGAAAAACTACAACAACCTCAACATTGAAAAGCACCAACAAATACAACAACAACCTCAACTTTGAAAAATAACAACAACCTCAACATTGAAAAACACGAACAAATTCAACAACAACCTCAACATCGAAAAACAACAACAACCTCAACATTGAAAAACAACAACAACCTCAACATTGAAAAACACCAACAAATTCAACAACAACCTCAACATTGAAAAACAACAACAACCTCAACATTGAAAAACACCAACAAATTCAACAACAACTTCAACATTGAAAAACACCAACAAATTCAACAACAACCTCGAAATTGAAAAACACCAACAAATTCAACAACCTCAACATTGAAAAACAACAACAACCTCAACATTGAAAAACACCAACAAATTCAACAACAACCTCAACATTGAAAAACAACAACAACCTCAACATTGAAAAACACCAACAAATTCAATAACAACCTCAACATTGAAAAAGACCAACAAATTTAACAACAACCTCAACATTGAAAAACAACAACAACCTCAACATGTAAAAACACCAACAAATTCAACAACAACCTCAACATTGAAAAACAACAACAACCTCAACAATGAAAAACACCAACAAATTGAACAACCTCAACATTGAAAAACAACAACAAGCTCAACATTGAAAAACACCAACAAATTCAACAACAACTTCAACATTGAAGAACACCAACAAATTCAACAACAACCTCAACATTGAAAAACAACAACAACCTCAACATTGAAAAACAACAACCACCTCAACATTGAAAAACACCAACAAATTCAACAACAACCTCAACATTGAAAAACAACAACCTCAACATTGAAAAACACCAACAAATTCAACAACAACTTCAACATTGAAAAACACCAACAAATTCAACAACAACCTCGAAATTGAAAAACACCAACAAATTCAACAACAACCTCAACATTGAAAAACAACAACAACCTCAACATTGAAAAACACCAACAAATTCAACAACCTCAACATTGAAAAACAACAACAACCTCAACATTGAAAAACACCAACAAATTCCACAACAACCTCAACATTGAAAAACAACAACAACCTCAACATTGAAAAACACCAACAAATTCAACAACAACTTCAACATTGAAAAAAACCAACAAATTCAACAACAACCTCGACATTGAAAAACACCAACAAATTCAACAACAACCTCAACATTGAAAAACACCAACAAATTCAACAACAACCTCAACATTTAAAAACGCCAACAAATTCAACAACGACCTCAACATTGTAAAACACCAACAAATTCAACAACAACCTCAACATTGAAAAACACCAACAAATTCAACAACAACCTCGACATTGAAAAACACCAACAAATTCAACAACAACCTCAACATTGAAAAACAACAACAACCTCGACATTGAAAAACACCATCAAATTCAACAGCGACCTCAACATTGAAAAACAACAACAACCTCAACATTGAAAAACACAAACAAATTCAACAACAACCTCAATATTGAAAAACAACAACAACCTCAACATTGAAAAACACCAACAAATTCAACAACAACCTCAAAATTGAAAAACAACATCAACCTCAACATTGAAAAACACCAACAAATTCAACAACAACCTCGACATTGAAAAACACCAACAAATTCAACAACAACCTCAACATTGAAAAACTACAACAACCTCAACATTGAAAAGCACCAACAAATACAACAACAACCTCAACTTTGAAAAATAACAACAACCTCAACATTGAAAAACACCAACAAATTCAACAACAACCTCAACATCGAAAAACAACAACAACCTCAACATTGAAAAACAACAACAACCTCAACATTGAAAAACACCAACAAATTCAACAACAACCTCAACATTGAAAAACAACAGCAACCTCAACATTGAAAAACACCAACAAATTCAACAACAACTTCGACATTGAAAAACACCAACAAATTCAACAACAACCTCGAAATTGAAAAACACCAACAAATTCAACAACCTCAACATTGAAAAACAACAACAACCTCAACATTGAAAAACACCAACAAATTCAACAACAACCTCAACATTGAAAAACAACAACAACCTCAACATTGAAAAACACCAACAAATTCAATAACAACCTCAACATTGAAAAAGACCAACAAATTTAACAACAACCTCAACATTGAAAAACAACAACAACCTCAACATGTAAAAACACCAACAAATTCAACAACAACCTCAACATTGAAAAACAACAACAACCTCAACAATGAAAAACACCAACAAATTGAACAACCTCAACATTGAAAAACAACAACAAGCTCAACATTGAAAAACACCAACAAATTCAACAACAACTTCAACATTGAAGAACACCAACAAATTCAACAACAACCTCAACATTGAAAAACAACAACAACCTCAACATTGAAAAACACCCACAAATTCAACAACAACCTCAACATTGAAAAACAACAACAACCTCAACATTGAAAAACACCAACAAATTCAACAACAACCTCAAAAATGAAAAACACCAACAAATTCAACAACAACCTCAACATGGAAAAACAGCAACAAATTTAACAACAACTTCAACTTTGAGAAACAACAACAACCTCAACATGGAAAAACACCAAAAAATTCAACAACAACCTCAACATTGAAAAACAACAACAACCTCAAAATTGAAAAACACCAACAAATTCAACAACAACCTCAACATTTAAAGACAACAACAACCTCAACATTGAAAAACACCAACAAATTCAACAACAACCTCAACACTGAAAAACACCAACAAATTCAACAACAACTTCAACATTGAAAAACACCAACAAATTCAACAACAACCTCGACATTGAAAAACACCAACAAATTCAACAACAACCTCAACATTGAAAAACTACAACAACCTCAACATTGAAAAACACCAACAAATTCAACAACAACCTCAACATTGAAAAACAACAACAACCTCAACATTGAAAAACACCAACAAATTCAACAACAACCTCAACATTGAAAAACACCAACAAATTTGACAACAACCTCAACATTGAAAAACAACAACAACCTCAACATGTAAAAACACCAACAAATTCAACAACAACCTCAACATTTAAAAACAACAACAACCTCAACATTGAAAAACACCAACAAATTCAACAACAACCTCAACATTGAAAAACACATCCAAATTCAACAACAACTTCAACATTGAAAAACACCAACAAATTCAACAACAACCGCGACATTGAAAAACACCAACAAATTCAACAACAACCTCAACATTGAAAAACTACAACAACCTCAACATTGAAAAACACCAACAAATACAACAACAACCTCAACATTGAAAAACAACAACAACCTCATCATTGAAAAACAGCAACAAATTCAACAACAACCTCAGCATTGAAAAACACCAACAAATTCAACAACAACCTCAACATTGAAAAACAACAACAACCTCAACATTGAAAAACAACAACCACCTCAACATTGAAAAACACCAACAAATTCAACAACAACCTCAACATTGAAAAACAACAACCTCAACATTGAAAAACACCAACAAATTCAACAACAACTTCAACATTGAAAAACACCAACAAATTCAACAACAACCTCGAAATTGAAAAACACCAACAAATTCAACAACAACCTCAACATTGAAAAACAACAACAACCTCAACATTGAAAAACACCAACAAATTCAACAACCTCAACATTGAAAAACAACAACAACCTCAACATTGAAAAACACCAACAAATTCAAAAACAACCTCAACATTGAAAAACAACAACAACCTCAACATTGAAAAACAACAACCACCTCAAAATTGAAAAACACCAACAAATTCCACAACAACCTCAACATTGAAAAACAACAACAACCTCAACATTGAAAAACACCAACAAATTCAACAACAACTTCAACATTGAAAAAAACCAACAAATTCAACAACAACCTCGACATTGAAAAACACCAACAAATTCAACAACAACCTCAACATTGAAAAACAACAACAACCTCGACATTGAAAAACACCATCAAATTCAACAGCGACCTCAACATTGAAAAACAACAACAACCTCAACATTGAAAAACACAAACAAATTCAACAACAACCTCAATATTGAAAAACAACAACAACCTCAACATTGAAAAACACCAACAAATTCAACAACAACCTCAAAATTGAAAAACAACATCAACCTCAACATTGAAAAACACCAACAAATTCAACAACAACCTCGACATTGAAAAACACCAACAAATTCAACAACAACCTCAACATTGAAAAACTACAACAACCTCAACATTGAAAAGCACCAACAAATACAACAACAACCTCAACTTTGAAAAATAACAACAACCTCAACATTGAAAAACACCAACAAATTCAACAACAACCTCAACATCGAAAAACAACAACAACCTCAACATTGAAAAACAACAACAACCTCAACATTGAAAAACACCAACAAATTCAACAACAACCTCAACATTGAAAAACAACAACAACCTCTACATTGAAAAACACCAACAAATTCAACAACAACTTCAACATTGAAAAACACCAACAAATTCAACAACAACCTCGAAATTGAAAAACACCAACAAATTCAACAACCTCAACATTGAAAAACAACAACAACCTCAACATTGAAAAACACCAACAAATTCAACAACAACCTCAACATTGAAAAACAACAACAACCTCAACATTGAAAAACACCAACAAATTCAATAACAACCTCAACATTGAAAAAGACCAACAAATTTAACAACAACCTCAACATTGAAAAACAACAACAACCTCAACATGTAAAAACACCAACAAATTCAACAACAACCTCAACATTTAAAAACAACAACAACCTCAACATTGAAAAACACCAACAAATTCAACAACAACCTCAACATTGAAAAACACATCCAAATTCAACAACAACTTCAACATTGAAAAACACCAACAAATTCAACAACAACCTCGACATTGAAAAACACCAACAAATTCAACAACAACCTCAACATTGAAAAACTACAACAACCTCAACATTGAAAAACACCAACAAATACAACAACAACCTCAACATTGAAAAACAACAACAACCTCAACATTGAAAAACAGCAACAAATTCAACAACAACCTCAGCATTGAAAACACCAACAAATTCAACAACAACCTCAACATTGAAAAACAACAACAACCTCAACATTGAAAAACAACAACAACCTCAACATTAAAAACACCAACAAATTCAACAACAAGCTCAACATTGAAAAACAACAACAACCTCAACATTGAAAAACACCAACAAATTCAACAACAACCTCAACATTGAAAAACACCAACAAATTCAACAACAACTTCAACATTGAAAAACACCAACAAATTCAACAACAACCTCAACATTGAAAAACAACAACAACCTCAACAATGAAAAACACCAACAAATTGAACAACCTCAACATTGAAAAACAACAACAAGCTCAACATTGAAAAACACCAACAAATTCAACAACAACTTCAACATTGAAGAACACCAACAAATTCAACAACAACCTCAACATTGAAAAACAACAACAACCTCAACATTGAAAAACACCCACAAATTCAACAACAACCTCAACATTGAAAAACAACAACAACCTCAACATTGAAAAACACCAACAAATTCAACAACAACCTCAAAAATGAAAAACACCAACAAATTCAACAACAACCTCAACATGGAAAAACAGCAACAAATTTAACAACAACTTCAACTTTGAGAAACAACAACAACCTCAACATGGAAAAACACCAAAAAATTCAACAACAACCTCAACATTGAAAAACAACAACAACCTCAAAATTGAAAAACACCAACAAATTCAACAACAACCTCAACATTTAAAGACAACAACAACCTCAACATTGAAAAACACCAACAAATTCAACAACAACCTCAACACTGAAAAACACCAACAAATTCAACAACAACTTCAACATTGAAAAACACCAACAAATTCAACAACAACCTCGACATTGAAAAACACCAACAAATTCAACAACAACCTCAACATTGAAAAACTACAACAACCTCAACATTGAAAAACACCAACAAATTCAACAACAACCTCAACATTGAAAAACAACAACAACCTCAACATTGAAAAACACCAACAAATTCAACAACAACCTCAACATTGAAAAACACCAACAAATTTGACAACAACCTCAACATTGAAAAACAACAACAACCTCAACATGTAAAAACACCAACAAATTCAACAACAACCTCAACATTTAAAAACAACAACAACCTCAACATTGAAAAACACCAACAAATTCAACAACAACCTCAACATTGAAAAACACATCCAAATTCAACAACACCTTCAACATTGAAAAACACCAACAAATTCAACAACAACCGCGACATTGAAAAACACCAACAAATTCAACAACAACCTCAACATTGAAAAACTACAACAACCTCAACATTGAAAAACACCAACAAATACAACAACAACCTCAACATTGAAAAACAACAACAACCTCAACATTGAAAAACAGCAACAAATTCAACAACAACCTCAGCATTGAAAAACACCAACAAATTCAACAACAACCTCAACATTGAAAAACAACAACAACCTCAACATTGAAAAACAACAACCACCTCAACATTGAAAAACACCAACAAATTCAACAACAACCTCAACATTGAAAAACAACAACCTCAACATTGAAAAACACCAACAAATTCAACAACAACTTCAACATTGAAAAACACCAACAAATTCAACAACAACCTCGAAATTGAAAAACACCAACAAATTCAACAACAACCTCAACATTGAAAAACAACAACAACCTCAACATTGAAAAACACCAACAAATTCAACAACCTCAACATTGAAAAACAACAACAACCTCAACATTGAAAAACACCAACAAATTCAAAAACAACCTCAACATTGAAAAACAACAACAACCTCAACATTGAAAAACAACAACCACCTCAAAATTGAAAAACACCAACAAATTCCACAACAACCTCAACATTGAAAAACAACAACAACCTCAACATTGAAAAACACCAACAAATTCAACAACAACTTCAACATTGAAAAAAACCAACAAATTCAACAACAACCTCGACATTGAAAAACACCAACAAATTCAACAACAACCTCAACATTGAAAAACACCAACAAATTCAACAACAACCTCAACATTTAAAAACGCCAACAAATTCAACAACGACCTCAACATTGTAAAACACCAACAAATTCAACAACAACCTCAACATTGAAAAACACCAACAAATTCAACAACAACCTCGACATTGAAAAACACCAACAAATTCAACAACAACCTCAACATTGAAAAACAACAACAACCTCGACATTGAAAAACACCATCAAATTCAACAGCGACCTCAACATTGAAAAACAACAACAACCTCAACATTGAAAAACACAAACAAATTCAACAACAACCTCAATATTGAAAAACAACAACAACCTCAACATTGAAAAACACCAACAAATTCAACAACAACCTCAAAATTGAAAAACAACATCAACCTCAACATTGAAAAACACCAACAAATTCAACAACAACCTCAACAATGAAAAACACCAACAAATTCAACAACAACCTCAACATTGAAAAACACCAACAAATTAAACATCAACCTCAACTTTGAAAAACAACAACAACCTCAACATGGAAAAACACCAACAAATTCAACATCAACCTCAACATTGAAAAACAACAACAACCTCAAAATTGAAAAACACCAACAAATTCAACAACAACCTCAACATTGAAAAACAGCAACAACCACAACATTGAAAAACACCAACAAATTCAACAACAACTTCAAAATTGAAAAAACCTACAAATTCAGCAACAACCTCGACATTGAAAAACACCAACAAATTCAACAACAACCTCAACATTGAAAAACAGCAACAAATTCAACAACAACCTCAACATTTAAAAACGCCAACAAATTCAACAACGACCTCAACATTGTAAAACACCAACAAATTCAACAACAACCTCAACATTGAAAAACACCTCAAATTCAACAACAACCTCAACATTGAAAAAGACCAACAAATTCAAGAACAACCTCAACATTGAAAAACAACAACAACCTCAACATGTAAAAACACCAACAAATTCAACAACAACCTCAACATTTAAAAACAACAACAACCTCAACATTGAAAAACACCAACAAATTCAACAACAACCTCAACATTGAAAAACACATCCAAATTCAACAACAACTTCAACATTGAAAAACACCAACAAATTCAACAACAACCTCGACATTGAAAAACACCAACAAATTCAACAACAACCTCAACATTGAAAAACTACAACAACCTCAACATTGAAAAACACCAACAAATACAACAACAACCTCAACATTGAAAAACAACAACAACCTCAACATTGAAAAACAGCAACAAATTCAACAACAACCTCAGCATTGAAAAAGACCAACAAATTCAACAACAACCTCAACATTGAAAAACAACAACAACCTCAACATTGAAAAACAACAACAACCTCAACATTAAAAACACCAACAAATTCAACAACAAGCTCAACATTGAAAAACAACAACAACCTCAACATTGAAAAACACCAACAAATTCAACAACAACCTCAACATTGAAAAACACCAACAAATTCAACAACAACTTCAACATTGAAAAACACCAACAAATTCAACAACAACCTCAACATTGAAAAACAACAACAACCTCAACAATGAAAAACACCAACAAATTGAACAACCTCAACATTGAAAAACAACAACAACCTCAACATTGAAAAACACCAACAAATTCAACAACAACTTCAACATTGAAGAACACCAACAAATTCAACAACAACCTCAACATTGAAAAACAACAACAACTTCAACATTGAAAAACACCAACAAATTCAACAACAACCTCAACATTGAAAAACAACAACAACCTCAACATTGAAAAACACCAACAAATTCAACAACAACCTCAAAAATGAAAAACACCAACAAATTCAACAACAACCTCAACATGGAAAAACAGCAACAAATTTAACAACAACTTCAACTTTGAGAAACAACAACAACCTCAACATGGAAAAACACCAAAAAATTCAACAACAACCTCAACATTGAAAAACAACAACAACCTCAAAATTGAAAAACACCAACAAATTCAACAACAACCTCAACATTGAAAAACTACAACAACCTCAACATTGAAAAACACCAACAAATTCAACAACAACCTCAACATTGAAAAACAACAACAACCTCAACATTGAAAAACACCAACAAATTCAACAACAACCTCAACATTGAAAAACACCAACAAATTTGACAACAACCTCAACATTGAAAAACAACAACAACCTCAACATGTAAAAACACCAACAAATTCAACAACAACCTCAACATTTAAAAACAACAACAACCTCAACATTGAAAAACACCAACAAATTCAACAACAACCTCAACATTGAAAAACACATCCAAATTCAACAACAACTTCAACATTGAAAAACACCAACAAATTCAACAACAACCGCGACATTGAAAAACACCAACAAATTCAACAACAACCTCAACATTGAAAAACTACAACAACCTCAACATTGAAAAACACCAACAAATACAACAACAACCTCAACATTGAAAAACAACAACAACCTCAACATTGAAAAACAGCAACAAATTCAACAACAACCTCAGCATTGAAAAACACCAACAAATTCAACAACAACCTCAACATTGAAAAACAACAACAACCTCAACATTGAAAAACAACAACCACCTCAACATTGAAAAACACCAACAAATTCAACAACAACCTCAACATTGAAAAACAACAACCTCAACATTGAAAAACACCAACAAATTCAACAACAACTTCAACATTGAAAAACACCAACAAATTCAACAACAACCTCGAAATTGAAAAACACCAACAAATTCAACAACAACCTCAACATTGAAAAACAACAACAACCTCAACATTGAAAAACACCAACAAATTCAACAACCTCAACATTGAAAAACAACAACAACCTCAACATTGAAAAACACCAACAAATTCAAAAACAACCTCAACATTGAAAAACAACAACAACCTCAACATTGAAAAACAACAACCACCTCAAAATTGAAAAACACCAACAAATTCCACAACAACCTCAACATTGAAAAACAACAACAACCTCAACATTGAAAAACACCAACAAATTCAACAACAACCTCAACATTGAAAAACACCAACAAATTCAACAACAACCTCAACATTTAAAAACGCCAACAAATTCAACAACGACCTCAACATTGTACAACACCAACAAATTCAACAACAACCTCAACATTGAAAAACACCAACAAATTCAACAACAACCTCGACATTGAAAAACACCAACAAATTCAACAACAACCTCAACATTGAAAAACAACAACAACCTCGACATTGAAAAACACCATCAAATTCAACAGCGACCTCAACATTGAAAAACAACAACAACCTCAACATTGAAAAACACAAACAAATTCAACAACAACCTCAATATTGAAAAACAACAACAACCTCAACATTGAAAAACACCAACAAATTCAACAACAACCTCAAAATTGAAAAACAACATCAACCTCAACATTGAAAAACACCAACAAATTCAACAACAACCTCAACAATGAAAAACACCAACAAATTCAACAACAACCTCAACATTGAAAAACACCAACAAATTAAACATCAACCTCAACTTTGAAAAACAACAACAACCTCAACATGGAAAAACACCAACAAATTCAACAACAACCTCAACATTGAAAAACAACAACAACCTCAAAATTGAAAAACACCAACAAATTCAACAACAACCTCAACATTGAAAAACAGCAACAACCACAACATTGAAAAACACCAACAAATTCAACAACAACTTCAAAATTGAAAAAACCTACAAATTCAGCAACAACCTCGACATTGAAAAACACCAACAAATTCAACAACAACCTCAACATTGAAAAACAGCAACAAATTCAACAACAACCTCAACATTTAAAAACGCCAACAAATTCAACAACGACCTCAACATTGTAAAACACCAACAAATTCAACAACAACCTCAACATTGAAAAACACCTCAAATTCAACAACAACCTCAACATTGAAAAAGACCAACAAATTCAAGAACAACCTCAACATTGAAAAACAACAACAACCTCAACATTGAAAAACACCAACAAATTCAACAACAACTTCAACATTGAAGAACACCAACAAATTCAACAACAACCTCAACATTGAAAAACAACAACAACCTCAACATTGAAAAACACCAACAAATTCAACAACAACCTCAACATTGAAAAACAACAACAACCTCAACATTGAAAAACACCAACAAATTCAACAACAACCTCAAAAATGAAAAACACCAACAAATTCAACAACAACCTCAACATGGAAAAACAGCAACAAATTTAACAACAACTTCAACTTTGAGAAACAACAACAACCTCAACATGGAAAAGCACCAAAAAATTCAACAACAACCTCAACATTGAAAAACAACAACAACCTCAAAATTGAAAAACACCAACAAATTCAACAACAACCTCAACATTTAAAGACAACAACAACCTCAACATTGAAAAACACCAACAAATTCAACAACAACCTCAACAATGAAAAACACCAACAAATTCAACAACAACTTCAACATTGAAAAACACCAACAAATTCAACAACAACCTCGACATTGAAAAACACCAACAAATTCAACAACAACCTCAACATTGAAAAACTACAACAACCTCAACATTGAAAAGCACCAACAAATACAACAACAACCTCAACTTTGAAAAACAACAGCAACCTCAACATTGAAAAACACCAACAAATTCAACAAGAACCTCAACATCGAAAAACAACAACAACCTCAACATTGAAAAACAACAACAACCTCAACATTGAAAAACACCAACAAATTCAACAACAACCTCAACATTGAAAAACAACAACAACCTCAACATTGAAAAACACCAACAAATTCAACAACAACTTCAACATTGAAAAACACCAACAAATTCAACAACAACCTCGAAATTGAAAAACACCAACAAATTCAACAACCTCAACATTGAAAAACAACAACAACCTCAACATTGAAAAACACCAACAAATTCAACAACAACCTCAACATTGAAAAACAACAACAACCTCAACATTGAAAAACACCAACAAATTCAATAACAACCTCAACATTGAAAAAGACCAACAAATTTAACAACAACCTCAACATTGAAAAACAACAACAACCTCAACATGTAAAAACACCAACAAATTCAACAACAACCTCAACATTTAAAAACAACAACAACCTCAACATTGAAAAACACCAACAAATTCAACAACAACCTCAACATTGAAAAACACATCCAAATTCAACAACAACTTCAACATTGAAAAACACCAACAAATTCAACAACAACCTCGACATTGAAAAACACCAACAAATTCAACAACAACCTCAACATTGAAAAACTACAACAACCTCAACATTGAAAAACACCAACAAATACAACAACAACCTCAACATTGAAAAACAACAACAACCTCAACATTGAAAAACAGCAACAAATTCAACAACAACCTCAGCATTGAAAAACACCAACAAATTCAACAACAACCTCAACATTGAAAAACAACAACAACCTCAACATTGAAAAACAACAACAACCTCAACATTAAAAACACCAACAAATTCAACAACAAGCTCAACATTGAAAAACAACAACAACCTCAACATTGAAAAACACCAACAAATTCAACAACAACTTCAACATTGAAAAACACCAACAAATTCAACAACAACCTCGAAATTGAAAAACACCAACAAATTCAACAACAACCTCAACATTGAAAAACAACAACAACCTCAACAATGAAAAACACCAACAAATTGAACAACCTCAACATTGAAAAACAACAACAACCTCAACATTGAAAAACACCAACAAATTCAACAACAACTTCAACATTGAAGAACACCAACAAATTCAACAACAACCTCAACATTGAAAAACAACAACAACCTCAACTTTGAAAAACACCAACAAATTCAACAACAACCTCAACATTGAAAAACAACAACAACCTCAACATTGAAAAACACCAACAAATTCAACAACAACCTCAAAAATGAAAAACACCAACAAATTCAACAACAACCTCAACATGGAAAAACAGCAACAAATTTAACAACAACTTCAACTTTGAGAAACAACAACAACCTCAACATGGAAAAACACCAAAAAATTCAACAACAACCTCAACATTGAAAAACAACAACAACCTCAAAATTGAAAAACACCAACAAATTCAACAACAACCTCAACATTTAAAGACAACAACAACCTCAACATTGAAAAACACCAACAAATTCAACAACAACCTCAACAATGAAAAACACCAACAAATTCAACAACAACTTCAACATTGAAAAACACCAACAAATTCAACAACAACCTCGACATTGAAAAACACCAACAAATTCAACAACAACCTCAACATTGAAAAACTACAACAACCTCACCATTGAAAAGCACCAACAAATACAACAACAACCTCAACTTTGAAAAACAACAACAACCTCAACATTGAAAAACACCAACAAATTCAACAACAACCTCAACATCGAAAAACAACAACAACCTCAACATTGAAAAACAACAACAACCTCAACATTGAAAAACACCAACAAATTCAACAACAACCTCAACATTGAAAAACAACAACAACCTCAACATTGAAAAACACCAACAAATTCAACAACAACTTCAACATTGAAAAACACCAACAAATTCAACAACAACCTCGAATTTGAAAAACACCAACAAATTCAACAACCTCAACATTGAAAAACAACAACAACCTCAACATTGAAAAACACCAACAAATTCAACAACAACCTCAACATTGAAAAACAACAACAACCTCAACATTGAAAAACACCAACAAATTCAACAACAACCTCAACATTGAAAAAGACCAACAAATTTAACAACAACCTCAACATTGAAAAACAACAACAACCTCAACATGTAAAAACACCAACAAATTCAACAACAACCTCAACATTGAAAAACACCAACAAATTCAACAACAACCTCAACATTGAAAAACACATCCAAATTCAACAACAACTTCAACATTGAAAAACACCAACAAATTCAACAACAACCTCGACATTGAAAAAGACCTACAAATTCAACAACAACCTCAACATTGAAAAACGACAACAACCTCAACATTGAAAAACACCAACAAATACAACAACAACCTCAACATTGAAAAACAACAACAACCTCAACATTGAAAAACAGCAACAAATTCAACAACAACCTCAGCATTGAAAAACACCAACAAATTCAACAACAACCTCAACATTGAAAAACAACAACAACCTCAACATTGAAAAACAACAACAACCTCAACATTAAAAACACCAACAAATTCAACAACAAGCTCAACATTGAAAAACAACAACAACCTCAACATTGAAAAACACCAACAAATTCAACAACAACTTCAACATTGAAAAACACCAACAAATTCAACAACAACCTCGAAATTGAAAAACACCAACAAATTCAACAACAACCTCAACATTGAAAAACAACAACAACCTCAACAATGAAAAACACCAACAAATTGAACAACCTCAACATTGAAAAACAACAACAACCTCAACATTGAAAAACACCAACAAATTCAACAACCTCAACATTGAAAAACAACAACAACCTCAACATTGAAAAACACCAACAAATTCAAAAACAACCTAAACATTGAAAAACAACAACAACTTCAACATTGAAAAACAACAACAACCTCAAAATTGAAAAACACCAACAAATTCAACAACAACCTCAACATTGAAAAACAACAACAACCTCAACATTGAAAAACACCAACAAATTCAACAACAACTTCAACATTGAAAAAAACCAACAAATTCAACAACAACCTCGACATTGAAAAACACCAACAAATTCAACAACAACCTCAACATTGAAAAAAACCAACAAATTCAACAACAACCTCAACATTTAAAAACGCCGACAAATTCAACAACGACCTCAACATTGTAAAACACCAACAAATTCAACAACAACTTCAACATTGAAAAACACCAACAAATTCAACAACAACCTCGACATTGAAAAACACCATCAAATTCAACAACGACCTCAACATTGAAAAACAACAACAACCTCAACATTGAAAAACACAAACAAATTCAACAACAACCTCAATATTGAAAAACAACAACAACCTCAACATTGAAAAACACCAACAAATTCAACAACAACCTCAACATTGAAAAACAACATCAACCTCAACATTGAAAAACACCAACAAATTCAACAACAACCTCAACAATGAAAAACACCAACAAATTCAACAACAACCTCAACAATGAAAAACACCAACAAATTCAACAACAACTTCAACATTGAAAAACACCAACAAATTCAACAACAACCTCGAAATTGAAAAACACCAACAAATTCAACAACTTCAACATTGAAAAACAACAACAACCTCAACATTGAAAAACACCAACAAATTCAACAACAACCTCAACATTGAAAAACAACAACAACCTCAACATTGAAAAACACCAACAAATTCAACAACAACCTCAACATTGAAAAACACCAACAAATTTAACAACAACCTCAACATTGAGAAACAACAACAACCTCAACATGTAAAACCACCAACAAATTCAACAACAACCTCAACATTTAAAAACAACAACAACCTCAACATTGAAAAACACCAACAAATTCAACAACAACCTCAACATTGAAAAACACATCCAAATTCAACAACAACTTCAACATTGAAAAACACCAACAAATTCAACAACAACCTCGACATTGAAAAACACCAACAAATTAAACATCAACCTCAACTTTGAAAAACAACAACAACCTCAACATGGAAAAACAGCAACAAATTCAGCAACAACCTCAACATTGAAAAACAACAACAACCTCAAAATTGAAAAACACCAACAATTTCAACAACAACCTCAACATTGAAAAACAACAACAACCACAACATTGAAAAACACCAACAAATTCAACAACAACTTCAACATTGATAAAACCAACAAATTCAGCAACAACCTCGACATTGAAAAACACCAACAAATTCAACAACAACCTCAACATTGAAAAACACCAACAAATTCAACAACAACCACAACATTTAAAAACGCCAACAAATTCAACAACGACCTCAACATTGTAAAACACCAACAAATTCAACAACAACCTCAACATTGAAAAACACCAACAAATTCAACAACAATCTCAACATTGAAAAACACCAACAAATTCAACAACAACCTCAACATTGAAAAAGACCAACAAATTCAACAACAACCTCAACATTGAAAAACAACAACAACCTCAACATTGAAAAACACCAACAAATTCAACAACAACTTCAACATTGAAGAAAACCAACAAATTGAAGAACAACCTCGAAATTGAAAAATACCCACGAATTTAACAACAACCTCAACTTTGAAAAACAACAACAACCTCAACATGGAAAAACACCAACAAATTCAACAACAACCTCAACATTGAAAAACATCAACAACTTCAACATTGAAAAACACCAACAAATTCAACAACAACCTCAACATTTAAAGACAACAACCACCTCAACATTGAAAAACACCAACAAATTCAACAACAACCTCAACAATGAAAAACACCAACAAATTCAACAACAACTTCAACATTGAAAAACACCAACAAATTCAAGAACAACCTCGACATTGAAAAACACCAACAAATTCAACAACAACCTCAACATTGAAAAACAACAACAACCGCAAAATTGAAAAACACCAACAAATTCAACAACAACCTCAACATCGAAAAACAACAACAACCTCAACATTGAAAAACAACAACAACCTCAACATTGAAAACCAACAACAAATTCAACAACAACCTCAACATTGAAAAACAACAACAACCTCAACATTGAAAAACACCAACAAATTCAACAACAACTTCAACATTGAAAAACATCAACAAATTCAACAACAACCTCGAAAATGAAAAACACCAACAAATTCAACAACTTCAACATTGAAAAACAACAACAACCTCAACATTGAAAAACACCAACAAATTCAACAACAACCTCAACATTGAAAAACACCAACAAATTTAACAACAACCTCAACATTGAGAAACAACAACAACCTCAACATGTAAAAACACCAACAAATTCAACAACAACCTCAACATTTAAAAACAACAACAACCTCAACATTGAAAAACACATCCAAATTCAACAACAACTTCAACATTGAAAAACACCAACAAATTCAACAACAACCTCGACATTGAAAAACACCAACAAATTAAACATCAACCTCAACTTTGAAAAACAACAACAACCTCAACATGGAAAAACAGCAACAAATTCAACAACAACCTCAACATTGAAAAACAACAACAACCTCAAAATTGAAAAACACCAACAAATTCAACAACAACCTCAACATTGAAAAACAACAACAACCACAACATTGAAAAACACCAACAAATTCAACAACAACCTCAACATTGAAAAACACCAACAAATTCAAAAACAACCACAACATTTAAAAACGCCAACAAATTCAACAACGACCTCAACATTGTAAAACACCAACAAATTCAACAACAACCTCAACATTGAAAAAGACCAACAAATTCAACAACAACCTCAACATTGAAAAACAACAACAACCTCAACATTGAAAAACACCAACAAATTCAACAACAACTTCAACATTGAAGAAAAGCAACAAATTGAACAACAACCTCGAAATTGAAAAACACCAACAAATTCAACAACAACCTCAACATTGAAAAACAACAACAACCTCAACATTGAAAAACACCAACAAATTCAACAACAACCTCAACAGTGAAAAACAACAACAACCTCAACATTGAAAAACACCAACAAATTCAACAACAACCTCAACAATGAAAAACACCAACAAATTCAACAACAACCTCAACATGGAAAAACACCAACGAATTTAACAACAACCTCAACTTTGAAAAACAACAACAACCTCAACATCGAAAAACACCAACAAATTCAACAACAACCTCAACATTGAAAAACATCAACAACTTCAAAATTGAAAAACACCAACAAATTCAACAACAACCTCAACATTTAAAGACAACAACAACCTCAACATTGAAAAACACCAACAAATTCAACAACAACCTCAACAATGAAAAACACCAACAAATTCAACAACAACTTCAACATTGAAAAACACCAACAAATTCAACAACAACCTCGACATTGAAAAACAACAACAAATTCAACAACAACCTCAACATTGAAAAACAACAACAACCGCAAAATTGAAAAACACCAACAAATTCAACAACAACCTCAACATCGAAAAACAACAACAACCTCAACATTGAAAAACAACAACAACCTCAACATTGAAAACCAACAACAAATTCAACAACAACCTCAAAATTGAAAAACAACAACAACCTCAACATTGAAAAACACCAACAAATTCAACAACAACTTCAACATTGAAAAACACCAACAAATTCAACAACAACCTCGAAAATGAAAAACACCAACAAATTCAACAACTTCAACATTGAAAAACAACAACAACCTCAACATTGAAAAACACCAACAAATTCAACAACAACCTCAACATTGAAAAACAACAACAACCTCAACATTGAAAAACACCAACAAATTCAACAACAACCTCAACATTGAAAAACACCAACAAATTTAACAACAACCTCAACATTGAGAAACAACAACAACCTCAACATGTAAAAACACCAACAAGTTCAACAACAACCTCAACATTTAAAAACAACAACAACCTCAACATTGAAAAACACCAACAAATTCAACAACAACCTCAACATTGAAAAACACATCCAAATTCAACAACAACTTCAACATTGAAAAACACCAACAAATTCAACAACAACCTCGACATTGAAAAACACCAACAAATTAAACATCAACCTCAACTTTGAAAAACAACAACAACCTCAACATGGAAAAACAGCAACAAATTCAACAACAACCTAAGCATTGAAAAACAACAACAACCTCAAAATTGAAAAACACCAACAAATTCAACAACAACCTCAACATTGAAAAACACCAACAAATTCAACAAGAACCACAACATTTAAAAACGCCAACAAATTCAACAAGAACCACAACATTTAAAAACGCCAACAAATTCAACAACGACCTCAACATTGTAAAACACCAACAAATTCAACAACAACCTCAACATTGAAAAACACCAACAAATTCAACAAGAACCACAACATTTAAAAACGCCAACAAATTCAACAACGACCTCAACATTGTAAAACACCAACAAATTCAACAACAACCTCAACATTGAAAAACACCAACAAATTCAACAACAACCTCAACATTGAAAAACACCAACAAATTCAACAACAACCTCAACATTGAAAAAGACCAACAAATTCAACAACAACCTCAACATTGAAAAACAACAACAACCTCAACATTGAAAAACACCAACAAATTCAACAACAACTTCAACATTGAAGAAAAGCAACAAATTGAACAACAACCTCGAAATTGAAAAACACCAACAAATTCAACAACAACCTCAACATTGAAAAACAACAACAACCTCAACATTGAAAAACACCAACAAATTCAACAACAACCTCAACATTGAAAAACAACAACAACCTCAACATTGAAAAACACCAACAAATTCAACAACAACCTCAACAATGAAAAACACCAACAAATTCAACAACAACCTCAACATGGAAAAACACCAACGAATTTAACAACAACCTCAACTTTGAAAAACAACAACAACCTCAACATGGAAAAACACCAACAAATTCAACAACAACCTCAACATTGAAAAACATCAACAACTTCAAAATTGAAAAACACCAACAAATTCAACAACAACCTCAACATTTAAAGACAACAACAACCTCAACATTGAAAAACACCAACAAATTCAACAACAACCTCAACAATGAAAAACACCAACAAATTCAACAACAACTTCAACATTGAAAACACCAACAAATTCAACAACAACCTCGACATTGAAAAACACCAACAAATTCAACAACAACCTCAACATTGAAAAACAACAACAACCTCAAAATTGAAAAACACCAACAAATTCAACAACAACCTCAACATTTAAAGACAACAACAACCTCAACATTGAAAAACACCAACAAATTCAACAACAACCTCAACAATGAAAAACACCAACAAATTCAACAACAACTTCAACATTGAAAAACACCAACAAATTCAACAACAACCTCGACATTGAAAAACACCAACAAATTCAACAACAACCTCAACATTGAAAAACTACAACAACCTCAACATTGAAAAGCACCAACAAATACAACAACAACCTCAACATTGAAAAACAACAACAACCTCAACATTGAAAAACACCAACAAATTCAACAACAACCTTAACATCGAAAAACAACAACAACCTCAACATTGAAAAACAACAACAACCTCAACATTGAAAAACACCAACAAATTCAACAACAACCTCAACATTGAAAAACAACAACAACCTCAACATTGAAAAACACCAAAAAATTCAACAACAACTTCAACATTGAAAAACACCAACAAATTCAACAACAACCTCGAAATTGAAAAACACCAACAAATTCAACAACAACTTCAACATTGAAAAACAACAACAACCTCAACATTGAAAAACACCAACAAATTCAACAACAACCTCAACATCGAAAAACAACAACAACCTCAACTTTGAAAAACAACAACAACCTCAACATTGAAAAACACCAACAAATTCAGCAACAACCTCAACATTGAAAAACAACAACAACCTCAACATTGAAAAACAACAACAACCTCAACATTGAAAAGCACCAACAAATTCAACAACAACCTCAATATTGAAAAACAACAACAACCTCAACATTGAAAAACACCAGCAAATTCAACAACAACCTCAACATTGAAAAACACAAACAAATTCAACAACAACCTCAACATTGAAAAACACCAACAAATTCAACAACAACCTCAACATTGAAAAACACCAACAAATTCAACAACAACCTCAACATTGAAAAAGACCAACAAATTCAACAACAACCTCAACATTGAAAAACAACAACAACCTCAACATTGAAAAACACCAACAAATTCAACAACAACTTCAACATTGAAGAAAAGCAACAAATTGAACAACAACCTCGAAATTGAAAAACACCAACAAATTCAACAACAACCTCAACATTGAAAAACAACAACAACCTCAACATTGAAAAACACCAACAAATTCAACAACAACCTCAACATTGAAAAACAACAACAACCTCAACATTGAAAAACACCAACAAATTCAACAACAACCTCAACAATGAAAAACACCAACAAATTCAACAACAACCTCAACATGGAAAAACACCAACGAATTTAACAACAACCTCAACTTTGAAAAACAACAACAACCTCAACATGGAAAAACACCAACAAATTCAACAACAACCTCAACATTGAAAAACATCAACAACTTCAAAATTGAAAAACACCAACAAATTCAACAACAACCTCAACATTTAAAGACAACAACAACCTCAACATTGAAAAACACCAACAAATTCAACAACAACCTCAACAATGAAAAACACCAACAAATTCAACAACAACTTCAACATTGAAAACACCAACAAATTCAACAACAACCTCGACATTGAAAAACACCAACAAATTCAACAACAACCTCAACATTGAAAAACAACAACAACCTCAAAATTGAAAAACACCAACAAATTCAACAACAACCTCAACATTTAAAGACAACAACAACCTCAACATTGAAAAACACCAACAAATTCAACAACAACCTCAACAATGAAAAACACCAACAAATTCAACAACAACTTCAACATTGAAAAACACCAACAAATTCAACAACAACCTCGACATTGAAAAACACCAACAAATTCAACAACAACCTCAACATTGAAAAACTACAACAACCTCAACATTGAAAAGCACCAACAAATACAACAACAACCTCAACATTGAAAAACAACAACAACCTCAACATTGAAAAACACCAACAAATTCAACAACAACCTTAACATCGAAAAACAACAACAACCTCAACATTGAAAAACAACAACAACCTCAACATTGAAAAACACCAACAAATTCAACAACAACCTCAACATTGAAAAACAACAACAACCTCAACATTGAAAAACACCAAAAAATTCAACAACAACTTCAACATTGAAAAACACCAACAAATTCAACAACAACCTCGAAATTGAAAAACACCAACAAATTCAACAACAACTTCAACATTGAAAAACAACAACAACCTCAACATTGAAAAACACCAACAAATTCAACAACAACCTCAACATCGAAAAACAACAACAACCTCAACTTTGAAAAACAACAACAACCTCAACATTGAAAAACACCAACAAATTCAGCAACAACCTCAACATTGAAAAACAACAACAACCTCAACATTGAAAAACAACAACAACCTCAACATTGAAAAGCACCAACAAATTCAACAACAACCTCAATATTGAAAAACAACAACAACCTCAACATTGAAAAACACCAGCAAATTCAACAACAACCTCAACATTGAAAAACACAAACAAATTCAACAACAACCTCAACATTGAAAAACAACAACAACCTCGACATTGAAAAACACCAACAAATTCAACAACAACCTCAACAATGAAAAACACCAACAAATTCAACAACAACCTCAACATTGAAAAGCACCAACAAATTAAACATCAACCTCAACTTTGAAAAACAACAACAACCTCAACATGGAAAAACACCAACAAATTCAACAACATTGAAAAACAACAACAACCTCAAAATTGAAAAACACCAACAAATTCAACAACAACCTCAACATTGAAAAACAACAACAACCACAACATTGAAAAACACCAACAAATTCAACAACAACTTCAACATTGAAAAAACCAACAAATTCAGCAACAACCTCGACATTGAAAAACACCAACAAATTCAACAACAACCTCAACATTGAAAAACACCAACAAATTCAACAACAACCACAACATTTAAAAACGCCAACAAATTCAACAACGACTTCAACATTGTAAAACACCAACAAATTCAACAACAACCTCAACATTGAAAAACAACAACAACCTCAACATTGAAAAACACCAACAAATTCAACAACAACTTCAACATTGAAGAAAACCAACAAATTCAACAACAACCTCGAAATTGAAAAACACCAACAAATTCAACAACAACCTCTACATTGAAAAACAACAACAACCTCAACATTGAAAAACACCAACAAATTCAACAACAACCTCAACATTGAAAAACAACAACAACCTCAATATTGAAAAACACCAACAAATTCAACAACAACCTCAACAATGAAAAACACCAACAAATTCAACAACAACCTCAACATGGAAAAACACCAACGAATTTAACAACAACCTCAACTTTGAAAAACATCAACAACCTCAACATGGAAAAACACCAACAAATTCAACAACAACCTCAACATTGAAAAACATCAACAACTTCAAAATTGAAAAACACCAACAAATTCAACAACAACCTCAACATTTAAAGACAACAACAACCTCAACATTGAAAAACACCAACAAATTCAACAACAACCTCAACAATGAAAAACACCAACAAATTCAACAACAACTTCAACATTGAAAAACACGAACAAATTCAACAACAACCTCAACATTGAAAAACACCAACAAATTCAACAACAACCTCAACATTTAAAAACGCCAACAAATTCAACAACGACCTCAACATTGTAAAACACCAACAAATTCAACAACAACCTCAACATTGAAAAACACCAACAAATTCAACAACAACCTCAACATTGAAAAACACCAACAAATTCAACAACAACCTCAACATTGAAAAAGACCAACAAATTCAACAACAACCTCAACATTGAAAAACAACAACAACCTCAACATTGAAAAACACCAACAAATTCAACAACAACTTCAAAATTGAAGAAAACCAACAAATTGAACAACAACCTCGAAATTGAAAAACACCAACAAATTCAACAACAACCTCAACATTGAAAAACAACAACAACCTCAACATTGAAAAACACCAACAAATTCAACAACAACCTCAACATTGAAAAACAACAACAACCTCAACATTGAAAAACACCAACAAATTCAACAACAACCTCAACAATGAAAAACACCAACAAATTCAACAACAACCTCAACATGGAAAAACACCAACGAATTTAACAACAACCTCAACTTTGAAAAACAACAACAACCTCAACATGGAAAAACACCAACAAATTCAACAACAACCTCAACATTGAAAAACATCAACAACTTCAAAATTGAAAAACACCAACAAATTCAACAACAACCTCAACATTTAAAGACAACAACAACCTCAAAATTGAAAAACACCAACAAATTCAACAACAACCTCAACAATGAAAAGCACCAACAAATTCAACAACAACTTCAACATTGAAAAACACCAACAAATTCAACAACAACCTCGACATTGAAAAACAACAACAAATTCAACAACAACCTCAACATTGAAAAACAACAACAACTTCAAAATTGAAAAACACCAACAAATTCAACAACAACCTCAACATTTAAAGACAACAACAACCTCAACATTGAAAAACACCAACAAATTCAACAACAACCTCAACAATGAAAAACACCAACAAATTCAACAACAACTTCAACATTGAAAAACACCAACAAATTCAACAACAACCTCGACATTGAAAAACACCTACAAATTCAACAACAACCTCAACATTGAAAAAGTACAACAACCTCAACATTGAAAAGCACCAACAAATACAACAACAACCTCAACATTGAAAAACAACAACAACCTCAACATTGAAAAACACCAACAAATTCAACAACAACCTTAACATCGAAAAACAACAACAACCTCAACATTGAAAAACAACAACAACCGCAACATTGAAAAACACCAACAAATTCAACAACAACCTCAACATTGAAAAACAACAACAACCTCAACATTGAAAAACACCAAAAAATTCAACAACTTCAACATTGAAAAACACCAACAAATTCAACAACAACTTCAACATTGAAAAACAACAACAACCTCAACATTGAAAAACACCAACAAATTCAACAACAACCTCAACATCGAAAAACAACAACAACCTCAACTTTGAAAAACAACAACAACCTCAACATTGAAAAACACCAACAAATTCAACAACAACCTCAACATTGAAAAACAACAACAACCTCAACATTGAAAAACAACAACAACCTCAACATTGAAAAACACCAACAAATTCAACAACAACTTCAATATTGAAAAACAACAACAACCTCAACATTGAAAAACACCAACAAATTCAACAACAACCTCAACATTGAAAAACACCAACAAATTCAACAACAACCTCAACATTGAAAAACAACAACAACCTCAACATTGAAAAACACCAACAAATTCAACAACAACCTCAACAATGAAAAACACCAACAAATTCAACAACAACCTCAACATTGAAAAGCACCAACAAATTAAACATCAACCTCAACTTTGAAAAAAAACAACCTCAACATGGAAAAACACCAACAAATTCAACAACATTGAAAAACAACAACAACCTCAAAATTGAAAAACACCAACAAATTCAACAACAACCTCAACATTGAAAAACAACAACAACCACAACATTGAAAAAAACCAACAAATTCAACAACAACTTCAACATTGAAAAAACCAACAAATTCAGCAACAGCCTCGACATTGAAAAACACCAACAAATTCAACAACAACCTCAACATTGAAAAACACCTACAAATTCAACAACAACCACAACATTTAAAAACGCCAACAAATTCAACAACGACTTCAACATTGTAAAACACCAACAAATTCAACAACAACCTCAACATTGAAAAACAACAACAACTTCAAAATTGAAAAACACCAACAAATTCAACAACAACCTCAACATTTAAAGACAACAACAACCTGAACATTGAAAAACACCAACAAATTCAACAACAACCTCAACAATGAAAAACACCAACAAATTCAACAACAACCTCGAAATTGAAAAACACCAACAAATTCAACAACAACTTCAACATGAAAAACAACAACAACCTCAACATTGAAAAACACCAACAAATTCAACAACAACCTCAACATCGAAAAACAACAACAACCTCAACTTTGAAAAACAACAACAACCTCAACATTGAAAAACACCAACAAATTCAACAACAACCTCAACATTGAAAAACAACAACAACCTCAACATTGAAAAACAACAACAACCTCAACATTGAAAAACACCAACAAATTCAACAACAACTTCAATATTGAAAAACAACAACAACCTCAACATTGAAAAACACCAACAAATTCAACAACAACCTCAACATTGAAAAACACCAACAAATTCAACAACAACCTCAACATTGAAAAACAACAACAACCTCAACATTGAAAAACACCAACAAATTCAACAACAACCTCAACAATGAAAAACACCAACAAATTCAACAACAACCTCAACATTGAAAAGCACCAACAAATTAAACATCAACCTCAACTTTGAAAAAAAACAACCTCAACATGGAAAAACACCAACAAATTCAACAACATTGAAAAACAACAACAACCTCAAAATTGAAAAACACCAACAAATTCAACAACAACCTCAACATTGAAAAACAACAACAACCACAACATTGAAAAAAACCAACAAATTCAACAACAACTTCAACATTGAAAAAACCAACAAATTCAGCAACAGCCTCGACATTGAAAAACACCAACAAATTCAACAACAACCTCAACATTGAAAAACACCAACAAATTCAACAACAACCACAACATTGAAAAACGCCAACAAATTCAACAACGACTTCAACATTGTAAAACACCAACAAATTCAACAACAACCTCAACATTGAAAAACAACAACAACTTCAAAATTGAAAAACACCAACAAATTCAACAACAACCTCAACATTTAAAGACAACAACAACCTCAACATTGAAAAACACCAACAAATTCAACAACAACCTCAACAATGAAAAACACCAACAAATTCAACAACAACTTCAACATTGAAAAACACCAACAAATTCAACAACAACCTCGACATTGAAAAACACCAACAAATTCAACAACAACCTCAACATTGAAAAACAACAACAACCTCAAAATTGAAAAACACCAACAAATTCAACAACAACCTCAACATTTAAAGACAACAACAACCTCAACATTGAAAAACACCAACAAATTCAACAACAACCTCAACAATGAAAAACACCAACAAATTCAACAACAACTTCAACATTGAAAAACACCAACAAATTCAACAACAACCTCGACATTGAAAAACACCAACAAATTCAACAACAACCTCAACATTGAAAAACTACAACAACCTCAACATTGAAAAGCACCAACAAATACAACAACAACCTCAACATTGAAAAACAACAACAACCTCAACATTGAAAAACACCAACAAATTCAACAACAACCTTAACATCGAAAAACAACAACAACCTCAACATTGAAAAACAACAACAACCGCAACATTGAAAAACACCAACAAATTCAACAACAACCTCAACATTGAAAAACAACAACAACCTCAACATTGAAAAACACCAAAAAATTCAACAACTTCAACATTGAAAAACAGCAACAAATTCAACAACAACCTCGAAATTGAAAAACACCAACAAATTCAACAACAACTTCAACATTGAAAAACAACAACAACCTCAACATTGAAAAACACCAACAAATTCAACAACAACCTCAACATCGAAAAACAACAACAACCTCAACTTTGAAAAACAACAACAACCTCAACATTGAAAAACACCAACAAATTCAACAACAACCTCAACATTGAAAAACAACAACAACCTCAACATTGAAAAACAACAACAACCTCAACATGGAAAAACACCAACAAATTCAACAACAAGCTCAACATTGAAAAACATCAACAACTTCAAAATTGAAAAACACCAACAAATTCAACAAGAACCTCAACATTTAAAGACAACAACAACCTCAACATTGAAAAACACCAACAAATTCAACAACAACCTCAACAATGAAAAACACCAACAAATTCAACAACAACTTCAACATTGAAAAACACCAACAAATTCAACAACAACCTCAACATTGAAAAACACCAACAAATTCAACAACAACCTCAAAATTTAAAAACGCCAACAAATTCAACAACGACCTGAACATTGTAAAACACCAACAAATTCAACAACAACCTCAACATTGAAAAACACCAACAAATTCAACAACAACCTCAACATTGAAAAACACCAACAAATTCAACAACAACCTCAACATTGAAAAAGACCAACAAATTCAACAACAACCTCAACATTGAAAAACAACAACAACCTCAACATTGAAAAACACCAACAAATTCAACAACAACCTCAACATTGAAAAACAACAACAACCTCAACATTGAAAAACACCAACAAATTCAACAACAACCTCAACATTGAAAAACAACAACAACCTCAACATTGAAAAACACCAACAAATTCAACAACAACCTCAACAATGAAAAACACCAACAAATTCAACAACAACCTCAACATGGAAAAACACCAACGAATTTAACAACAACCTCAACTTTGAAAAACAACAACAACCTCAACATGGAAAAACACCAACAAATTCAACAACAACCTCAACATTGAAAAACATCAACAACTTCAAAATTGAAAAACACCAACAAATTCAACAACAACCTCAACAATGAAAAACACCAACAAATTCAACAACAACTTCAACATTGAAAAACACCAACAAATTCAACAACAACCTCGACATTGAAAAACACCAACAAATTCAACAACAACCTCAACATTGAAAAACAACAACAACCTCAAAATTGAAAAACACCAACAAATTCAACAACAACCTCAACATTTAAAGACAACAACAACCTCAACATTGAAAAACACCAACAAATTCAACAACAACCTCAACAATGAAAAACACCAACAAATTCAACAACAACTTCAACATTGAAAAACACCAACAAATTCAACAACAACCTCGACATTGAAAAACAACAACAAATTCAACAACAACCTCAACATTGAAAAACTACAACAACCTCAACATTGAAAAGCACCAACAAATACAACAACAACCTCAACATTGAAAAACAACAACAACCTCAACATTGAAAAACACCAACAAATTCAACAACAACCTTAACATCGAAAAACAACAACAACCTCAACATTGAAAAACAACAACAACCGCAACATTGAAAAACACCAACAAATTCAACAACAACCTCAACATTGAAAAACAACAACAACCTCAAAATTGAAAAACACCAAAAAATTCAACAACTTCAACATTGAAAAACACCAACAAATTCAACAACAACCTCGAAATTGAAAAACACCAACAAATTCAACAACAACTTCAACATTGAAAAACAACAACAACCTCAACATTGAAAAACACCAACAAATTCAACAACAAACTCAACATCGAAAAACAACAACAACCTCAACTTTGAAAAACAACAACAACCTCAACATTGAAAAACACCAACAAATTCAACAACAACCTCAACATTGAAAAACAACAACAACCTCAACATTGAAAAACAACAACAACCTCAACATTGAAAAACACCAGCAAATTCAACAACAACCTCAATATTGAAAAACAACAACAACCTCAACATTGAAAAACACCAACAAATTCAACAACAACCTCAACATTGAAAAACACCAACAAATTCAACAACAACATCAACATTGAAAAACAACAACAACCTCAACATTGAAAAACACCAACAAATTCAACAACAACCTCAACAATGAAAAACACCAACAAATTCAACAACAACCTCAACATTGAAAAGCACCAACAAATTAAACATCAACCTCAACTTTGAAAAAAAACAACAACCTCAACATGGAAAAACACCAACAAATTCAACAACATTGAAAAACAACAACAACCTCAAAATTGAAAAACACCAACAAATTCAACAACAACCTCAACATTGAAAAACAACAACAACCACAACATTGAAAAACACCAACAAATTCAACAACAACTTCAACATTGAAAAAACCAACAAATTCAGCAACAACCTCGACATTGAAAAACACCAACAAATTCAACAACAACCTCAACATTGAAAAACACCAACAAATTCAACAACAACCACAACATTTAAAAACGCCAACAAATTCAACAACGACTTCAACATTGTAAAACACCAACAAATTCAACAACAACCTCAACATTGAAAAACAACAACAACCTCAACATTGGAAAACACCAACAAATTCAACAACAACTTCAACATTGAAGAAAACCAACAAATTCAACAACAACCTCGAAATTGAAAAACACCAACAAATTCAACAACAACCTCAACATTGAAAAACAACAACAACCTCAACAAAGAAAAACACCAACAAATTCAAAACAACCTCAACATTGAAAAACAACAACAACCTCAACATTGAAAAACACCAACAAATTCAACAACAACCTCAACAATGAAAACCACCAACAAATTCAACAACAACCTCAACATGGAAAAACACCAACGAATTTAACAACTACCTCAACTTTGAAAAACAACAACAACCTCAACATGGAAAAACACCAACAAATTCAACAACAACCTCAACATTGAAAAACATCAACAACTTCAAAATTGAAAAACACCAACAAATTCAACAACAACCTCAACATTTAAAGACAACAACAACCTCAACATTGAAAAACACCAACAAATTCAACAACAACCTCAACAATGAAAAACACCAACAAATTCAACAACAACTTCAACATTGAAAAACACCAACAAATTCAACAACAACCTCAACATTGAAAAACACCAACAAATTCAACAACAACCTCAACATTTAAAAACGCCAACAAATTCAACAACGACCTCAACATTGTAAAACACCAACAAATTCAACAACAACCTCAACATTGAAAAACACCAACTAATTCAACAACAACCTCAACATTGAAAAACACCAACAAATTCAACAACAACCTCAACATTGAAAAAGACCAACAAATTCAACAACAACCTCGACATTGAAAAACACCAACAAATTCAACAACAACCTCAACATTGAAAAACAACAACAACCTCAAAATTGAAAAACACCACCAAATTCAACAACAACCTCAACATTTAAAGACAACAACAACCTCAACATTGAAAAACACCAAAAAATTCAACAACTTCAACATTGAAAAACACCAACAAATTCAACAACAACCTCGAAATTGAAAAACACCAACAAATTCAACAACAACTTCAACATTGAAAAACAACAACAACCTCAACATTGAAAAACACCAACAAATTCAACAACAACCTCAACATCGAAAAACAACAACAACCTCAACTTTGAAAAACAACAACAACCTCAACATTGAAAAACACCAACAAATTCAACAACAACCTCAACATTGAAAAACAACAACAACCTCAACATTGAAAAACAACAACAACCTCAACATTGAAAAACACCAACAAATTCAACAACAACCTCAATATTGAAAAACAACAACAAGCTCAACATTGAAAAACACCAACAAATTCAACAACAACCTCAACATTGAAAAACACCAACAAATTCAACAACAACCTCAACATTGAAAAACAACAACAACCTCAACATTGAAAAACACCAACAAATTCAACAACAACCTCAACAATGAAAAACACCAACAAATTCAACAACAACCTCAACATTGAAAAGCATCAACAAATTAAACATCAACCTCAACTTTGAGAAACAACAACAACCTCAACATGGAAAAACACCAACAAATTCAAAAACATTGAAAAACAACAACAACCTCAAAATTGAAAAACACCAACAAATTCAACAACAACCTCAACATTGACAAACAACAACAACCACAACATTGAAAAACACCACCAAATTCAACAACAACTTCAACATTGAAAAAACCAACAAACTCAGCAACAACCTCGACATTGAAAAACACCAACAAATTCAACAACAACCTCAACATTGAAAAACACCAACAAATTCAACAACAACCACAACATTTAAAAACGCCAACAAATTCAACAACGACTTCAACATTGTAAAACACCAACAAATTCAACAACAACCTCAGCATTGAAAAACACGAACAAATTCAACAACAACCTCAACATTGAAAAACACCAACAAATTCAACAACAACCTCAACATTGAAAAAGACCAACAAATTCAACAACAACCTCAACATTGAAAAACAACAACAACATCAACATTGAAAAACACCAACAAATTCAACAACAACTTCAACATTGAAGAAAACCAACAAATTCAACAACAACCTCGAAATTGAAAAACACCAACAAATTCAACAACAACCTCAACATTGAAAAACAACAACAACCTCAACATTGAAAAACACCAACAAATTCAACAACAACCTCAACATTGAAAAACAACAACAACCTCAACATTGAAAAACACCAACAAATTCAACAACAACCTCAACAATGAAAAACACCAACAAATTCAACAACAACCTCAACATGGAAAAACACCAACGAATATAACAACAACCTCAACTTTGAAAAACAACAACAACCTCAACATGGAAAAACACCAACAAATTCAACAACAACCTCAACATTGAAAAACATCAACAACTTCAAAATTGAAAAACACCAACAAATTCAACAACAACCTCAACATTTAAAGACAACAACAACCTCAACATTGAAAAACACCAACAAATTCAACAACAACCTCAACAATGAAAAACACCAACAAATTCAACAACAACTTCAACATTGAAAAACACCAACAAATTCAACAACAACCTCGACATTGAAAAACACCAACAAATTCAACAACAACCTCAACATTGAAAAACTACAACAACCTCAACATTGAAAAGCACCAACAAATACAACAACAACCTCAACATTGAAAAACAACAACAACCTCAACATTGAAAAACACCAACAAATTCAACAACAACCTTAACATCGAAAAACAACAACAACCTCAACATTGAAAAACAACAACAACCTCAACATTGAAAAACACCAACAAATTCAACAACAACCTCAACATTGAAAAACAACAACAACCTCAACATTGAAAAACACCAAAAAATTCAACAACAACTTCAACATTGAAAAACACCAACAAATTCAACAACAACCTCGAAATTGAAAAACACCAACAAATTCAACAACAACTTCAACATTGAAAAACAACAACAACCTCAACATTGAAAAACACCAACAAATTCAACAACAACCTCAACTTTGAAAAACAACAACAACCTCAACATGGAAAAACACCAACAAATTCAACAACAACCTCAACATTGAAAAACATCAACAACTTCAAAATTGAAAAACACCAACAAATTCAACAACAACCTCAACATTTAAAGACAACAACAACCTCAACATTGAAAAACACCAACAAATTCAACAACAGCCTCAACAATGAAAAACACCAACAAATTCAACAACAACTTCAACATTGAAAAACACCAACAAATTCAACAACAACCTCGACATTGAAAAACACCAACAAATTCAACAACAACCTCAACATTGAAAAACTACAACAACCTCAACATTGAAAAGCACCAACAAATACAACAACAACCTCAACATTGAAAATCAACAACAACCTTAACATTGAAAAACACCAACAAATTCAACAACAACCTTTACATCGAAAAACAACAACAACCTCAACATTGAAAAACAACAACAACCTCAACATTGAAAAACACCAACAAATTCAACAACAACCTCAACATTGAAAAACAACAACAAATTCAACAACAACCTCAACATTGAAAAACATCATCAACCTCAACATTGAAAAACACCAACAAATTCAACAACAACCTCAACAATGAAAAACACCAACAAATTCAACAACAACCTCAACAATGAAAAACACCAACAAATTCAACAGCAACTTCAACATTGAAAAACACCAACAAATTCAAGAACAACCTCGACATTGAAAAACACCAACAAATTCAACAAGAACCTCAACATTGAAAAACTACAACAACCTCAACATTGAAAAGCACCAACAAATACAACAACAACCTCAACAATGAAAAACAACAACAACCTCAAATTTGAAAAACACCAACAAATTCAACAACAACCTCAACATCGAAAAACAACAACAACCTCAACATCGAAAAACAACAACAACCTCAACATTGAAAAACACCAACAAATTCAACAACAACCTCAACATTGAAAAACAACAACAACCTCAACAATGAAAAACACCAACAAATTCAACAACAACCTCGAAATTGAAAAACACCAACAAATTCAACAACTTCAACATTGAAAAACAACAACAACCTCAACATTGAAAAACACCAACAAATTCAACAACAACCTCAACATTGAAAAACAACAACAACCTCAACATTTAAAAACACCAAAAAATTCAACAACAACCTCAACATTGAAAAACACCAACAAATTTAACAACAACCTCAACATTGAGAAACAACAACAACCTCAACATGTAAAAACACCAACAAATTCAACAACAACCTCAACATTTAAAAACAACAACAACCTCAACATTGAAAAACACCAACAAATTCAACAACAACCTCAACATTGAAAAACACATCCAAATTCAACAACAACTTCAACATTGAAAAACACCAACAAATTCAACAACATCCTCGACATTGAAAAACACCAACAAATTCAACAACAACCTCAACATTGAAAAACTACAACAACCTCAACATTGAAAAACACCAACAAATACAACAACAACCTCAACATTGAAAAACAACAACAACCTCAACATTGAAAAACAGCATCAAATTCAACAACAACCTCAGCATTGAAAAACACCAACAAATTCAACAACAACCTCAACATTGAAAAACAACAACAACCTCAACATTGAAAAACAACAACAACCTCAACATTGAAAAACACCAACAAATTCAACAACAACCTCAACATTGAAAAACAACAACAACCTCAACATTGAAAAACACCAACAAATACAACAACAACTTCAACATTGAAAAACACCAACAAATTCAACAACAACCTCGAAATTGAAAAACACCAACAAATTCAACAACAACCTCAACATTGAAGAACAACAACAACCTCAACATTGAAAAACACCAACAAATTCAACAACCTCAACATTGAAAAACAACAACAACCTCAACATTGAAAAACAACAAAAACCACAACATTGAAAAACACCAACAAATTCAACAACAACTTCAACATTGAAAAAACCAACAAATTCAGCAACAACCTCGACATTGAAAAACACCTACAAATTCAACAACAACCTCAACATTGAAAAACACCAACAAATTCAACAACAAACACAACATTTAAAAACGCCAGCAAATTCAACAACGACCTCAACATTGTAAAACACCAACAAATTCAACAACAACCTCAACATTGAAAAACACCAACAAATTCAACAACAACCTCAACATTGAAAAACACCAACAAATTCAACAACAACCTCAACATTGAAAAAGACCAACAAATTCAACAACAACCTCAACATTGAAAAACAACAACAACCTCAACATTGAAATACACCAACAAATTCAACAACAACTTCAACATTGAAGAAAACCAACAAATTCAACAACAACCTCGAAATTGAAAAACACCAACAAATTCAACAACAACCTCAACTTTTAAAAACAACAACAACCTCAACATTGAAAAACACCAACAAATTCAACAACAACCTCAACATTGAAAAACAACAACAACCTCAACATTGAAAAACACCAACAAATTCAACAACAACCTCAATATTGAAAAACATCAACAACCTCAACATTGAAAAACACCAACAAATTCAACAACAACCTCAACATTGAAAAACACCAACAAATTCAACAACAACCTCAACATTGAAAAACAACAACAACCTCAACATTGAAAAACACCAACAAATTCAACAACAACCTCAACATTGAAAAACAACAACAACCTCAACATTTAAAAACACCAAAAAATTCAACAACAACCTCAACATTGAAAAACACCAACAAATTTAACAACAACCTCAACATTGAGAAACAACAACAACCTCAACATGTAAAAACACCAACAAATTCAACAACAACCTCAACATTTAAAAACAACAACAACCTCAACATTGAAAAACACCAACAAATTCAACAACAACCTCAACATTGAAAAACACATCCAAATTCAACAACAACTTCAACATTGAAAAACACCAACAAATTCAACAACATCCTCGACATTGAAAAACACCAACAAATTCAACAACAACCTCAACATTGAAAAACTACAACAACCTCAACATTGAAAAACACCAACAAATACAACAACAACCTCAACATTGAAAAACAACAACAACCTCAACATTGAAAAACAGCATCAAATTCAACAACAACCTCAGCATTGAAAAACACCAACAAATTCAACAACAACCTCAACATTGAAAAACAACAACAACCTCAACATTGAAAAACAACAACAACCTCAACATTGAAAAACACCAACAAATTCAACAACAACCTCAACATTGAAAAACAACAACAACCTCAACATTGAAAAACACCAACAAATACAACAACAACTTCAACATTGAAAAACACCAACAAATTCAACAACAACCTCGAAATTGAAAAACACCAACAAATTCAACAACAACCTCAACATTGAAGAACAACAACAACCTCAACATTGAAAAACACCAACAAATTCAACAACCTCAACATTGAAAAACAACAACAACCTCAACATTGAAAAACAACAAAAACCACAACATTGAAAAACACCAACAAATTCAACAACAACTTCAACATTGAAAAAACCAACAAATTCAGCAACAACCTCGACATTGAAAAACACCTACAAATTCAACAACAACCTCAACATTGAAAAACACCAACAAATTCAACAACAAACACAACATTTAAAAACGCCAGCAAATTCAACAACGACCTCAACATTGTAAAACACCAACAAATTCAACAACAACCTCAACATTGAAAAACACCAACAAATTCAACAACAACCTCAACATTGAAAAACACCAACAAATTCAACAACAACCTCAACATTGAAAAAGACCAACAAATTCAACAACAACCTCAACATTGAAAAACAACAACAACCTCAACATTGAAATACACCAACAAATTCAACAACAACTTCAACATTGAAGAAAACCAACAAATTCAACAACAACCTCGAAATTGAAAAACACCAACAAATTCAACAACAACCTCAACTTTTAAAAACAACAACAACCTCAACATTGAAAAACACCAACAAATTCAACAACAACCTCAACATTGAAAAACAACAACAACCTCAACATTGAAAAACACCAACAAATTCAACAACAACCTCAATATTGAAAAACATCAACAACCTCAACATTGAAAAACACCAACAAATTCAACAACAACCTCAACATTGAAAAACACCAACAAATTCAACAACAACCTCAACATTGAAAAACAACAACAACCTCAACATTGAAAAACACCAACAAATTCAACAACAACCTCAACAATGAAAAACACCAACAAATTCAACAACAACCTCAACATTGAAAAACACCAACAAATTAAACATCAACCTCAACTTTGAAAAAAAACAACAACCTCAACATGGAAAAACACCAACAAATTCAACAACATTGAATAACAACAACAACCTCAAAATTGAAAAACACCAACAAATTCAACAACAACCTCAACATTGAAAAACAACAACAACCACAACATTGAAAAACACCAACAAATTCAACAACAACTTCAACATTGAAAAAACCAACAAATTCAGCAACAACCTCGACATTGAAAAACACCAACAAGTTCAACAACAACCTCAACATTGAAAAACACCAACAAATTCAACAACAACCACAACATTTAAAAACGCCAACAAATTCAACAACGACTTCAACATTGTAAAACACCAACAAATTCAACAACAACCTCAGCATTGAAAAACACGAACAAATTCAACAACAACCTCAACATTGAAAAACACCAACAAATTCAACAACAACCTCAACGTTGAAAAAGACCAACAAATTCAACAACAACCTCAACATTGAAAAACAACAACAACCTCAACATTGAAAAACACCAACAAATTCAACAACAACTTCAACATTGAAGAAAACCAACAAATTCAACAACAACCTCGAAATTGAAAAACACCAACAAATTCAACAACAACCTCAACATTGAAAAACAACAACAACCTCAACATTGAAAAACACCAACAAATTCAACAACAACCTCAACATTGAAAAACAACAACAGCCTCAACATTGAAAAACACCAACAAATTCAACAACAACCTCAACATTGAAAAACACCAACAAATTCAACAATAACCTCGAAATTGAAAAACACCAACAAATTCAACAACCTCAACATTGAAAAACAACAACAACCTCAACATTGAAAAACACCAACAAATTCAACAACAACCTCAACATTGAAAAACAACAACAACCTGAACATTGAAAAACACCAACAAATTCAACAACAACCTCAACATTGAAAAACACCAACAAATTTAACAACAACCTCAACATTGAAAAACAACAACAACCTCAACATGTAAAAACACCAACAAATTCAACAACAACCTCAACATTTAAAAACAACAACAACCTCAACATTGAAAAACACCAACAAATTCAACAACAACCTCAACATTGAAAAAGACATCCAAATTCAACAACAACTTCAACATTGAAAAACACCAACAAATTCAACAACAACCTCGACATTGAAAAACACCAACAAATTCAACAACAACCTCAACATTGAAAAACTACAACAACCTCAACATTGAAAAACACCAACAAATACAACAACAACCTCAACATTGAAAAACAACAACAACCTCAACATTGAAAAACACCAACAAATTCAACAACAACCTCAACATCGAAAAACAACAACAACCTCAACTTTGAAAAACAACAACAACCTCAACATTGAAATACACCAACAAATTCAACAACAACCTCAACATTGAAAAACAACAACAACCTCAACATTGAAAAACAACAACAACCTCAACATTGAAAAACACCAACAAATTCAACAACAACCTCAATATTGAAAAACAACAACAACCTCAACATTGAAAAACACCAACAAATTCAACAACAACCTCAACATTGAAAAACACCAACAAATTCAACAACAACCTCAACATTGAAAGACAACAACAACCTCAACATTGAAAAACACCAACAAATTCAACAACAACCTCAACAATGAAAAACACCAACAAATTCAACAACAACCTCAACATTGAAAAGCACCAACAAATTAAACATCAACCTCAACTTTGAAAAAAAACAACAACCTCAACATGGAAAAACACCAACAAATTCAACAACATTGAAAAACAACAACAACCTCAAAATTGAAAAACACCAACAAATTCAACAACAACCTCAACATTGAAAAACAACAACAACCACAACATTGAAAAACACCAACAAATTCAACAACAACTTCAACATTGAAAAAACCAACAAATTCAGCAACAACCTCGACATTGAAAAACACCAACAAGTTCAACAACAACCTCAACATTGAAAAACACCAACAAATTCAACAACAACCACAACATTTAAAAACGCCAACAAATTCAACAACGACTTCAACATTGTAAAACACCAACAAATTCAACAACAACCTCAGCATTGAAAAACACGAACAAATTCAACAACAACCTCAACATTGAAAAACACCAACAAATTCAACAACAACCTCAACGTTGAAAAAGACCAACAAATTCAACAACAACCTCAACATTGAAAAACAACAACAACCTCAACATTGAAAAACACCAACAAATTCAACAACAACTTCAACATTGAAGAAAACCAACAAATTCAACAACAACCTCGAAGTTGAAAAACACCAACAAATTCAACAACAACCTCAACATTGAAAAACAACAACAACCTCAACATTGAAAAACACCAACAAATTCAACAACAACCTCAACATTGAAAAACAACAACAACCTCAACATTGAAAAACACCAACAAATTCAACAACAACCTCAACAATGAAAAACACCAACAAATTCAACAACAACCTCAACATGGAAAAACACCAACGAATTTAACAACAACCTCAACTTTGAAAAACAACAACAACCTCAACATGGAAAAACACCAACAAATTCAACAACAACCTCAACATTGAAAAACATCAACAACTTCAAAATTGAAAAACACCAACAAATTCAACAACAACCTCAACATTTAAAGACAACAACAACCTCAACATTGAAAAACACCAACAAATTCAACAACAACCTCAACAATGAAAAACACCAACAAATTCAACAACAACTTCAACATTGAAAAACACCAACAAATTCAACAACAACCTCGACATTGAAAAACACCAACAAATTCAACAACAACCTCAACATTGAAAAACTACAACAACCTCAACATTGAAAAGCACCAACAAATACAACAACAACCTCAACATTGAAAAACAACAACAACCTCAACATTGAAAAACACCAACAAATTCAACAACAACCTTTACATCGAAAAACAACAACAACCTCAACATTGAAAAACAACAACAACCTCAACATTGAAAAACACCAACAAATTCAACAACAACCTCAACATTGAAAAACAACAACAACCTCAACATTGAAAAACACCAAAAAATTCAACAACAACTTCAACATTGAAAAACACCAACAAATTCAACAACAACCTCGAAATTGAAAAACACCAACAAATTCAACAACAACTTCAACATTGAAAAACAACAACAACCTCAACATTGAAAAACACCAACAAATTCAACAACAACCTCAACATCGAAAAACAACAACAACCTCAACTTTGAAAAACAACAACAACCTCAACATTGAAAAACACCAACAAATTCAACAACAACCTCAACATTGAAAAACAACAACAACCTCAACATTGAAAAACAACAACAACCTCAACATTGAAAAACACCAACAAATTCAACAACAACCTCAATATTGAAAAACAACAACAACCTCAACATTGAAAAACACCAACAAATTCAACAACAACCTCAACATTGAAAAACACCAACAAATTCAACAACAACCTCAACATTGAAAAACAACAACAACCTCAACATTGAAAAACACCAACAAATTCAACAACAACCTCAACAATGAAAAACACCAACAAATTCAACAACAACCTCAACATTGAAAAGCACCAACAAATTAAACATCAACCTCAAATTTGAAAAACAACAACAACCTCAACATGGAAAAACACCAACAAATTCAACAACATTGAAAAACAACAGCAACCTCAAAATTGAAAAACACCAACAAATTCAACAACAACCTCAACATTGAAAAACAACAACAACCACAACATTGAAAAACACCAACAAATTCAACAACAACTTCAACATTGAAAAAACCAACAAATTCAGCAACAACCTCGACATTGAAAAACACCAACAAATTCAACAACAACCTCAACATTGAAAAACACCAACAAATTCAACAACAACCACAACATTTAAAAACGCCAACAAATTCAACAACGACCTCAACATTGTAAAACACCAACAAATTCAACAACAACCTCAACATTGAAAAACACCAACAAATTCAACAACAACCTCAACATTGAAAAACACCAACAAATTCAACAACAACCTCAACATTGAAAAAGACCAACAAATTCAACAACAACCTCAACATTGAAAAACAACAACAACCTCAACATTGAAAAACACCAACAAATTCAACAACAACTTCAACATTGAAGAAAACCAACAAATTCAACAACAACCTCGAAATTGAAAAACACCAACAAATTCAACAACAACCTCAACATTGAAAAACAACAACAACCTCAACATTGAAAAACACCAACAAATTCAACAACAACCTCAACATTGAAAAACAACAACAACCTCAACATTGAAAAACACCTACAAATTCAACAACAACCTCAACAATGAAAAACACCAACAAATTCAACAACAACCTCAACATGGAAAAACACCAACGAATTTAACAACAACATCAACTTTGAAAAACAACAACAACCTCAACATGGAAAAACACCAACAAATTCAACAACAACCTCAACATTGAAAAACATCAACAACTTCAAAATTGAAAAACACCAACAAATTCAACAACAACCTCAACATTTAAAGACAACAACAACCTCAACATTGAAAAACACCAACAAATTCAACAACAACCTCAACAATGAAAAACACCAACAAATTCAACAACAACTTCAACATTGAAAAACACCAACAAATTCAACAACAACCTCGACATTGAAAAACACCAACAAATTCAACAACAACCTCAACATTGAAAAACTACAACAACCTCAACATTGAAAAGCACCAACAAATACAACAACAACCTCAACATTGAAAAACAACAACAACCTCAACATTGAAAAACACCAACAAATTCAACAACAACCTTAACATCGAAAAACAACAACAACCTCAACATTGAAAAACAACAACAACCTCAACATTGAAAAACACCAACAAATTCAACAACAACCTCAACATTGAAAAACAACAACAACCTCAACATTGAAAAACACCAAAAAATTCAACAACAACTTCAACAATGAAAAACACCAACAAATTCAACAACAACCTCGAAATTGAAAAACACCAACAAATTCAACAACAACTTCAACATTGAAAAACAACAACAACCTCAACATTGAAAAACACCAACAAATTCAACAACAACCTCAACATCGAAAAACAACAACAACCTCAACTTTGAAAAACAACAACAACCTCAACATTGAAAAACACCAACAAGTTCAACAACAACCTCAACATTGAAAAACAACAACAACCTCAACATTGAAAAACAACAACAACCTCAACATTGAAAAACACCCACAAATTCATCAACAACCTCAATATTGAAAAACAACAACAACCTCAACATTGAAAAACACCAACAAATTCAACAACAACCTAAACATTGAAAAACACCAACAAATTCAACAACAACCTCAACATTGAAAAACAACAACAACCTCAACATTGAAAAACACCAACAAATTCAACAACAACCTCAACAATGAAAAACACCAACAAATTCAACAACAACCTCAACATTGAAAAGCACCAACAAATTAAACATCAACCTCAACTTTGAAAAACAACAACAACCTCAACATGGAAAAACACCAAGAAATTCAAAAACATTGAAAAACAACAGCAACCTCAAAATTGAAAAACACCAACAATTTCAACAACAACCTCAACATTGAAAAACAACAACAACCACAACATTGAAAAACACCAACAAATTCAACAACAACTTCAACATTGAAAAAACCAACAAATTCAGCAACAACCTCGACATTGAAAAACACCAACAAATTCAACAACAACCTCAACATTGAAAAACACCAACAAATTCAACAACAACCACAACATTTAAAAACGCCAACAAATTCAACAACGACCTCAACATTGTAAAACACCAACAAATTCAACAACAACCTCAACATTGAAAAACACCAACAAATTCAACAACAACCTCAACATTGAAAAACACCAACAAATTCAACAACAACCTCAACATTGAAAAAGACCAACAAATTCAACAACAACCTCAACATTGAAAAACAACAACAACCTCAACATTGAAAAACACCAACAAATTCAACAACAACTTCAACATTGAAGAAAACCAACAAATTCGACAACAACCTCGAAATTGAAAAACACCAACAAATTCAACAACAACCTCGAAATTGAAAAACACCAACAAATTCAACAACAACCTCAACATTGAAAAACAACAACAACCTCAACATTGAAAAACACCAACAAATTCAGCAACAACCTCAACATTGAAAAACAACAACAAATTCAACAACAACCTCAACATTGAAAAACAACATCAACCTCAACATTGAAAAACACCAACAAATTCAACAACAACCTCAACAATGAAAAACACCAACAAATTGAACAACAACCTCAACAATGAAAAACACCAACAAATTCAACAGCAACTTCAACATTGAAAAACACCAACAAATTCAAGAACAACCTCGACATTGAAAAACACCAACAAATTCAACAAGAACCTCAACATTAAAAAACTACAACAACCTCAACATTGAAAAGCACCAACAAATACAACAACAACCTCAACATTGAAAAGCAACAACAACCTCAAATTTGAAAAACACCAACAAATTCAACAACAACCTCAACATTGAAAAACACCAACAAATTCAACAACAACCTCAATATTGAAAAACAACAACAACCTCAACATTGAAAAACACCAACAAATTCAACAACAACCTAAACATTGAAAAACACCAACAAATTCAACAACAACCTCAACATTGAAAAACAACAACAACCTCAACATTGAAAAACACCAACAAATTCAACAACAACCTCGAAATTGAAAAACACCAACAAATTCAACAACAACCTCAACATTGAAAAACAACAACAACCTCAACATTGAAAAACACCAACAAATTCAACAACAACCTCAACATTGAAAAACAACAACAAATTCAACAACAACCTCAACATTGAAAAACAACATCAACCTCAACATTGAAAAACACCAACAAATTCAACAACAACCTCAACAATGAAAAACACCAACAAATTGAACAACAACCTCAACAATGAAAAACACCAACAAATTCAACAGCAACTTCAACATTGAAAAACACCAACAAATTCAAGAACAACCTCGACATTGAAAAACACCAACAAATTCAACAAGAACCTCAACATTGAAAAACTACAACAACCTCAACATTGAAAAGCACCAACAAATACAACAACAACCTCAACATTGAAAAACAACAACAACCTCAAATTTGAAAAACACCAACAAATTCAACAACAACCACAACATCGAAAAACAACAACAACTTCAACATCGAAAAACAACAACAACCTCACATTGAAAAACACCAACAAATTCAACAACATCCTCGAAATTGAAAAACACCAACAAATTCAACAACTTCAGCATTGAAAAACAACAACAACCTCAACATTGAAAAACACCAACAAATTCAACAACAACCTCAACATTGAAAAAGAACAACAACCTCAACATTGAAAAACACCAAAATATTCAACAACAACCTCAACATTGAAAACCACCAACAAATTTAACAACAACCTCAACATTGAGAAACAACAACAACCTCAACATGTAAAAACACCAACAAATTCAACAACAACCTCAACATTTAAAAACAACAACAACCTCAACATTGAAAAACACCAACAAATTCAACAACAACCTCAACATTGAAAAACTACAACAACCTCAACATTGAAAAACACCAACAAATACAACAACAACCTCAACATTAAAAAACAACAACAACCTCAACATTGAAAAACAGCATCAAATTCAACAACAACCTCAGCATTGAAAAACACCAACAAATTCAACAACAACCTCAACATTGAAAAACAACAACAACCTCAACATTGAAAAACAACAACAACCTCAACATTGAAAAACACCAACAAATTCAACAACAACCTCAACATTGAAAAACAACAACAACCTCAACATTGAAAAACACCAACAAATTCAACAACAACTTCAACATTGAAAAACACCAACAAATTCAACAACAACCTCGAAATTGAAAAACACCAACAAATTCAACAACAACCTCAACATTGAAGAACAACAACAACCTCAACATTGAAAAACACCAACAAATTCAACAACCTCAACATTGAAAAACAACAACAACCTCAACATTGAAAAACAACAACAACCACAACATTTAAAAACGCCAGCAAATTCAACAACGACCTCAACATTGTAAAACACCAACAAATTCAACAACAACCTCAACATTGAAAAACACCAACAAATTCAACAACAACCTCAACATTGAAAAACACCAACAAATTCAACAACAACCTAAACATTGAAAAAGACCAACAAATTCAACAACAACCTCAACATTGAAAAACAACAACAACCTCAACATTGAAAAACACCAACAAATTCAACAACAACTTCAACATTGAAGAAAACCAACAAATTCAACAACAACCTCAACTTTTAAAAACAACAACAACCTCAACATTGAAAAACACCAACAAATTCAACAACAACCTCAACATTGAAAAACAACAACAACCTCAACATTGAAAAACACCAACAATTTCAACAGCAACCTCAACAATGAAAAACACCAACAAATTCAACAAAAACCTCAACATGGAAAAACACCAACGAATTTAACAACAACCTCAACTTTGAAAAACAACAACAACCTCAACATGGAAAAACACCAACAAATTCAACAACAACCTCAACATTGAAAAACATCAACAACTTCAAAATTGAAAAACACCAACAAATTCAACAACAACCTCAACATTGAAAGACAACAACAACCTCAACATTGAAAAACACCAACAAATTCAACAACAACCTCAACAATGAAAAACACCAACAAATTCAACAACAACTTCAACATTGAAAAACACCAACAAATTCAACAACAACCTCGACATTGAAAAACACCAACAAATTCAACAACAACCTCAACATTGAAAAACTACAACAACCTCAACATTGAAAAGCACCAACAAATACAACAACAACCTCAACATTGAAAAACAACAACAACCTCAACATTGAAAAACACCAACAAATTCAACAACAACCTCAACATCGAAAAACAACAACAACCTCAACATTGAAAAACAACAACAACCTCAACATTGAAAAACACCAACAAATTCAACAACAACCTGAACATTGAAAAACAACAACAACCTCAACATTGAAAAACACCAACAAATTCAACAATAACCTCGAAATTGAAAAACACCAACAAATTCAACAACTTCAACATTGAAAAACAACAACAACCTCAACATTGAAAAACACCAACAAATTCAACAACAACCTCAACATTGAAAAACAACAACAACCTCAACATTGAAAAACACCAACAAATTCAACAACAACCTCAACATTGAAAAACAGCAACAAATTTAACAACAACCTCAACATTGAAAAACAACAACAACCTCAACATGTAAAAACACCAACAAATTCAACAACAACCTCAACATTTAAAAACAACAACAACCTCAACATTGAAAAACACCAACAAATTCAACAATAACCTCAACATTGAAAAACACATCCAAATTCAACAACAACTTCAACATTGAAAAACACCAACAAATTCAACAACAACCTCGACATTGAAAAACACCAACAAATTCAACAACAACCTCAACATTGAAAAACTACAACAACCTCAACATTGAAAAACACCAACAAATACAACAACAACCTCAACATTGAAAAACAACAACAACCTCAACATTGAAAAACAGCAACAAATTCAACAACAACCTCAGCATTGAAAAACACCAACAAATTCAACAACAACCTCAACATTGAAAAACAACAACAACCTCAACATTGAAAAACAACAACAACCTCAACATTGAAAAACACCAACAAATTCAACAACAACCTCAACATTGAAAAACAACAACAACCTCAACATTGAAAAACACCAACAAATTCAACAACAACTTCAACATTGAAAAACACCAACAAATTCAACAACAACCTCGAAATTGAAAAACACCAACAAATTCAACAACAACCTCAACATTGAAAAACAACAACAACCTCAACATTGAAAAACACCAACAAATTCAGCAACCTCAACATTGAAAAACAACAACAACCTCAACATTGAAAAACACCAACAAATTCAAAAACAACCTCAACATTGAAAAACAACAACAACCTCAACATTGAAAAACAAAAAACAACCTCAACATTGAAAAACACCAACAAATTCAACAACCTCAACATTGAAAAACAACAACAACCTCAACATTGAAAAACACCAACAAATTCAAAAACAACCTCAACATTGAAAAACAACAACAACCTCAACATTGAAAAACAACAACAACCACAAAATTGAAAAACACCAACAAATTCCACAACAACCTCAACATTGAAAAACAACAACAATCTCAACATTGAAAAACAACAACAACCTCAACATTGAAAAACAACAACAACCACAACATTTAAAAACGCCAGCAAATTCAACAACGACCTCAACATTGTAAAACACCAACAAATTCAACAACAACCTCAACATTGAAAAACACCAACAAATTCAACAACAACCTCAACATTGAAAAACACCAACAAATTCAACAACAACCTAAACATTGAAAAAGACCAACAAATTCAACAACAACCTCAACATTGAAAAACAACAACAACCTCAACATTGAAAAACACCAACAAATTCAACAACAACTTCAACATTGAAGAAAACCAACAAATTCAACAACAACCTCGAAATTGAAAAACACCAACAAATTCAACAACAACCTCAACTTTTAAAAACAACAACAACCTCAACATTGAAAAACACCAACAAATTCAACAACAACCTCAACATTGAAAAACAACAACAACCTCAACATTGAAAAACACCAACAATTTCAACAGCAACCTCAACAATTAAAAACACCAACAAATTCAACAACAACCTCAACATGGAAAAACACCAACGAATTTAACAACAACCTCAACTTTGAAAAACAACAACAACCTCAACATGGAAAAACACCAACAAATTCAACAACAACCTCAACATTGAAAAACATCAACAACTTCAAAATTGAAAAACACCAACAAATTCAACAACAACCTCAACATTTAAAGACAACAACAACCTCAACATTGAAAAACACCAACAAATTCAACAACAACCTCAACAATGAAAAACACCAACAAATTCAACAACAACTTCAACATTGAAAAACAGCAACAAATTCAACAACAACCTCGACATTGAAAAACACCAACAAATTCAACAACAACCTCAACTTTGAAAAACTACAACAACCTCAACATTGAAAAGCACCAACAAATACAACAACAACCTCAACATTGAAAAACAACAACAACCTCAACATTGAAAATCACCAACAAATTCAACAACAACCTCAACATTGAAAAACAACAACAACCTCAACATTGAAAAACACCAACAAATTCAACAATAACTTCAACATTGAAAAACACCAACAAATTCAACAATAACCTCGAAATTGAAAAACACCAACAAATTCAACAACCTCAACATTGAAAAACAACAACAACCTCAACATTGAAAAACACCAACAAATTCAACAACAACCTCAACACTGAAAAACAACAACAACCTCAACATTGAAAAACACCAACAAATTCAACAACAACCTCAACATTGAAAAACACCAACAAATTTAACAACAACCTCAACATTGAAAAACAACAACAACCTCAACATGTAAAAACACCAACAAATTCAACAACAACCTCAACATTTAAAAACAACAACAACCTCAACATTGAAAAACACCAACAAATTCAACAACAACCTCAACATTGAAAAACACATCCAAATTCAACAACAACTTCAACATTGAAAAACACCAACAAATTCAACAACAACCTCGACATTGAAAAACACCAACAAATTCAACAACAACCTCAACATTGAAAAACAACAACAACCTCAACATTGAAAAACAGCAACAAATTCAACAACAACCTCAGCATTGAAAAACACCAACAAATTCAACAACAACCTCAACATTGAAAAACAACAACAACCTCAACATTGAAAAACACCAACAAATTCAACAACAACCTCGAAATTGAAAAACACCAACAAATTCAACAACAACCTCAACATTGAAAAACAACAACAACCTCAACATTGAAAAACACCAACAAATTCAACAACAACCTCAACATTGAAAAACAACAACAAATTCAACAACAACCTCAACATTGAAAAACAACATCAACCTCAACATTGAAAAACACCAACAAATTCAACAACAACCTCAACAATGAAAAACACCAACAAATTGAACAACAACCTCAACAATGAAAAACACCAACAAATTCAACAGCAACTTCAACATTGAAAAACACCAACAAATTCAAGAACAACCTCGACATTGAAAAACACCAACAAATTCAACAAGAACCTCAACATTGAAAAACTACAACAACCTCAACATTGAAAAGCACCAACAAATACAACAACAACCTCAACATTGAAAAACAACAACAACCTCAAATTTGAAAAACACCAACAAATTCAACAACAACCACAACATCGAAAAACAACAACAACTTCAACATCGAAAAACAACAACAACCTCACATTGAAAAACACCAACAAATTCAACAACATCCTCGAAATTGAAAAACACCAACAAATTCAACAACTTCAGCATTGAAAAACAACAACAACCTCAACATTGAAAAACACCAACAAATTCAACAACAACCTCAACATTGAAAAAGAACAACAACCTCAACATTGAAAAACACCAAAATATTCAACAACAACCTCAACATTGAAAACCACCAACAAATTTAACAACAACCTCAACATTGAGAAACAACAACAACCTCAACATGTAAAAACACCAACAAATTCAACAACAACCTCAACATTTAAAAACAACAACAACCTCAACATTGAAAAACACCAACAAATTCAACAACAACCTCAACATTGAAAAACTACAACAACCTCAACATTGAAAAACACCAACAAATACAACAACAACCTCAACATTAAAAAACAACAACAACCTCAACATTGAAAAACAGCATCAAATTCAACAACAACCTCAGCATTGAAAAACACCAACAAATTCAACAACAACCTCAACATTGAAAAACAACAACAACCTCAACATTGAAAAACAACAACAACCTCAACATTGAAAAACACCAACAAATTCAACAACAACCTCAACATTGAAAAACAACAACAACCTCAACATTGAAAAACACCAACAAATTCAACAACAACTTCAACATTGAAAAACACCAACAAATTCAACAACAACCTCGAAATTGAAAAACACCAACAAATTCAACAACAACCTCAACATTGAAGAACAACAACAACCTCAACATTGAAAAACACCAACAAATTCAACAACCTCAACATTGAAAAACAACAACAACCTCAACATTGAAAAACAACAACAACCACAACATTTAAAAACGCCAGCAAATTCAACAACGACCTCAACATTGTAAAACACCAACAAATTCAACAACAACCTCAACATTGAAAAACACCAACAAATTCAACAACAACCTCAACATTGAAAAACACCAACAAATTCAACAACAACCTAAACATTGAAAAAGACCAACAAATTCAACAACAACCTCAACATTGAAAAACAACAACAACCTCAACATTGAAAAACACCAACAAATTCAACAACAACTTCAACATTGAAGAAAACCAACAAATTCAACAACAACCTCAACTTTTAAAAACAACAACAACCTCAACATTGAAAAACACCAACAAATTCAACAACAACCTCAACATTGAAAAACAACAACAACCTCAACATTGAAAAACACCAACAATTTCAACAGCAACCTCAACAATGAAAAACACCAACAAATTCAACAAAAACCTCAACATGGAAAAACACCAACGAATTTAACAACAACCTCAACTTTGAAAAACAACAACAACCTCAACATGGAAAAACACCAACAAATTCAACAACAACCTCAACATTGAAAAACATCAACAACTTCAAAATTGAAAAACACCAACAAATTCAACAACAACCTCAACATTGAAAGACAACAACAACCTCAACATTGAAAAACACCAACAAATTCAACAACAACCTCAACAATGAAAAACACCAACAAATTCAACAACAACTTCAACATTGAAAAACACCAACAAATTCAACAACAACCTCGACATTGAAAAACACCAACAAATTCAACAACAACCTCAACATTGAAAAACTACAACAACCTCAACATTGAAAAGCACCAACAAATACAACAACAACCTCAACATTGAAAAACAACAACAACCTCAACATTGAAAAACACCAACAAATTCAACAACAACCTCAACATCGAAAAACAACAACAACCTCAACATTGAAAAACAACAACAACCTCAACATTGAAAAACACCAACAAATTCAACAACAACCTGAACATTGAAAAACAACAACAACCTCAACATTGAAAAACACCAACAAATTCAACAATAACCTCGAAATTGAAAAACACCAACAAATTCAACAACTTCAACATTGAAAAACAACAACAACCTCAACATTGAAAAACACCAACAAATTCAACAACAACCTCAACATTGAAAAACAACAACAACCTCAACATTGAAAAACACCAACAAATTCAACAACAACCTCAACATTGAAAAACAGCAACAAATTTAACAACAACCTCAACATTGAAAAACAACAACAACCTCAACATGTAAAAACACCAACAAATTCAACAACAACCTCAACATTTAAAAACAACAACAACCTCAACATTGAAAAACACCAACAAATTCAACAATAACCTCAACATTGAAAAACACATCCAAATTCAACAACAACTTCAACATTGAAAAACACCAACAAATTCAACAACAACCTCGACATTGAAAAACACCAACAAATTCAACAACAACCTCAACATTGAAAAACTACAACAACCTCAACATTGAAAAACACCAACAAATACAACAACAACCTCAACATTGAAAAACAACAACAACCTCAACATTGAAAAACAGCAACAAATTCAACAACAACCTCAGCATTGAAAAACACCAACAAATTCAACAACAACCTCAACATTGAAAAACAACAACAACCTCAACATTGAAAAACAACAACAACCTCAACATTGAAAAACACCAACAAATTCAACAACAACCTCAACATTGAAAAACAACAACAACCTCAACATTGAAAAACACCAACAAATTCAACAACAACTTCAACATTGAAAAACACCAACAAATTCAACAACAACCTCGAAATTGAAAAACACCAACAAATTCAACAACAACCTCAACATTGAAAAACAACAACAACCTCAACATTGAAAAACACCAACAAATTCAGCAACCTCAACATTGAAAAACAACAACAACCTCAACATTGAAAAACACCAACAAATTCAAAAACAACCTCAACATTGAAAAACAACAACAACCTCAACATTGAAAAACAAAAAACAACCTCAACATTGAAAAACACCAACAAATTCAACAACCTCAACATTGAAAAACAACAACAACCTCAACATTGAAAAACACCAACAAATTCAAAAACAACCTCAACATTGAAAAACAACAACAACCTCAACATTGAAAAACAACAACAACCACAAAATTGAAAAACACCAACAAATTCCACAACAACCTCAACATTGAAAAACAACAACAATCTCAACATTGAAAAACAACAACAACCTCAACATTGAAAAACAACAACAACCACAACATTTAAAAACGCCAGCAAATTCAACAACGACCTCAACATTGTAAAACACCAACAAATTCAACAACAACCTCAACATTGAAAAACACCAACAAATTCAACAACAACCTCAACATTGAAAAACACCAACAAATTCAACAACAACCTAAACATTGAAAAAGACCAACAAATTCAACAACAACCTCAACATTGAAAAACAACAACAACCTCAACATTGAAAAACACCAACAAATTCAACAACAACTTCAACATTGAAGAAAACCAACAAATTCAACAACAACCTCGAAATTGAAAAAAACCAACAAATTCAACAACAACCTCAACTTTTAAAAACAACAACAACCTCAACATTGAAAAACACCAACAAATTCAACAACAACCTCAACATTGAAAAACAACAACAACCTCAACATTGAAAAACACCAACAATTTCAACAGCAACCTCAACAATTAAAAACACCAACAAATTCAACAACAACCTCAACATGGAAAAACACCAACGAATTTAACAACAACCTCAACTTTGAAAAACAACAACAACCTCAACATGGAAAAACACCAACAAATTCAACAACAACCTCAACATTGAAAAACATCAACAACTTCAAAATTGAAAAACACCAACAAATTCAACAACAACCTCAACATTTAAAGACAACAACAACCTCAACATTGAAAAACACCAACAAATTCAACAACAACCTCAACAATGAAAAACACCAACAAATTCAACAACAACTTCAACATTGAAAAACAGCAACAAATTCAACAACAACCTCGACATTGAAAAACACCAACAAATTCAACAACAACCTCAACTTTGAAAAACTACAACAACCTCAACATTGAAAAGCACCAACAAATACAACAACAACCTCAACATTGAAAAACAACAACAACCTCAACATTGAAAATCACCAACAAATTCAACAACAACCTCAACATTGAAAAACAACAACAACCTCAACATTGAAAAACACCAACAAATTCAACAACAACTTCAACATTGAAAAACACCAACAAATTCAACAATAACCTCGAAATTGAAAAACACCAACAAATTCAACAACCTCAACATTGAAAAACAACAACAACCTCAACATTGAAAAACACCAACAAATTCAACAACAACCTCAACACTGAAAAACAACAACAACCTCAACATTGAAAAACACCAACAAATTCAACAACAACCTCAACATTGAAAAACACCAACAAATTTAACAACAACCTCAACATTGAAAAACAACAACAACCTCAACATGTAAAAACACCAACAAATTCAACAACAACCTCAACATTTAAAAACAACAACAACCTCAACATTGAAAAACACCAACAAATTCAACAACAACCTCAACATTGAAAAACACATCCAAATTCAACAACAACTTCAACATTGAAAAACACCAACAAATTCAACAACAACCTCGACATTGAAAAACACCAACAAATTCAACAACAACCTCAACATTGAAAAACAACAACAACCTCAACATTGAAAAACAGCAACAAATTCAACAACAACCTCAGCATTGAAAAACACCAACAAATTCAACAACAACCTCAACATTGAAAAACAACAACAACCTCAACATTGAAAAACAACAACAACCTCAACATTGAAAAACACCAACAAATTCAACAACAACCTCAACATTGAAAAACAACAACAACCTCAACATTGAAAAACACCAACAAATTCAACAACAACTTCAACATTGAAAAACACCAACAAATTCAACAACAACCTCGAAATTGAAAAACACCAACAAATTCAACAACAACCTCAACATTGAAAAACAACAACAACCTCAACATTGAAAAACACCAACAAATTCAGCAACCTCAACATTGAAAAACAACAACAACCTCAACATTGAAAAACACCAACAAATTCAAAAACAACCTCAACATTGAAAAACAACAACAACCTCAACATTGAAAAACAAAAAACAACTTCAACATTGAAAAACACCAACAAATTCAACAACCTCAACATTGAAAAACAACAACAACCTCAACATTGAAAAACACCAACAAATTCAAAAACAACCTCAACATTGAAAAACAACAACAACCTCAACATTGAAAAACAACAACAACCTCAAAATTGAAAAACACCAACAAATTCCACAACAACCTCAACATTGAAAAACAACAACAACCTCAACATTGAAATACACCAACAAATTCAACAACAACTTCAACATTGAAAAAAACCAACAAATTCAACAACAACCTCGACATTGAAAAACACCAACAAATTCAACAACAACCTCAACATTGAAAAACACCAACAAATTCAACAACAACCTCAACATTTAAAAACGCCAACAAATTCAACAACGACCTCAACATTGTAAAACACCAACAAATTCAACAACAACCTCAACATTGAAAAACACCAACAAATTCAACAACAACCTCGAAATTGAAAAACACCAACAAATTCAACAACAACCTCAACGTTGAAAAACAACAACAACCTCAACATTGAAAAACACCAACAAATTCAACAACAACTTCAACATTGAAAAACACCAACAAATTCAACAACAACCTCGACATTGAAAAACACCATCAAATTCAACAACGACCTCAACATTGAAAAACAACAACCTCAACATTGAAAAACACAAACAAATTCAACAACAACCTCAATATTGAAAAACAACAACAACCTCAACATTGAAAAACACCAACAAATTCAACAACAACCTCAACATTGAAAAACAACATCAACCTCAACATTGAAAAACACCAACAAATTCAACAACAACCTCAACAATGAAAAACACCAACAAATTCAACAACAACCTCAACATTGAAAAACTGCAACAACCTCAACATTGAAAAGCACCAACAAATACAACAACAACCTCAACATTGAAAAACAACAACAACCTCAAATTTGAAAAACACCAACAAATTCAACAACAACCTCAACATCGAAAAACAACAACAACCTCAACATTGAAAAACAACAACCACCTCAACATTGAAAAACACCTACAAATTCAACAACAACCTCAACATTGAAAAACAACAACAACCTCAACATTGAAAAACACCAACAAATTCAACAACAACTTCAACATTGAAAAACACCAACAAATTCAACAACAACCTCGAAATTGAAAAACACCAACAAATTCAACAACTTCAACATTGAAAAACAACAACAACCTCAACATTGAAAAACACCAACAAATTCAACAACAACCTCAACATTGAAAAACAACAACAACCTCAACATTCAAAAACACCAACAAATTCAACAACAACCTCAACATTGAAAAACACCAACAAATTTAACAACAACCTCAACATTGAGAAACAACAACAACCTCAACATGTAAAAACACCAACAAATTCAACAACAACCTCAACATTTAAAAACAACAACAACCTCAACATTGAAAAACACCAACAAATTCAACAACAACCTCAACATTGAAAAACACATCCAAATTCAACAACAACTTCAACATTGAAAAACACCAACAAATTCAACAACAACCTCGACATTGAAAAACACCAACAAATTCAACAACAACCTCAACATTGAAAAACTACAGCAACCTCAACATTGAAAAACACCAACAAATACAACAACAACCTCAACATTGAAAAACAACAACAACCTCAACATTGAAAAACAGCATCAAATTCAACAACAACCTCAGCATTGAAAAACACCAACAAATTCAACAACAACCTCAACATTGAAAAACAACAACAACCTCAACATTGAAAAACAACAACAACCTCAACATTGAAAAACACCAACAAATTCAACAACAACCTCAACATTGAAAAACAACAACAACCTCAACATTGAAAAACACCAACAAATTCAACAACAACTTCAAAATTGAAAAACGCCAACAAATTCAACAACAACCTCGAAATTGAAAAACACCAACAAATTCAACAACAACCTCAACATTGAAGAACAACAACAACCTCAACATTGAAAAACACCAACAAATTCAACAACCTCAACATTGAAAAACAACAACAACCTCAACATTGAAAAACAACAACAACCACAACATTGAAAAACACCAACAAATTCAACAACAACTTCAACATTGAAAAAACCAACAAATTCAGCAACAACCTCGACATTGAAAAACACCAACAAATTCAACAACAACCTCAACATTGAAAAACACCAACAAATTCAGCAACAACCACAACATTTAAAAACGCCAACAAATTCAACAACGACCTCAACATTGTAAAACACCAACAAATTCAACAACAACCTCGACATTGAAAAACACCAACAAATTCAGCAACAACCTCAACATTGAAAAACACCAACAAATTCAACAACAACCTCAACATTGAAAAAGACCAACAAATTCAACAACAACCTCAACATTGAAAAACAACAACAACCTCAACATTGAAAAACACCAACAAATTCAACAACAACTTCAACATTGAAGAAAACCAACAAATTCAACAACAACCTCGAAATTGAAAAACACCAACAAATTCAACAACAACCTCAACTTTGAAAAACAACAACAACCTCAACATTGAAAAACACCAACAAATTCAACAACAACCTCAACATTGAAAAACAACAACAACCTCAACATTGAAAAACACCAACAAATTCAACAACAACCTCAACAATGAAAAACACCAACAAATTCAACAACAACCTCAACATGGAAAAGCACCAACGAATTTAACAACAACCTCAACTTTGAAAAACAACAACAACCTCAACATGGAAAAACACCAACAAATTCAACAACAACCTCAACATTGAAAAACATCAACAACTTCAAAATTGAAAAACACCAACAAATTCAACAACAACCTCAACATTTAAAGACAACAACAACCTCAACATTGAAAAACACCAACAAATTCAACAACAACCTCAACATTGAAAAACAACAACAACCTCAACATTGAAAAACACCAACAAATTCAACAACCTCAACATTGAAAAACAACAACAACCTCAACATTGAAAAACAACAACAACCACAACATTGAAAAACACCAACAAATTCAACAACAACTTCAACATTGAAAAAACCAACAAATTCAGCAACAACCTCGACATTGAAAAACACCAACAATTTCAACAACAACCTCAACATTGAAAAACACCAACAAATTCAGCAACAACCACAACATTTAAAAACGCCAACAAATTCAACAACGACCTCAACATTGTAAAACACCAACAAATTCAACAACAACCTCAACATTGAAAAACACCAACAAATTCAACAACAACCTCAACATTGAAAAACACCAACAAATTCAACAACAACCTCAACATTGAAAAAGACCAACAAATTCAACAACAACCTCAACATTGAAAAACAACAACAACCTCAACATTGAAAAACACCAACAAATTCAACAAAAACTTCAACATTGAAGAAAACCAACAAATTCAACAACAACCTCGAAATTGAAAAACACCAACAAATTCAACAACAACCTCAACTTTGAAAAACAACAACAACCTCAACATTGAAAAACACCAACAAATTCAACAACAACCTCAACATTGAAAAACAACAACAACCTCAACATTGAAAAACACCAACAAATTCAACAACAACCTCAACAATGAAAAACACCAACAAATTCAACAACAACCTCAACATGGAAAAGCACCAACGAATTTAACAACAACCTCAACTTTGAAAAACAACAACAACCTCAACATGGAAAAACACCAACAAATTCAACAACAACCTCAACATTGAAAAACATCAACAACTTCAAAATTGAAAAACACCAACAAATTCAACAACAACCTCAACATTTAAAGACAACAACAACCTCAACATTGAAAAACACCAACAAATTCAACAACAACCTCAACAATGAAAAACACCAACAAATTCAACAACAACTTCAACATTGAAAAACACCAACAAATTCAACAACAACCTCGACATTGAAAAACACCAACAAATTCAACAACAACCTCAACATTGAAAAACTACAACAACCTCAACATTGAAAAGCACCAACAAATACAATAAACCTCAACATTGAAAAACAACAACAACCTCAACATTGAAAAACACCAACAAATTCAACAACAACCTCAACATCGAAAAACAACAACAACCTCAACATTGAAAAACAACAACAACCTCAACATTGAAAAACACCAACAAATTCAACAACAACCTCAACATTGAAAAACAACAACAACCTCAACATTGAAAAACACCAACAAATTCAACAACAACTTCAACATTGAAAAACACCAACAAATTGAACAACAACCTCGAAATTGAAAAACACCAACACATTCAACAACCTCAACATTGAAAAACAACAACAACCTCAACATTGAAAAACACCAACAAATTCAACAACAACCTCAACATTGAAAAACAACAACAACCTCAACATTGAAAAAAACCAACAAATTCAACAACAACCTCAACATTGAAAAACACCAACAAATTTAACAACAACCTCAACATTGAAAAACAACAACAACCTCAACATGTAAAAACACCAAAAATTCAACAACAACCTCAACATTTAAAAACAACAACAACCTCAGCATTGAAAAACACCAACAAATTCAACAACAACCTCAACATTGAAAAACACATCCAAATTCAACAACAACTTCAACATTGAAAAACACCAACAAATTCAACAACAACCTCGACATTGAAAAACACCAACAAATTCAACAACAACCTCAACATTGAAAAACTACAACAACCTCAACATTGAAAAACACCAACAAATACAACAACAACCTCAACATTGAAAAACAACAACAACCTCAACATTGAAAAACAGCAACAAATTCAACAACTACCTCAGCATTGAAAAACACCAACAAATTCAACAACAACCTCAACATTGAAAAACAACAACAACCTCAACATTGAAAAACAACAACAACCTCAACATTGAAAAACACCAACAAATTCAACAACAACCTCAACATTGAAAAACAACAACAACCTCAACATTGAAAAACACCAACAAATTCAACAACAACTTCAACATTGAAAAACACCAACAATTTCAACAACAACCTCGAAATTGAAAAACACCAACATATTCAACAACAACCTCAACATTGAAAAACAACAACAACCTCAACATTGAAAAACACCAACAAATTCAACAACCTCAACATTGAAAAACAACAACAACCTCAACATTGAAAAACACCAACAAATTCAAAAACAACCTCAACATTGAAAAACAACAACAACCTCAACATTGAAAAACAAAAAACAACCTCAACATTGAAAAACACCAACAAATTCAACAACCACAACATTGAAAAACAACAACAACCTCAACATTGAAAAACACCAACAAATTCAAAAACAACCTCAACATTGAAAAACAACAACAACCTCAACATTGAAAAACAACAACAACCTCAAAATTGAAAAACACCAACAAATTCCACAACAACCTCAACATTGAAAAACAACAACAACCTCAACATTGAAAAACACCAACAAATTCAACAACAACTTCAACATTGAAAAAAACCAACAAATTCAACAACAACCTCGACATTGAAAAACACCAACAAATTCAACAACAACCTCAACATTGAAAAACACCAACAAATTCAAGAACAACCTCGACATTGAAAAACACCATCAAATTCAACAACGTCCTCAACATTGAAAAACAACAACAACCTCAACATTGAAAAACACAAACAAATTCAACAACAACCTCAATATTGAAAAACAACAACAACCTCAACATTGAAAAACACCAACAAATTCAACAACAACCTCAACATTGAAAAACAACATCAACCTCAACATTGAAAAACACCAACAAATTCAACAACAACCTCAACAATGAAAAACACCAACAAATTGAACAACAACCTCAACAATGAAAAACACCAACAAATTCAACAACAACTTCAACATTGAAAAACACCAACAAATTCAAGAACAACCTCGACATTGAAAAACACCAACAAATTCAACAAGAACCTCAACATTGAAAAACTACAACAACCTCAACATTGAAAAGCACCAACAAATACAACAACAACCTCAACATTGAAAAACAACAACAACCGCAAATTTGAAAAACACCAACAAATTCAACAACAACCTCAACATCGAAAAAAAAACAACCTCAACATTGAAAAACAACAACAACCTTAACATTGAAAAACGCCAACAAATTCAACAACAACCTCGAAATTGAAAAACACCAACAAATTCAACAACAACCTCAACATTGAAGAACAACAACAACCTCAACATTGAAAAACACCAACAAATTCAACAACCTCAACATTGAAAAACAACAACAACCTCAACATTGAAAAACAACAACAACCACAACATTGAAAAACACCAACAAATTCAACAACAACTTCAACATTGAAAAAACCAACAAATTCAGCAACAACCTCGACATTGAAAAACACCAACAAATTCAACAACAACCTCAACATTGAAAAACACCAACAAATTCAGCAACAACCACAACATTTAAAAACGCCAACAAATTCAACAACGACCTCAACATTGTAAAACACCAACAAATTCAACAACAACCTCGACATTGAAAAACACCAACAAATTCAGCAACAACCTCAACATTGAAAAACACCAACAAATTCAACAACAACCTCAACATTGAAAAAGACCAACAAATTCAACAACAACCTCAACATTGAAAAACAACAACAACCTCAACATTGAAAAACACCAACAAATTCAACAACAACTTCAACATTGAAGAAAACCAACAAATTCAACAACAACCTCGAAATTGAAAAACACCAACAAATTCAACAACAACCTCAACTTTGAAAAACAACAACAACCTCAACATTGAAAAACACCAACAAATTCAACAACAACCTCAACATTGAAAAACAACAACAACCTCAACATTGAAAAACACCAACAAATTCAACAACAACCTCAACAATGAAAAACACCAACAAATTCAACAACAACCTCAACATGGAAAAGCACCAACGAATTTAACAACAACCTCAACTTTGAAAAACAACAACAACCTCAACATGGAAAAACACCAACAAATTCAACAACAACCTCAACATTGAAAAACATCAACAACTTCAAAATTGAAAAACACCAACAAATTCAACAACAACCTCAACATTTAAAGACAACAACAACCTCAACATTGAAAAACACCAACAAATTCAACAACAACCTCAACATTGAAAAACAACAACAACCTCAACATTGAAAAACACCAACAAATTCAACAACCTCAACATTGAAAAACAACAACAACCTCAACATTGAAAAACAACAACAACCACAACATTGAAAAACACCAACAAATTCAACAACAACTTCAACATTGAAAAAACCAACAAATTCAGCAACAACCTCGACATTGAAAAACACCAACAATTTCAACAACAACCTCAACATTGAAAAACACCAACAAATTCAGCAACAACCACAACATTTAAAAACGCCAACAAATTCAACAACGACCTCAACATTGTAAAACACCAACAAATTCAACAACAACCTCAACATTGAAAAACACCAACAAATTCAACAACAACCTCAACATTGAAAAACACCAACAAATTCAACAACAACCTCAACATTGAAAAAGACCAACAAATTCAACAACAACCTCAACATTGAAAAACAACAACAACCTCAACATTGAAAAACACCAACAAATTCAACAAAAACTTCAACATTGAAGAAAACCAACAAATTCAACAACAACCTCGAAATTGAAAAACACCAACAAATTCAACAACAACCTCAACTTTGAAAAACAACAACAACCTCAACATTGAAAAACACCAACAAATTCAACAACAACCTCAACATTGAAAAACAACAACAACCTCAACATTGAAAAACACCAACAAATTCAACAACAACCTCAACAATGAAAAACACCAACAAATTCAACAACAACCTCAACATGGAAAAGCACCAACGAATTTAACAACAACCTCAACTTTGAAAAACAACAACAACCTCAACATGGAAAAACACCAACAAATTCAACAACAACCTCAACATTGAAAAACATCAACAACTTCAAAATTGAAAAACACCAACAAATTCAACAACAACCTCAACATTTAAAGACAACAACAACCTCAACATTGAAAAACACCAACAAATTCAACAACAACCTCAACAATGAAAAACACCAACAAATTCAACAACAACTTCAACATTGAAAAACACCAACAAATTCAACAACAACCTCGACATTGAAAAACACCAACAAATTCAACAACAACCTCAACATTGAAAAACTACAACAACCTCAACATTGAAAAGCACCAACAAATACAATAAACCTCAACATTGAAAAACAACAACAACCTCAACATTGAAAAACACCAACAAATTCAACAACAACCTCAACATCGAAAAACAACAACAACCTCAACATTGAAAAACAACAACAACCTCAACATTGAAAAACACCAACAAATTCAAAAACAACCTCAACATTGAAAAACAACAACAACCTCAACATTGAAAAACACCAACAAATTCAACAACAACTTCAACATTGAAAAACACCAACAAATTGAACAACAACCTCGAAATTGAAAAACACCAACACATTCAACAACCTCAACATTGAAAAACAACAACAACCTCAACATTGAAAAACACCAACAAATTCAACAACAACCTCAACATTGAAAAACAACAACAACCTCAACATTGAAAAAAACCAACAAATTCAACAACAACCTCAACATTGAAAAACACCAACAAATTTAACAACAACCTCAACATTGAAAAACAACAACAACCTCAACATGTAAAAACACCAAAAATTCAACAACAACCTCAACATTTAAAAACAACAACAACCTCAGCATTGAAAAACACCAACAAATTCAACAACAACCTCAACATTGAAAAACACATCCAAATTCAACAACAACTTCAACATTGAAAAACACCAACAAATTCAACAACAACCTCGACATTGAAAAACACCAACAAATTCAACAACAACCTCAACATTGAAAAACTACAACAACCTCAACATTGAAAAACACCAACAAATACAACAACAACCTCAACATTGAAAAACAACAACAACCTCAACATTGAAAAACAGCAACAAATTCAACAACTACCTCAGCATTGAAAAACACCAACAAATTCAACAACAACCTCAACATTGAAAAACAACAACAACCTCAACATTGAAAAACAACAACAACCTCAACATTGAAAAACACCAACAAATTCAACAACAACCTCAACATTGAAAAACAACAACAACCTCAACATTGAAAAACACCAACAAATTCAACAACAACTTCAACATTGAAAAACACCAACAATTTCAACAACAACCTCGAAATTGAAAAACACCAACATATTCAACAACAACCTCAACATTGAAAAACAACAACAACCTCAACATTGAAAAACACCAACAAATTCAACAACCTCAACATTGAAAAACAACAACAACCTCAACATTGAAAAACACCAACAAATTCAAAAACAACCTCAACATTGAAAAACAACAACAACCTCAACATTGAAAAACAAAAAACAACCTCAACATTGAAAAACACCAACAAATTCAACAAGCTCAACATTGAAAAACAACAACAACCTCAACATTGAAAAACACCAACAAATTCAAAAACAACCTCAACATTGAAAAACAACAACAACCTCAACATTGAAAAACAACAACAACCTCAAAATTGAAAAACACCAACAAATTCCACAACAACCTCAACATTGAAAAACAACAACAACCTCAACATTGAAAAACACCAACAAATTCAACAACAACTTCAACATTGAAAAAAACCAACAAATTCAACAACAACCTCGACATTGAAAAACACCAACAAATTCAACAACAACCTCAACATTGAAAAACACCAACAAATTCAAGAACAACCTCGACATTGAAAAACACCATCAAATTCAACAACGTCCTCAACATTGAAAAACAACAACAACCTCAACATTGAAAAACACAAACAAATTCAACAACAACCTCAATATTGAAAAACAACAACAACCTCAACATTGAAAAACACCAACAAATTCAACAACAACCTCAACATTGAAAAACAACATCAACCTCAACATTGAAAAACACCAACAAATTCAACAACAACCTCAACAATGAAAAACACCAACAAATTGAACAACAACCTCAACAATGAAAAACACCAACAAATTCAACAACAACTTCAACATTGAAAAACACCAACAAATTCAAGAACAACCTCGACATTGAAAAACACCAACAAATTCAACAAGAACCTCAACATTGAAAAACTACAACAACCTCAACATTGAAAAGCACCAACAAATACAACAACAACCTCAACATTGAAAAACAACAACAACCGCAAATTTGAAAAACACCAACAAATTCAACAACAACCTCAACATCGAAAAAAAAACAACCTCAACATTGAAAAACAACAACAACCTCAACATTGAAAAACACCAACAAATTCAACAACAACCTCAACATTGAAAAACAACAACAACCTCAACATTGAAAAACACCAACAAATTCAACAACAACTTCAACATTGAAGAAAACCAACAAATTCAACAACAACCTCGAAATTGAAAAACACCAACAAATTCAACAACAACCTCAACTTTGAAAAACAACAACAACCTCAACATTGAAAAACACCAACAAATTCAACAACAACCTCAACATTGAAAAACAACAACAACCTCAACATTGAAAAACACCAACAAATTCAACAACAACCTCAACAATGAAAAACACCAACAAATTCAACAACAACCTCAACATGGAAAAGCACCAACGAATTTAACAACAACCTCAACTTTGAAAAACAACAACAACCTCAACATGGAAAAACACCAACAAATTCAACAACAACCTCAACATTGAAAAACAACAACAACCTCAACATTGAAAAACAAAAAACAACCTCAACATTGAAAAACACCAACAAATTCAAAAACAACCTCAACATTGAAAAACAACAACAACCTCAACATTGAAAAACAAAAAACAACCTCAACATTGAAAAACACCAACAAATTCAACAAGCTCAACATTGAAAAACAACAACAACCTCAACATTGAAAAACACCAACAAATTCAAAAACAACCTCAACATTGAAAAACAACAACAACCTCAACATTGAAAAACAACAACAACCTCAAAATTGAAAAACACCAACAAATTCCACAACAACCTCAACATTGAAAAACAACAACAACCTCAACATTGAAAAACACCAACAAATTCAACAACAACTTCAACATTGAAAAAAACCAACAAATTCAACAACAACCTCGACATTGAAAAACACCAACAAATTCAACAACAACCTCAACATTGAAAAACACCAACAAATTCAAGAACAACCTCGACATTGAAAAACACCATCAAATTCAACAACGTCCTCAACATTGAAAAACAACAACAACCTCAACATTGAAAAACACAAACAAATTCAACAACAACCTCAATATTGAAAAACAACAACAACCTCAACATTGAAAAACACCAACAAATTCAACAACAACCTCAACATTGAAAAACAACATCAACCTCAACATTGAAAAACACCAACAAATTCAACAACAACCTCAACAATGAAAAACACCAACAAATTGAACAACAACCTCAACAATGAAAAACACCAACAAATTCAACAACAACTTCAACATTGAAAAACACCAACAAATTCAAGAACAACCTCGACATTGAAAAACACCAACAAATTCAACAAGAACCTCAACATTGAAAAACTACAACAACCTCAACATTGAAAAGCACCAACAAATACAACAACAACCTCAACATTGAAAAACAACAACAACCGCAAATTTGAAAAACACCAACAAATTCAACAACAACCTCAACATCGAAAAAAAAACAACCTCAACATTGAAAAACAACAACAACCTCAACATTGAAAAACACCAACAAATTCAACAACAACCTCAACATTGAAAAACAACAACAACCTCAACATTGAAAAACACCAACAAATTCAACAACAACTTCAACATTGAAGAAAACCAACAAATTCAACAACAACCTCGAAATTGAAAAACACCAACAAATTCAACAACAACCTCAACTTTGAAAAACAACAACAACCTCAACATTGAAAAACACCAACAAATTCAACAACAACCTCAACATTGAAAAACAACAACAACCTCAACATTGAAAAACACCAACAAATTCAACAACAACCTCAACAATGAAAAACACCAACAAATTCAACAACAACCTCAACATGGAAAAGCACCAACGAATTTAACAACAACCTCAACTTTGAAAAACAACAACAACCTCAACATGGAAAAACACCAACAAATTCAACAACAACCTCAACATTGAAAAACATCAACAACTTCAAAATTGAAAAACACCAACAAATTCAACAACAACCTCAACATTTAAAGACAACAACAACCTCAACATTGAAAAACACCAACAAATTCAACAACAACCTCAACATTGAAAAACAACAACAACCTCAACATTGAAAAACACCAACAAATTCAACAACCTCAACATTGAAAAACAACAACAACCTCAACATTGAAAAACAACAACAACCACAACATTGAAAAACACCAACAAATTCAACAACAACTTCAACATTGAAAAAACCAACAAATTCAGCAACAACCTCGACATTGAAAAACACCAACAATTTCAACAACAACCTCAACATTGAAAAACACCAACAAATTCAGCAACAACCACAACATTTAAAAACGCCAACAAATTCAACAACGACCTCAACATTGTAAAACACCAACAAATTCAACAACAACCTCAACATTGAAAAACACCAACAAATTCAACAACAACCTCAACATTGAAAAACACCAACAAATTCAACAACAACCTCAACATTGAAAAACAACAACAACCTCAACATTGAAAAACACCAACAAATTCAACAACAACTTCAACATTGAAAAACACCAACAAATTGAACAACAACCTCGAAATTGAAAAACACCAACACATTCAACAACCTCAACATTGAAAAACAACAACAACCTCAACATTGAAAAACACCAACAAATTCAACAACAACCTCAACATTGAAAAACAACAACAACCTCAACATTGAAAAAAACCAACAAATTCAACAACAACCTCAACATTGAAAAACACCAACAAATTTAACAACAACCTCAACATTGAAAAACAACAACAACCTCAACATGTAAAAACACCAAAAATTCAACAACAACCTCAACATTTAAAAACAACAACAACCTCAGCATTGAAAAACACCAACAAATTCAACAACAACCTCAACATTGAAAAACACATCCAAATTCAACAACAACTTCAACATTGAAAAACACCAACAAATTCAACAACAACCTCGACATTGAAAAACACCAACAAATTCAACAACAACCTCAACATTGAAAAACTACAACAACCTCAACATTGAAAAACACCAACAAATACAACAACAACCTCAACATTGAAAAACAACAACAACCTCAACATTGAAAAACAGCAACAAATTCAACAACTACCTCAGCATTGAAAAACACCAACAAATTCAACAACAACCTCAACATTGAAAAACAACAACAACCTCAACATTGAAAAACAACAACAACCTCAACATTGAAAAACACCAACAAATTCAACAACAACCTCAACATTGAAAAACAACAACAACCTCAACATTGAAAAACACCAACAAATTCAACAACAACTTCAACATTGAAAAACACCAACAATTTCAACAACAACCTCGAAATTGAAAAACACCAACATATTCAACAACAACCTCAACATTGAAAAACAACAACAACCTCAACATTGAAAAACACCAACAAATTCAACAACCTCAACATTGAAAAACAACAACAACCTCAACATTGAAAAACACCAACAAATTCAAAAACAACCTCAACATTGAAAAACAACAACAACCTCAACATTGAAAAACAAAAAACAACCTCAACATTGAAAAACACCAACAAATTCAACAACCTCAACATTGAAAAACAACAACAACCTCAACATTGAAAAACACCAACAAATTCAAAAACAACCTCAACATTGAAAAACAACAACAACCTCAACATTGAAAAACAACAACAACCTCAAAATTGAAAAACACCAACAAATTCCACAACAACCTCAACATTGAAAAACAACAACAACCTCAACATTGAAAAACACCAACAAATTCAACAACAACTTCAACATTGAAAAAAACCAACAAATTCAACAACAACCTCGACATTGAAAAACACCAACAAATTCAACAACAACCTCAACATTGAAAAACACCAACAAATTCAACAACAACCTCAACATTGAAAAACACCAACAAATTCAACAACAACCTAAACATTGAAAAAGACCAACAAATTCAACAACAACCTCAACATTGAAAAACAACAACAACCTCAACATTGAAAAACACCAACAAATTCAACAACAACTTCAACATTGAAGAAAACCAACAAATTCAACAACAACCTCGAAATTGAAAAACACCAACAAATTCAACAACAACCTCAACTTTTAAAAACAACAACAACCTCAACATTGAAAAACACCAACAAATTCAACAACAACCTCAACATTGAAAAACAACAACAACCTCAACATTGAAAAACACCAACAATTTCAACAGCAACCTCAACAATTAAAAACACCAACAAATTCAACAACAACCTCAACATGGAAAAACACCAACGAATTTAACAACAACCTCAACTTTGAAAAACAACAACAACCTCAACATGGAAAAACACCAACAAATTCAACAACAACCTCAACATTGAAAAACATCAACAACTTCAAAATTGAAAAACACCAACAAATTCAACAACAACCTCAACATTTAAAGACAACAACAACCTCAACATTGAAAAACACCAACAAATTCAACAACAACCTCAACAATGAAAAACACCAACAAATTCAACAACAACTTCAACATTGAAAAACAGCAACAAATTCAACAACAACCTCGACATTGAAAAACACCAACAAATTCAACAACAACCTCAACTTTGAAAAACTACAACAACCTCAACATTGAAAAGCACCAACAAATACAACAACAACCTCAACATTGAAAAACAACAACAACCTCAACATTGAAAATCACCAACAAATTCAACAACAACCTCAACATTGAAAAACAACAACAACCTCAACATTGAAAAACACCAACAAATTCAACAACAACTTCAACATTGAAAAACACCAACAAATTCAACAATAACCTCGAAATTGAAAAACACCAACAAATTCAACAACCTCAACATTGAAAAACAACAACAACCTCAACATTGAAAAACACCAACAAATTCAACAACAACCTCAACACTGAAAAACAACAACAACCTCAACATTGAAAAACACCAACAAATTCAACAACAACCTCAACATTGAAAAACACCAACAAATTTAACAACAACCTCAACATTGAAAAACAACAAAAACCTCAACATGTAAAAACACCAACAAATTCAACAACAACCTCAACATTTAAAAACAACAACAACCTCAACATTGAAAAACACCAACAAATTCAACAACAACCTCAACATTGAAAAACACATCCAAATTCAACAACAACTTCAACATTGAAAAACACCAACAAATTCAACAACAACCTCGACATTGAAAAACACCAACAAATTCAACAACAACCTCAACATTGAAAAACAACAACAACCTCAACATTGAAAAACAGCAACAAATTCAACAACAACCTCAGCATTGAAAAACACCAACAAATTCAACAACAACCTCAACATTGAAAAACAACAACAACCTCAACATTGAAAAACAACAACAACCTCAACATTGAAAAACACCAACAAATTCAACAACAACCTCAACATTGAAAAACAACAACAACCTCAACATTGAAAAACACCAACAAATTCAACAACAACTTCAACATTGAAAAACACCAACAAATTCAACAACAACCTCGAAATTGAAAAACACCAACAAATTCAACAACAACCTCAACATTGAAAAACAACAACAACCTCAACATTGAAAAACACCAACAAATTCAGCAACCTCAACATTGAAAAACAACAACAACCTCAACATTGAAAAACACCAACAAATTCAAAAACAACCTCAACATTGAAAAACAACAACAACCTCAACATTGAAAAACAAAAAACAACTTCAACATTGAAAAACACCAACAAATTCAACAACCTCAACATTGAAAAACAACAACAACCTCAACATTGAAAAACACCAACAAATTCAAAAACAACCTCAACATTGAAAAACAACAACAAGCTCAACATTGAAAAACAACAACAACCTCAAAATTGAAAAACACCAACAAATTCCACAACAACCTCAACATTGAAAAACAACAACAACCTCAACATTGAAATACACCAACAAATTCAACAACAACTTCAACATTGAAAAAAACCAACAAATTCAACAACAACCTCGACATTGAAAAACACCAACAAATTCAACAACAACCTCAACATTGAAAAACACCAACAAATTCAACAACAACCTCAACATTTAAAAACGCCAACAAATTCAACAACGACCTCAACATTGTAAAACACCAACAAATTCAACAACAACCTCAACATTGAAAAACACCAACAAATTCAACAACAACCTCGAAATTGAAAAACACCAACAAATTCAACAACAACCTCAACGTTGAAAAACAACAACAACCTCAACATTGAAAAACACCAACAAATTCAACAACAACTTCAACATTGAAAAACACCAACAAATTCAACAACAACCTCGACATTGAAAAACACCATCAAATTCAACAACGACCTCAACATTGAAAAACAACAACCTCAACATTGAAAAACACAAACAAATTCAACAACAACCTCAATATTGAAAAACAACAACAACCTCAACATTGAAAAACACCAACAAATTCAACAACAACCTCAACATTGAAAAACAACATCAACCTCAACATTGAAAAACACCAACAAATTCAACAACAACCTCAACAATGAAAAACACCAACAAATTCAACAACAACCTCAACATTGAAAAACTGCAACAACCTCAACATTGAAAAGCACCAACAAATACAACAACAACCTCAACATTGAAAAACAACAACAACCTCAAATTTGAAAAACACCAACAAATTCAACAACAACCTCAACATCGAAAAACAACAACAACCTCAACATTGAAAAACAACAACCACCTCAACATTGAAAAACACCTACAAATTCAACAACAACCTCAACATTGAAAAACAACAACAACCTCAACATTGAAAAACACCAACAAATTCAACAACAATTTCAACATTGAAAAACACCAACAAATTCAACAACAACCTCGAAATTGAAAAACACCAACAAATTCAACAACTTCAACATTGAAAAACAACAACAACCTCAACATTGAAAAACACCAACAAATTCAACAACAACCTCAACATTGAAAAACAACAACAACCTCAACATTCAAAAACACCAACAAATTCAACAACAACCTCAACATTGAAAAACACCAACAAATTTAACAACAACCTCAACATTGAGAAACAACAACAACCTCAACATGTAAAAACACCAACAAATTCAACAACAACCTCAACATTTAAAAACAACAACAACCTCAACATTGAAAAACACCAACAAATTCAACAACAACCTCAACATTGAAAAACACATCCAAATTCAACAACAACTTCAACATTGAAAAACACCAACAAATTCAACAACAACCTCGACATTGAAAAACACCAACAAATTCAACAACAACCTCAACATTGAAAAACTACAGCAACCTCAACATTGAAAAACACCAACAAATACAACAACAACCTCAACATTGAAAAACAACAACAACCTCAACATTGAAAAACAGGATCAAATTCAACAACAACCTCAGCATTGAAAAACACCAACAAATTCAACAACAACCTCAACATTGAAAAACAACAACAACCTCAACATTGAAAAACAACAACAACCTCAACATTGAAAAACACCAACAAATTCAACAACAACCTCAACATTGAAAAACAACAACAACCTCAACATTGAAAAACACCAACAAATTCAACAACAACTTCAACATTGAAAAACGCCAACAAATTCAACAACAACCTCGAAATTGAAAAACACCAACAAATTCAACAACAACCTCAACATTGAAGAACAACAACGACCTCAACATTGAAAAACACCAACAAATTCAACAACCTCAACATTGAAAAACAACAACAACCTCAACATTGAAAAACAACAACAACCACAACATTGAAAAACACCAACAAATTCAACAACAACTTCAACATTGAAAAAACCAACAAATTCAGCAACAACCTCGACATTGAAAAACACCAACAAATTCAACAACAACCTCAACATTGAAAAACACCAACAAATTCAGCAACAACCACAACATTTAAAAACGCCAACAAATTCAACAACGACCTCAACATTGTAAAACACCAACAAATTCAACAACAACCTCGACATTGAAAAACACCAACAAATTCAGCAACAACCTCAACATTGAAAAACACCAACAAATTCAACAACAACCTCAACATTGAAAAAGACCAACAAATTCAACAACAACCTCAACATTGAAAAACAACAACAACCTCAACATTGAAAAACACCAACAAATTCAACAACAACTTCAACATTGAAGAAAACCAACAAATTCAACAACAACCTCGAAATTGAAAAACACCAACAAATTCAACAACAACCTCAACTTTGAAAAACAACAACAACCTCAACATTGAAAAACACCAACAAATTCAACAACAACCTCAACATTGAAAAACAACAACAACCTCAACATTGAAAAACACCAACAAATTCAACAACAACCTCAACAATGAAAAACACCAACAAATTCAACAACAACCTCAACATGGAAAAGCACCAACGAATTTAACAACAACCTCAACTTTGAAAAACAACAACAACCTCAACATGGAAAAACACCAACAAATTCAACAACAACCTCAACATTGAAAAACATCAACAACTTCAAAATTGAAAAACACCAACAAATTCAACAACAACCTCAACATTTAAAGACAACAACAACCTCAACATTGAAAAACACCAACAAATTCAACAACAACCTCAACATTGAAAAACAACAACAACCTCAACATTGAAAAACACCAACAAATTCAACAACCTCAACATTGAAAAACAACAACAACCTCAACATTGAAAAACAACAACAACCACAACATTGAAAAACACCAACAAATTCAACAACAACTTCAACATTGAAAAAACCAACAAATTCAGCAACAACCTCGACATTGAAAAACACCAACAATTTCAACAACAACCTCAACATTGAAAAACACCAACAAATTCAGCAACAACCACAACATTTAAAAACGCCAACAAATTCAACAACGACCTCAACATTGTAAAACACCAACAAATTCAACAACAACCTCAACATTGAAAAACACCAACAAATTCAACAACAACCTCAACATTGAAAAACACCAACAAATTCAACAACAACCTCAACATTGAAAAAGACCAACAAATTCAACAACAACCTCAACATTGAAAAACAACAACAACCTCAACATTGAAAAACACCAACAAATTCAACAAAAACTTCAACATTGAAGAAAACCAACAAATTCAACAACAACCTCGAAATTGAAAAACACCAACAAATTCAACAACAACCTCAACTTTGAAAAACAACAACAACCTCAACATTGAAAAACACCAACAAATTCAACAACAACCTCAACATTGAAAAACAACAACAACCTCAACATTGAAAAACACCAACAAATTCAACAACAACCTCAACAATGAAAAACACCAACAAATTCAACAACAACCTCAACATGGAAAAGCACCAACGAATTTAACAACAACCTCAACTTTGAAAAACAACAACAACCTCAACATGGAAAAACACCAACAAATTCAACAACAACCTCAACATTGAAAAACATCAACAACTTCAAAATTGAAAAACACCAACAAATTCAACAACAACCTCAACATTTAAAGACAACAACAACCTCAACATTGAAAAACACCAACAAATTCAACAACAACCTCAACAATGAAAAACACCAACAAATTCAACAACAACTTCAACATTGAAAAACACCAACAAATTCAACAACAACCTCGACATTGAAAAACACCAACAAATTCAACAACAACCTCAACATTGAAAAACTACAACAACCTCAACATTGAAAAGCACCAACAAATACAATAAACCTCAACATTGAAAAACAACAACAACCTCAACATTGAAAAACACCAACAAATTCAACAACAACCTCAACATCGAAAAACAACAACAACCTCAACATTGAAAAACAACAACAACCTCAACATTGAAAAACACCAACAAATTCAACAACAACCTCAACATTGAAAAACAACAACAACCTCAACATTGAAAAACACCAACAAATTCAACAACAACTTCAACATTGAAAAACACCAACAAATTGAACAACAACCTCGAAATTGAAAAACACCAACACATTCAACAACCTCAACATTGAAAAACAACAACAACCTCAACATTGAAAAACACCAACAAATTCAACAACAACCTCAACATTGAAAAACAACAACAACCTCAACATTGAAAAAAACCAACAAATTCAACAACAACCTCAACATTGAAAAACACCAACAAATTTAACAACAACCTCAACATTGAAAAACAACAACAACCTCAACATGTAAAAACACCAAAAATTCAACAACAACCTCAACATTTAAAAACAACAACAACCTCAGCATTGAAAAACACCAACAAATTCAACAACAACCTCAACATTGAAAAACACATCCAAATTCAACAACAACTTCAACATTGAAAAACACCAACAAATTCAACAACAACCTCGACATTGAAAAACACCAACAAATTCAACAACAACCTCAACATTGAAAAACTACAACAACCTCAACATTGAAAAACACCAACAAATACAACAACAACCTCAACATTGAAAAACAACAACAACCTCAACATTGAAAAACAGCAACAAATTCAACAACTACCTCAGCATTGAAAAACACCAACAAATTCAACAACAACCTCAACATTGAAAAACAACAACAACCTCAACATTGAAAAACAACAACAACCTCAACATTGAAAAACACCAACAAATTCAACAACAACCTCAACATTGAAAAACAACAACAACCTCAACATTGAAAAACACCAACAAATTCAACAACAACTTCAACATTGAAAAACACCAACAATTTCAACAACAACCTCGAAATTGAAAAACACCAACATATTCAACAACAACCTCAACATTGAAAAACAACAACAACCTCAACATTGAAAAACACCAACAAATTCAACAACCTCAACATTGAAAAACAACAACAACCTCAACATTGAAAAACACCAACAAATTCAAAAACAACCTCAACATTGAAAAACAACAACAACCTCAACATTGAAAAACAAAAAACAACCTCAACATTGAAAAACACCAACAAATTCAACAACCACAACATTGAAAAACAACAACAACCTCAACATTGAAAAACACCAACAAATTCAAAAACAACCTCAACATTGAAAAACAACAACAACCTCAACATTGAAAAACAACAACAACCTCAAAATTGAAAAACACCAACAAATTCCACAACAACCTCAACATTGAAAAACAACAACAACCTCAACATTGAAAAACACCAACAAATTCAACAACAACTTCAACATTGAAAAAAACCAACAAATTCAACAACAACCTCGACATTGAAAAACACCAACAAATTCAACAACAACCTCAACATTGAAAAACACCAACAAATTCAAGAACAACCTCGACATTGAAAAACACCATCAAATTCAACAACGTCCTCAACATTGAAAAACAACAACAACCTCAACATTGAAAAACACAAACAAATTCAACAACAACCTCAATATTGAAAAACAACAACAACCTCAACATTGAAAAACACCAACAAATTCAACAACAACCTCAACATTGAAAAACAACATCAACCTCAACATTGAAAAACACCAACAAATTCAACAACAACCTCAACAATGAAAAACACCAACAAATTGAACAACAACCTCAACAATGAAAAACACCAACAAATTCAACAACAACTTCAACATTGAAAAACACCAACAAATTCAAGAACAACCTCGACATTGAAAAACACCAACAAATTCAACAAGAACCTCAACATTGAAAAACTACAACAACCTCAACATTGAAAAGCACCAACAAATACAACAACAACCTCAACATTGAAAAACAACAACAACCGCAAATTTGAAAAACACCAACAAATTCAACAACAACCTCAACATCGAAAAAAAAACAACCTCAACATTGAAAAACAACAACAACCTTAACATTGAAAAACGCCAACAAATTCAACAACAACCTCGAAATTGAAAAACACCAACAAATTCAACAACAACCTCAACATTGAAGAACAACAACAACCTCAACATTGAAAAACACCAACAAATTCAACAACCTCAACATTGAAAAACAACAACAACCTCAACATTGAAAAACAACAACAACCACAACATTGAAAAACACCAACAAATTCAACAACAACTTCAACATTGAAAAAACCAACAAATTCAGCAACAACCTCGACATTGAAAAACACCAACAAATTCAACAACAACCTCAACATTGAAAAACACCAACAAATTCAGCAACAACCACAACATTTAAAAACGCCAACAAATTCAACAACGACCTCAACATTGTAAAACACCAACAAATTCAACAACAACCTCGACATTGAAAAACACCAACAAATTCAGCAACAACCTCAACATTGAAAAACACCAACAAATTCAACAACAACCTCAACATTGAAAAAGACCAACAAATTCAACAACAACCTCAACATTGAAAAACAACAACAACCTCAACATTGAAAAACACCAACAAATTCAACAACAACTTCAACATTGAAGAAAACCAACAAATTCAACAACAACCTCGAAATTGAAAAACACCAACAAATTCAACAACAACCTCAACTTTGAAAAACAACAACAACCTCAACATTGAAAAACACCAACAAATTCAACAACAACCTCAACATTGAAAAACAACAACAACCTCAACATTGAAAAACACCAACAAATTCAACAACAACCTCAACAATGAAAAACACCAACAAATTCAACAACAACCTCAACATGGAAAAGCACCAACGAATTTAACAACAACCTCAACTTTGAAAAACAACAACAACCTCAACATGGAAAAACACCAACAAATTCAACAACAACCTCAACATTGAAAAACATCAACAACTTCAAAATTGAAAAACACCAACAAATTCAACAACAACCTCAACATTTAAAGACAACAACAACCTCAACATTGAAAAACACCAACAAATTCAACAACAACCTCAACATTGAAAAACAACAACAACCTCAACATTGAAAAACACCAACAAATTCAACAACCTCAACATTGAAAAACAACAACAACCTCAACATTGAAAAACAACAACAACCACAACATTGAAAAACACCAACAAATTCAACAACAACTTCAACATTGAAAAAACCAACAAATTCAGCAACAACCTCGACATTGAAAAACACCAACAATTTCAACAACAACCTCAACATTGAAAAACACCAACAAATTCAGCAACAACCACAACATTTAAAAACGCCAACAAATTCAACAACGACCTCAACATTGTAAAACACCAACAAATTCAACAACAACCTCAACATTGAAAAACACCAACAAATTCAACAACAACCTCAACATTGAAAAACACCAACAAATTCAACAACAACCTCAACATTGAAAAAGACCAACAAATTCAACAACAACCTCAACATTGAAAAACAACAACAACCTCAACATTGAAAAACACCAACAAATTCAACAAAAACTTCAACATTGAAGAAAACCAACAAATTCAACAACAACCTCGAAATTGAAAAACACCAACAAATTCAACAACAACCTCAACTTTGAAAAACAACAACAACCTCAACATTGAAAAACACCAACAAATTCAACAACAACCTCAACATTGAAAAACAACAACAACCTCAACATTGAAAAACACCAACAAATTCAACAACAACCTCAACAATGAAAAACACCAACAAATTCAACAACAACCTCAACATGGAAAAGCACCAACGAATTTAACAACAACCTCAACTTTGAAAAACAACAACAACCTCAACATGGAAAAACACCAACAAATTCAACAACAACCTCAACATTGAAAAACATCAACAACTTCAAAATTGAAAAACACCAACAAATTCAACAACAACCTCAACATTTAAAGACAACAACAACCTCAACATTGAAAAACACCAACAAATTCAACAACAACCTCAACAATGAAAAACACCAACAAATTCAACAACAACTTCAACATTGAAAAACACCAACAAATTCAACAACAACCTCGACATTGAAAAACACCAACAAATTCAACAACAACCTCAACATTGAAAAACTACAACAACCTCAACATTGAAAAGCACCAACAAATACAATAAACCTCAACATTGAAAAACAACAACAACCTCAACATTGAAAAACACCAACAAATTCAACAACAACCTCAACATCGAAAAACAACAACAACCTCAACATTGAAAAACAACAACAACCTCAACATTGAAAAACACCAACAAATTCAACAACAACCTCAACATTGAAAAACAACAACAACCTCAACATTGAAAAACACCAACAAATTCAACAACAACTTCAACATTGAAAAACACCAACAAATTGAACAACAACCTCGAAATTGAAAAACACCAACACATTCAACAACCTCAACATTGAAAAACAACAACAACCTCAACATTGAAAAACACCAACAAATTCAACAACAACCTCAACATTGAAAAACAACAACAACCTCAACATTGAAAAAAACCAACAAATTCAACAACAACCTCAACATTGAAAAACACCAACAAATTTAACAACAACCTCAACATTGAAAAACAACAACAACCTCAACATGTAAAAACACCAAAAATTCAACAACAACCTCAACATTTAAAAACAACAACAACCTCAGCATTGAAAAACACCAACAAATTCAACAACAACCTCAACATTGAAAAACACATCCAAATTCAACAACAACTTCAACATTGAAAAACACCAACAAATTCAACAACAACCTCGACATTGAAAAACACCAACAAATTCAACAACAACCTCAACATTGAAAAACTACAACAACCTCAACATTGAAAAACACCAACAAATACAACAACAACCTCAACATTGAAAAACAACAACAACCTCAACATTGAAAAACAGCAACAAATTCAACAACTACCTCAGCATTGAAAAACACCAACAAATTCAACAACAACCTCAACATTGAAAAACAACAACAACCTCAACATTGAAAAACAACAACAACCTCAACATTGAAAAACACCAACAAATTCAACAACAACCTCAACATTGAAAAACAACAACAACCTCAACATTGAAAAACACCAACAAATTCAACAACAACTTCAACATTGAAAAACACCAACAATTTCAACAACAACCTCGAAATTGAAAAACACCAACATATTCAACAACAACCTCAACATTGAAAAACAACAACAACCTCAACATTGAAAAACACCAACAAATTCAACAACCTCAACATTGAAAAACAACAACAACCTCAACATTGAAAAACACCAACAAATTCAAAAACAACCTCAACATTGAAAAACAACAACAACCTCAACATTGAAAAACAAAAAACAACCTCAACATTGAAAAACACCAACAAATTCAACAAGCTCAACATTGAAAAACAACAACAACCTCAACATTGAAAAACACCAACAAATTCAAAAACAACCTCAACATTGAAAAACAACAACAACCTCAACATTGAAAAACAACAACAACCTCAAAATTGAAAAACACCAACAAATTCCACAACAACCTCAACATTGAAAAACAACAACAACCTCAACATTGAAAAACACCAACAAATTCAACAACAACTTCAACATTGAAAAAAACCAACAAATTCAACAACAACCTCGACATTGAAAAACACCAACAAATTCAACAACAACCTCAACATTGAAAAACACCAACAAATTCAAGAACAACCTCGACATTGAAAAACACCATCAAATTCAACAACGTCCTCAACATTGAAAAACAACAACAACCTCAACATTGAAAAACACAAACAAATTCAACAACAACCTCAATATTGAAAAACAACAACAACCTCAACATTGAAAAACACCAACAAATTCAACAACAACCTCAACATTGAAAAACAACATCAACCTCAACATTGAAAAACACCAACAAATTCAACAACAACCTCAACAATGAAAAACACCAACAAATTGAACAACAACCTCAACAATGAAAAACACCAACAAATTCAACAACAACTTCAACATTGAAAAACACCAACAAATTCAAGAACAACCTCGACATTGAAAAACACCAACAAATTCAACAAGAACCTCAACATTGAAAAACTACAACAACCTCAACATTGAAAAGCACCAACAAATACAACAACAACCTCAACATTGAAAAACAACAACAACCGCAAATTTGAAAAACACCAACAAATTCAACAACAACCTCAACATCGAAAAAAAAACAACCTCAACATTGAAAAACAACAACAACCTCAACATTGAAAAACACCAACAAATTCAACAACAACCTCAACATTGAAAAACAACAACAACCTCAACATTGAAAAACACCAACAAATTCAACAACAACTTCAACATTGAAGAAAACCAACAAATTCAACAACAACCTCGAAATTGAAAAACACCAACAAATTCAACAACAACCTCAACTTTGAAAAACAACAACAACCTCAACATTGAAAAACACCAACAAATTCAACAACAACCTCAACATTGAAAAACAACAACAACCTCAACATTGAAAAACACCAACAAATTCAACAACAACCTCAACAATGAAAAACACCAACAAATTCAACAACAACCTCAACATGGAAAAGCACCAACGAATTTAACAACAACCTCAACTTTGAAAAACAACAACAACCTCAACATGGAAAAACACCAACAAATTCAACAACAACCTCAACATTGAAAAACATCAACAACTTCAAAATTGAAAAACACCAACAAATTCAACAACAACCTCAACATTTAAAGACAACAACAACCTCAACATTGAAAAACACCAACAAATTCAACAACAACCTCAACATTGAAAAACAACAACAACCTCAACATTGAAAAACACCAACAAATTCAACAACCTCAACATTGAAAAACAACAACAACCTCAACATTGAAAAACAACAACAACCACAACATTGAAAAACACCAACAAATTCAACAACAACTTCAACATTGAAAAAACCAACAAATTCAGCAACAACCTCGACATTGAAAAACACCAACAATTTCAACAACAACCTCAACATTGAAAAACACCAACAAATTCAGCAACAACCACAACATTTAAAAACGCCAACAAATTCAACAACGACCTCAACATTGTAAAACACCAACAAATTCAACAACAACCTCAACATTGAAAAACACCAACAAATTCAACAACAACCTCAACATTGAAAAACACCAACAAATTCAACAACAACCTCAACATTGAAAAAGACCAACAAATTCAACAACAACCTCAACATTGAAAAACAACAACAACCTCAACATTGAAAAACACCAACAAATTCAACAAAAACTTCAACATTGAAGAAAACCAACAAATTCAACAACAACCTCGAAATTGAAAAACACCAACAAATTCAACAACAACCTCAACTTTGAAAAACAACAACAACCTCAACATTGAAAAACACCAACAAATTCAACAACAACCTCAACATTGAAAAACAACAACAACCTCAACATTGAAAAACACCAACAAATTCAACAACAACCTCAACAATGAAAAACACCAACAAATTCAACAACAACCTCAACATGGAAAAGCACCAACGAATTTAACAACAACCTCAACTTTGAAAAACAACAACAACCTCAACATGGAAAAACACCAACAAATTCAACAACAACCTCAACATTGAAAAACATCAACAACTTCAAAATTGAAAAACACCAACAAATTCAACAACAACCTCAACATTTAAAGACAACAACAACCTCAACATTGAAAAACACCAACAAATTCAACAACAACCTCAACAATGAAAAACACCAACAAATTCAACAACAACTTCAACATTGAAAAACACCAACAAATTCAACAACAACCTCGACATTGAAAAACACCAACAAATTCAACAACAACCTCAACATTGAAAAACTACAACAACCTCAACATTGAAAATCACCAACAAATACAATAAACCTCAACATTGAAAAACAACAACAACCTCAACATTGAAAAACACCAACAAATTCAACAACAACCTCAACATCGAAAAACAACAACAACCTCAACATTGAAAAACAACAACAACCTCAACATTGAAAAACACCAACAAATTCAACAACAACCTCAACATTGAAAAACAACAACAACCTCAACATTGAAAAACACCAACAAATTCAACAACAACTTCAACATTGAAAAACACCAACAAATTGAACAACAACCTCGAAATTGAAAAACACCAACACATTCAACAACCTCAACATTGAAAAACAACAACAACCTCAACATTGAAAAACACCAACAAATTCAACAACAACCTCAACATTGAAAAACAACAACAACCTCAACATTGAAAAAAACCAACAAATTCAACAACAACCTCAACATTGAAAAACACCAACAAATTTAACAACAACCTCAACATTGAAAAACAACAACAACCTCAACATGTAAAAACACCAAAAATTCAACAACAACCTCAACATTTAAAAACAACAACAACCTCAGCATTGAAAAACACCAACAAATTCAACAACAACCTCAACATTGAAAAACACATCCAAATTCAACAACAACTTCAACATTGAAAAACACCAACAAATTCAACAACAACCTCGACATTGAAAAACACCAACAAATTCAACAACAACCTCAACATTGAAAAACTACAACAACCTCAACATTGAAAAACACCAACAAATACAACAACAACCTCAACATTGAAAAACAACAACAACCTCAACATTGAAAAACAGCAACAAATTCAACAACTACCTCAGCATTGAAAAACACCAACAAATTCAACAACAACCTCAACATTGAAAAACAACAACAACCTCAACATTGAAAAACAACAACAACCTCAACATTGAAAAACACCAACAAATTCAACAACAACCTCAACATTGAAAAACAACAACAACCTCAACATTGAAAAACACCAACAAATTCAACAACAACTTCAACATTGAAAAACACCAACAATTTCAACAACAACCTCGAAATTGAAAAACACCAACATATTCAACAACAACCTCAACATTGAAAAACAACAACAACCTCAACATTGAAAAACACCAACAAATTCAACAACCTCAGCATTGAAAAACAACAACAACCTCAACATTGAAAAACACCAACAAATTCAAAAACAACCTCAACATTGAAAAACAACAACAACCTCAACATTGAAAAACAAAAAAACAACCTCAACATTGAAAAACACCAACAAATTCAACAACCTCAACATTGAAAAACAACAACAACCTCAACATTGAAAAACACCAACAAATTCAAAAACAACCTCAACATTGAAAAACAACAACAACCTCAACATTGAAAAACAACAACAACCTCAAAATTGAAAAACACCAACAAATTCCACAACAACCTCAACATTGAAAAACAACAACAACCTCAACATTGAAAAACACCAACAAATTCAACAACAACTTCAACATTGAAAAAAACCAACAAATTCAACAACAACCTCGACATTGAAAAACACCAACAAATTCAACAACAACCTCAACATTGAAAAACACCAACAAATTCAAAAACAACCTCAACATTGAAAAACAACAACAACCTCAACATTGAAAAACAACAACAACCTCAAAATTGAAAAACACCAACAAATTCCACAATAACCTCAACATTGAAAAACAACAACAACCTCAACATTGAAAAACACCAACAAATTCAACAACTACCTCAGCATTGAAAAACACCAACAAATTCAACAACAACCTCAACATTGAAAAACAACAACAACCTCAACATTGAAAAACAACAACAACCTCAACATTGAAAAACACCAACAAATTCAACAACAACCTCAACATTGAAAAACAACAACAACCTCAACATTGAAAAACACCAACAAATTCAACAACAACTTCAACATTGAAAAACACCAACAATTTCAACAACAACCTCGAAATTGAAAAACACCAACATATTCAACAACAACCTCAACATTGAAAAACAACAACAACCTCAACATTGAAAAACACCAACAAATTCAACAACCTCAACATTGAAAAACAACAACAACCTCAACATTGAAAAACACCAACAAATTCAAAAACAACCTCAACATTGAAAAACAACAACAACCTCAAAATTGAAAAACAAAAAACAACCTCAACATTGAAAAACACCAACAAATTCAACAAGCTCAACATTGAAAAACAACAACAACCTCAACATTGAAAAACACCAACAAATTCAAAAACAACCTCAACATTGAAAAACAACAACAACCTCAACATTGAAAAACAACAACAACCTCAAAATTGAAAAACACCAACAAATTCCACAACAACCTCAACATTGAAAAACAACAACAACCTCAACATTGAAAAACACCAACAAATTCAACAACAACTTCAACATTGAAAAAAACCATCAAATTCAACAACAACCTCGACATTGAAAAACACCAACAAATTCAACAACAACCTCAACATTGAAAAACACCAACAAATTCAAGAACAACCTCGACATTGAAAAACACCATCAAATTCAACAACGTCCTCAACATTGAAAAACAACAACAACCTCAACATTGAAAAACACAAACAAATTCAACAACAACCTCAATATTGAAAAACAACAACAACCTCAACATTGAAAAACACCAACAAATTCAACAACAACCTCAACATTGAAAAACAACATCAACCTCAACATTGAAAAACACCAACAAATTCAACAACAACCTCAACAATGAAAAACACCAACAAATTGAACAACAACCTCAACAATGAAAAACACCAACAAATTCAACAACAACTTCAACATTGAAAAACACCAACAAATTCAAGAACAACCTCGACATTGAAAAACACCAACAAATTCAACAAGAACCTCAACATTGAAAAACTACAACAACCTCAACATTGAAAAGCACCAACAAATACAACAACAACCTCAACATTGAAAAACAACAACAACCGCAAATTTGAAAAACACCAACAAATTCAACAACAACCTCAACATCGAAAAAAAAACAACCTCAACATTGAAAAACAACAAAACCTCAACATTGAAAAACACCAACAAATTCAACAACAACCTCAACATTGAAAAACAACAACAACCTCAACATTGAAAAACACCAACAAATTCAACAACAACTTCAACATTGAAGAAAACCAACAAATTCAACAACAACCTCGAAATTGAAAAACACCAACAAATTCAACAACAACCTCAACTTTGAAAAACAACAACAACCTCAACATTGAAAAACACCAACAAATTCAACAACAACCTCAACATTGAAAAACAACAACAACCTCAACATTGAAAAACACCAACAAATTCAACAACAACCTCAACAATGAAAAACACCAACAAATTCAACAACAACCTCAACATGGAAAAGCACCAACGAATTTAACAACAACCTCAACTTTGAAAAACAACAACAACCTCAACATGGAAAAACACCAACAAATTCAACAACAACCTCAACATTGAAAAACATCAACAACTTCAAAATTGAAAAACACCAACAAATTCAACAACAACCTCAACATTTAAAGACAACAACAACCTCAACATTGAAAAACACCAACAAATTCAACAACAACCTCAACATTGAAAAACAACAACAACCTCAACATTGAAAAACACCAACAAATTCAACAACCTCAACATTGAAAAACAACAACAACCTCAACATTGAAAAACAACAACAACCACAACATTGAAAAACACCAACAAATTCAACAACAACTTCAACATTGAAAAAACCAACAAATTCAGCAACAACCTCGACATTGAAAAACACCAACAATTTCAACAACAACCTCAACATTGAAAAACACCAACAAATTCAGCAACAACCACAACATTTAAAAACGCCAACAAATTCAACAACGACCTCAACATTGTAAAACACCAACAAATACAACAACAACCTCAACATTGAAAAACAACAACAACCTCAACATTGAAAAACAGCAACAAATTCAACAACTACCTCAGCATTGAAAAACACCAACAAATTCAACAACAACCTCAACATTGAAAAACAACAACAACCTCAACATTGAAAAACAACAACAACCTCAACATTGAAAAACACCAACAAATTCAACAACAACCTCAACATTGAAAAACAACAACAACCTCAACATTGAAAAACACCAACAAATTCAACAACAACTTCAACATTGAAAAACACCAACAATTTCAACAACAACCTCGAAATTGAAAAACACCAACATATTCAACAACAACCTCAACATTGAAAAACAACAACAACCTCAACATTGAAAAACACCAACAAATTCAACAACCTCAACATTGAAAAACAACAACAACCTCAACATTGAAAAACACCAACAAATTCAAAAACAACCTCAACATTGAAAAACAACAACAACCTCAACATTGAAAAACAAAAAACAACCTCAACATTGAAAAACACCAACAAATTCAACAACCTCAACATTGAAAAACAACAACAACCTCAACATTGAAAAACACCAACAAATTCAAAAACAACCTCAACATTGAAAAACAACAACAACCTCAACATTGAAAAACAACAACAACCTCAAAATTGAAAAACACCAACAAATTCCACAACAACCTCAACATTGAAAAACAACAACAACCTCAACATTGAAAAACACCAACAAATTCAACAACAACTTCAACATTGAAAAAAACCAACAAATTCAACAACAACCTCGACATTGAAAAACACCAACAAATTCAACAACAACCTCAACATTGAAAAACACCAACAAATTCAAAAACAACCTCAACATTGAAAAACAACAACAACCTCAACATTGAAAAACAACAACAACCTCAAAATTGAAAAACACCAACAAATTCCACAACAACCTCAACATTGAAAAACAACAACAACCTCAACATTGAAAAACACCAACAAATTCAACAACTACCTCAGCATTGAAAAACACCAACAAATTCAACAACAACCTCAACATTGAAAAACAACAACAACCTCAACATTGAAAAACAACAACAACCTCAACATTGAAAAACACCAACAAATTCAACAACAACCTCAACATTGAAAAACAACAACAACCTCAACATTGAAAAACACCAACAAATTCAACAACAACTTCAACATTGAAAAACACCAACAATTTCAACAACAACCTCGAAATTGAAAAACACCAACATATTCAACAACAACCTCAACATTGAAAAACAACAACAACCTCAACATTGAAAAACACCAACAAATTCAACAACCTCAACATTGAAAAACAACAACAACCTCAACATTGAAAAACACCAACAAATTCAAAAACAACCTCAACATTGAAAAACAACAACAACCTCAACATTGAAAAACAAAAAACAACCTCAACATCGAAAAACACCAACAAATTCAACAAGCTCAACATTGAAAAACAACAACAACCTCAACATTGAAAAACACCAACAAATTCAAAAACAACCTCAACATTGAAAAACAACAACAACCTCAACATTGAAAAACAACAACAACCTCAAAATTGAAAAACACCAACAAATTCCACAACAACCTCAACATTGAAAAACAACAACAACCTCAACATTGAAAAACACCAACAAATTCAAAAACAACTTCAACATTGAAAAAAACCAACAAATTCAACAACAACCTCGACATTGAAAAACACCAACAAATTCAACAACAACCTCAACATTGAAAAACACCAACAAATTCAAGAACAACCTCGACATTGAAAAACACCATCAAATTCAACAACGTCCTCAACATTGAAAAACAACAACAACCTCAACATTGAAAAACACAAACAAATTCAACAACAACCTCAATATTGAAAAACAACAACAACCTCAACATTGAAAAACACCAACAAATTCAACAACAACCTCAACATTGAAAAACAACATCAACCTCAACATTGAAAAACACCAACAAATTCAACAACAACCTCAACAATGAAAAACACCAACAAATTGAACAACAACCTCAACAATGAAAAACACCAACAAATTCAACAACAACTTCAACATTGAAAAACACCAACAAATTCAAGAACAACCTCGACATTGAAAAACACCAACAAATTCAACAAGAACCTCAACATTGAAAAACTACAAAAACCTCAACATTGAAAAGCACCAACAAATACAACAACAACCTCAACATTGAAAAACAACAACAACCGCAAATTTGAAAAACACCAACAAATTCAACAACAACCTCAACATCGAAAAAAAAACAACCTCAACATTGAAAAACAACAACAACCTCAACATTGAAAAACACCAACAAATTCAACAACAACCTCAACATTGAAAAACAACAACAACCTCAACATTGAAAAACACCAACAAATTCAACAACAACTTCAACATTGAAGAAAACCAACAAATTCAACAACAACCTCGAAATTGAAAAACACCAACAAATTCAACAACAACCTCAACTTTGAAAAACAACAACAACCTCAACATTGAAAAACACCAACAAATTCAACAACAACCTCAACATTGAAAAACAACAACAACCTCAACATTGAAAAACACCAACAAATTCAACAACAACCTCAACAATGAAAAACACCAACAAATTCAACAACAACCTCAACATGGAAAAGCACCAACGAATTTAACAACAACCTCAACTTTGAAAAACAACAACAACCTCAACATGGAAAAACACCAACAAATTCAACAACAACCTCAACATTGAAAAACATCAACAACTTCAAAATTGAAAAACACCAACAAATTCAACAACAACCTCAACATTTAAAGACAACAACAACCTCAACATTGAAAAACACCAACAAATTCAACAACCTCAACATTGAAAAACAACAACAACCTCAACATTGAAAAACACCAACAAATTCAACAACCTCAACATTGAAAAACAACAACAACCTCAACATTGAAAAACAACAACAACCACAACATTGAAAAACACCAACAAATTCAACAACAACTTCAACATTGAAAAAACCAACAAATTCAGCAACAACCTCGACATTGAAAAACACCAACAATTTCAACAACAACCTCAACATTGAAAAACACCAACAAATTCAGCAACAACCACAACATTTAAAAACGCCAACAAATTCAACAACGACCTCAACATTGTAAAACACCAACAAATTCAACAACAACCTCAACATTGAAAAACACCAACAAATTCAACAACAACCTCAACATTGAAAAACACCAACAAATTCAACAACAACCTCAACATTGAAAAAGACCAACAAATTCAACAACAACCTCAACATTGAAAAACAACAACAACCTCAACATTGAAAAACACCAACAAATTCAACAAAAACTTCAACATTGAAGAAAACCAACAAATTCAACAACAACCTCGAAATTGAAAAACACCAACAAATTCAACAACAACCTCAACTTTGAAAAACAACAACAACCTCAACATTGAAAAACACCAACAAATTCAACAACAACCTCAACATTGAAAAACAACAACAACCTCAACATTGAAAAACACCAACAAATTCAACAACAACCTCAACAATGAAAAACACCAACAAATTCAACAACAACCTCAACATGGAAAAGCACCAACGAATTTAACAACAACCTCAACTTTGAAAAACAACAACAACCTCAACATGGAAAAACACCAACAAATTCAACAACAACCTCAACATTGAAAAACATCAACAACTTCAAAACTGAAAAACACCAACAAATTCAACAACAACCTCAACATTTAAAGACAACAACAACCTCAACATTGAAAAACACCAACAAATTCAACAACAACCTCAACAATGAAAAACACCAACAAATTCAACAACAACCTCAACATTGAAAAACAACAACAACCTCAACATTGAAAAACACCAACAAATTCAACAACCTCAACATTGAAAAACAACAACAACCTCAACATTGAAAAACACCAACAAATTCAAAAACAACCTCAACATTGAAAAACAACAACAACCTCAACATTGAAAAACAAAAAACAACCTCAACATTGAAAAACACCAACAAATTCAACAAGCTCAACATTGATAAACAACAACAACCTCAACATTGAAAAACACCAACAAATTCAAAAACAACCTCAACATTGAAAAACAACAACAACCTCAACATTGAAAAACAACAACAACCTCAAAATTGAAAAACACCAACAAATTCCACAACAACCTCAACATTGAAAAACAACAACAACCTCAACATTGAAAAACACCAACAAATTCAAAAACAACTTCAACATTGAAAAAAACCAACAAATTCAACAACAACCTCGACATTGAAAAACACCAACAAATTCAACAACAACCTCAACATTGAAAAACACCAACAAATTCAAGAACAACCTCGACATTGAAAAACACCATCAAATTCAACAACGTCCTCAACATTGAAAAACAACAACAACCTCAACATTGAAAAACACAAACAAATTCAACAACAACCTCAATATTGAAAAACAACAACAACCTCAACATTGAAAAACACCAACAAATTCAACAACAACCTCAACATTGAAAAACAACATCAACCTCAACATTGAAAAACACCAACAAATTCAACAACAACCTCAACAATGAAAAACACCAACAAATTGAACAACAACCTCAACAATGAAAAACACCAACAAATTCAACAACAACTTCAACATTGAAAAACACCAACAAATTCAAGAACAACCTCGACATTGAAAAACACCAACAAATTCAACAAGAACCTCAACATTGAAAAACTACAAAAACCTCAACATTGAAAAGCACCAACAAATACAACAACAACCTCAACATTGAAAAACAACAACAACCGCAAATTTGAAAAACACCAACAAATTCAACAACAACCTCAACATCGAAAAAAAAACAACCTCAACATTGAAAAACAACAACAACCTCAACATTGAAAAACACCAACAAATTCAACAACAACCTCAACATTGAAAAACAACAACAACCTCAACATTGAAAAACACCAACAAATTCAACAACAACTTCAACATTGAAGAAAACCAACAAATTCAACAACAACCTCGAAATTGAAAAACACCAACAAATTCAACAACAACCTCAACTTTGAAAAACAACAACAACCTCAACATTGAAAAACACCAACAAATTCAACAACAACCTCAACATTGAAAAACAACAACAACCTCAACATTGAAAAACACCAACAAATTCAACAACAACCTCAACAATGAAAAACACCAACAAATTCAACAACAACCTCAACATGGAAAAGCACCAACGAATTTAACAACAACCTCAACTTTGAAAAACAACAACAACCTCAACATGGAAAAACACCAACAAATTCAACAACAACCTCAACATTGAAAAACATCAACAACTTCAAAATTGAAAAACACCAACAAATTCAACAACAACCTCAACATTTAAAGACAACAACAACCTCAACATTGAAAAACACCAACAAATTCAACAACAACCTCAACATTGAAAAACAACAACAACCTCAACATTGAAAAACACCAACAAATTCAACAACCTCAACATTGAAAAACAACAACAACCTCAACATTGAAAAACAACAACAACCACAACATTGAAAAACACCAACAAATTCAACAACAACTTCAACATTGAAAAAACCAACAAATTCAGCAACAACCTCGACATTGAAAAACACCAACAATTTCAACAACAACCTCAACATTGAAAAACACCAACAAATTCAGCAACAACCACAACATTTAAAAACGCCAACAAATTCAACAACGACCTCAACATTGTAAAACACCAACAAATTCAACAACAACCTCAACATTGAAAAACACCAACAAATTCAACAACAACCTCAACATTGAAAAACACCAACAAATTCAACAACAACCTCAACATTGAAAAAGACCAACAAATTCAACAACAACCTCAACATTGAAAAACAACAACAACCTCAACATTGAAAAACACCAACAAATTCAACAAAAACTTCAACATTGAAGAAAACCAACAAATTCAACAACAACCTCGAAATTGAAAAACACCAACAAATTCAACAACAACCTCAACTTTGAAAAACAACAACAACCTCAACATTGAAAAACACCAACAAATTCAACAACAACCTCAACATTGAAAAACAACAACAACCTCAACATTGAAAAACACCAACAAATTCAACAACAACCTCAACAATGAAAAACACCAACAAATTCAACAACAACCTCAACATGGAAAAGCACCAACGAATTTAACAACAACCTCAACTTTGAAAAACAACAACAACCTCAACATGGAAAAACACCAACAAATTCAACAACAACCTCAACATTGAAAAACATCAACAACTTCAAAACTGAAAAACACCAACAAATTCAACAACAACCTCAACATTTAAAGACAACAACAACCTCAACATTGAAAAACACCAACAAATTCAACAACAACCTCAACAATGAAAAACACCAACAAATTCAACAACAACTTCAACATTGAAAAACACCAACAAATTCAACAACAACCTCGACATTGAAAAACACCAACAAATTCAACAACAACCTCAACATTGAAAAACTACAACAACCTCAACATTGAAAAGCACCAACAAATACAATAAACCTCAACATTGAAAAACAACAACAACCTCAACATTGAAAAACACCAACAAATTCAACAACAACCTCAACATCGAAAAACAACAACAACCTCAACATTGAAAAACAACAACAACCTCAACATTGAAAAACACCAACAAATTCAACAACAACCTCAACATTGAAAAACAACAACAACCTCAACATTGAAAAACACCAACAAATTCAACAACAACTTCAACATTGAAAAACACCAACAAATTGAACAACAACCTCGAAATTGAAAAACACCAACACATTCAACAACCTCAACATTGAAAAACAACAACAACCTCAACATTGAAAAACACCAACAAATTCAACAACAACCTCAACATTGAAAAACAACAACAACCTCAACATTGAAAAAAACCAACAAATTCAACAACAACCTCAACATTGAAAAACACCAACAAATTTAACAACAACCTCAACATTGAAAAACAACAACAACCTCAACATGTAAAAACACCAAAAATTCAACAACAACCTCAACATTTAAAAACAACAACAACCTCAGCATTGAAAAACACCAACAAATTCAACAACAACCTCAACATTGAAAAACACATCCAAATTCAACAACAACTTCAACATTGAAAAACACCAACAAATTCAACAACAACCTCGACATTGAAAAACACCAACAAATTCAACAACAACCTCAACATTGAAAAACTACAACAACCTCAACATTGAAAAACACCAACAAATACAACAACAACCTCAACATTGAAAAACAACAACAACCTCAACATTGAAAAACAGCAACAAATTCAACAACTACCTCAGCATTGAAAAACACCAACAAATTCAACAACAACCTCAACATTGAAAAACAACAACAACCTCAACATTGAAAAACAACAACAACCTCAACATTGAAAAACACCAACAAATTCAACAACAACCTCAACATTGAAAAACAACAACAACCTCAACATTGAAAAACACCAACAAATTCAACAACAACTTCAACATTGAAAAACACCAACAATTTCAACAACAACCTCGAAATTGAAAAACACCAACATATTCAACAACAACCTCAACATTGAAAAACAACAACAACCTCAACATTGAAAAACACCAACAAATTCAACAACCTCAACATTGAAAAACAACAACAACCTCAACATTGAAAAACACCAACAAATTCAAAAACAACCTCAACATTGAAAAACAACAACAACCTCAACATTGAAAAACAAAAAACAACCTCAACATTGAAAAACACCAACAAATTCAACAACCTCAACATTGAAAAACAACAACAACCTCAACATTGAAAAACACCAACAAATTCAAAAACAACCTCAACATTGAAAAACAACAACAACCTCAACATTGAAAAACAACAACAACCTCAAAATTGAAAAACACCAACAAATTCCACAACAACCTCAACATTGAAAAACAACAACAACCTCAACATTGAAAAACACCAACAAATTCAACAACAACTTCAACATTGAAAAAAACCAACAAATTCAACAACAACCTCGACATTGAAAAACACCAACAAATTCAACAACAACCTCAACATTGAAAAACACCAACAAATTCAAGAACAACCTCGACATTGAAAAACACCATCAAATTCAACAACGTCCTCAACATTGAAAAACAACAACAACCTCAACATTGAAAAACACAAACAAATTCAACAACAACCTCAATATTGAAAAACAACAACAACCTCAACATTGAAAAACACCAACAAATTCAACAACAACCTCAACATTGAAAAACAACATCAACCTCAACATTGAAAAACACCAACAAATTCAACAACAACCTCAACAATGAAAAACACCAACAAATTGAACAACAACCTCAACAATGAAAAACACCAACAAATTCAACAACAACTTCAACATTGAAAAACACCAACCAATTCAAGAACAACCTCGACTTTGAAAAACACCAACAAATTCAACAAGAACCTCAACATTGAAAAACTACAACAACCTCAACATTGAAAAGCACCAACAAATACAACAACAACCTCAACATTGAAAAACAACAACAACCGCAAATTTGAAAAACACCAACAAATTCAACAACAACCTCAACATCGAAAAAAAAACAACCTCAACATTGAAAAACAACAACAACCTCAACATTGAAAAACACCAACAAATTCAACAACAACCTCAACATTGAAAAACAACAACAACCTCAACATTGAAAAAAACCAACAAATTCAACAACAACCTCAACATTGAAAAACACCAACAAATTTAACAACAACCTCAACATTGAAAAACAACAACAACCTCAACATGTAAAAACACCAAAAATTCAACAACAACCTCAACATTGAAAAACACCAACAAATTCAACAACCTCAACATTGAAAAACAACAACAACCTCAACATTGAAAAACAACAACAACCACAACATTGAAAAACACCAACAAATTCAACAACAACTTCAACATTGAAAAAACCAACAAATTCAGCAACAACCTCGACATTGAAAAACACCAACAATTTCAACAACAACCTCAACATTGAAAAACACCAACAAATTCAGCAACAACCACAACATTTAAAAACGCCAACAAATTCAACAACGACCTCAACATTGTAAAACACCAACAAATTCAACAACAACCTCAACATTGAAAAACACCAACAAATTCAACAACAACCTCAACATTGAAAAACACCAACAAATTCAACAACAACCTCAACATTGAAAAAGACCAACAAATTCAACAACAACCTCAACATTGAAAAACAACAACAACCTCAACATTGAAAAACACCAACAAATTCAACAAAAACTTCAACATTGAAGAAAACCAACAAATTCAACAACAACCTCGAAATTGAAAAACACCAACAAATTCAACAACAACCTCAACTTTGAAAAACAACAACAACCTCAACATTGAAAAACACCAACAAATTCAACAACAACCTCAACATTGAAAAACAACAACAACCTCAACATTGAAAAACACCAACAAATTCAACAATAACCTCAACAATGAAAAACACCAACAAATTCAACAACAACCTCAACATGGAAAAGCACCAACGAATTTAACAACAACCTCAACTTTGAAAAACAACAACAACCTCAACATGGAAAAACACCAACAAATTCAACAACAACCTCAACATTGAAAAACATCAACAACTTCAAAACTGAAAAACACCAACAAATTCAACAACAACCTCAACATTTAAAGACAACAACAACCTCAACATTGAAAAACACCAACAAATTCAACAACAACCTCAACAATGAAAAACACCAACAAATTCAACAACAACTTCAACATTGAAAAACACCAACAAATTCAACAACAACCTCGACATTGAAAAACACCAACAAATTCAACAACAACCTCAACATTGAAAAACTACAACAACCTCAACATTGAAAAGCACCAACAAATACAATAAACCTCAACATTGAAAAACAACAACAACCTCAACATTGAAAAACACCAACAAATTCAACAACAACCTCAACATCGAAAAACAACAACAACCTCAACATTGAAAAACAACAACAACCTCAACATTGAAAAACACCAACAAATTCAACAACAACCTCAACATTGAAAAACAACAACAACCTCAACATTGAAAAACACCAACAAATTCAACAACAACTTCAACATTGAAAAACACCAACAAATTGAACAACAACCTCGAAATTGAAAAACACCAACACATTCAACAACCTCAACATTGAAAAACAACAACAACCTCAACATTGAAAAACACCAACAAATTCAACAACAACCTCAACATTGAAAAACAACAACAACCTCAACATTGAAAAAAACCAACAAATTCAACAACAACCTCAACATTGAAAAACACCAACAAATTTAACAACAACCTCAACATTGAAAAACAACAACAACCTCAACATGTAAAAACACCAAAAATTCAACAACAACCTCAACATTTAAAAACAACAACAACCTCAGCATTGAAAAACACCAACAAATTCAACAACAACCTCAACATTGAAAAACACATCCAAATTCAACAACAACTTCAACATTGAAAAACACCAACAAATTCAACAACAACCTCGACATTGAAAAACACCAACAAATTCAACAACAACCTCAACATTGAAAAACTACAACAACCTCAACATTGAAAAACACCAACAAATACAACAACAACCTCAACATTGAAAAACAACAACAACCTCAACATTGAAAAACAGCAACAAATTCAACAACTACCTCAGCATTGAAAAACACCAACAAATTCAACAACAACCTCAACATTGAAAAACAACAACAACCTCAACATTGAAAAACAACAACAACCTCAACATTGAAAAACACCAACAAATTCAACAACAACCTCAACATTGAAAAACAACAACAACCTCAACATTGAAAAACACCAACAAATTCAACAACAACTTCAACATTGAAAAACACCAACAATTTCAACAACAACCTCGAAATTGAAAAACACCAACATATTCAACAACAACCTCAACATTGAAAAACAACAACAACCTCAACATTGAAAAACACCAACAAATTCAACAACCTCAACATTGAAAAACAACAACAACCTCAACATTGAAAAACACCAACAAATTCAAAAACAACCTCAACATTGAAAAACAACAACAACCTCAACATTGAAAAACAAAAAACAACCTCAACATTGAAAAACACCAACAAATTCAACAACCTCAACATTGAAAAACAACAACAACCTCAACATTGAAAAACACCAACAAATTCAAAAACAACCTCAACATTGAAAAACAACAACAACCTCAACATTGAAAAACAACAACAACCTCAAAATTGAAAAACACCAACAAATTCCACAACAACCTCAACATTGAAAAACAACAACAACCTCAACATTGAAAAACACCAACAAATTCAACAACAACTTCAACATTGAAAAAAACCAACAAATTCAACAACAACCTCGACATTGAAAAACACCAACAAATTCAACAACAACCTCAACATTGAAAAACACCAACAAATTCAAGAACAACCTCGACATTGAAAAACACCATCAAATTCAACAACGTCCTCAACATTGAAAAACAACAACAACCTCAACATTGAAAAACACAAACAAATTCAACAACAACCTCAATATTGAAAAACAACAACAACCTCAACATTGAAAAACACCAACAAATTCAACAACAACCTCAACATTGAAAAACAACATCAACCTCAACATTGAAAAACACCAACAAATTCAACAACAACCTCAACAATGAAAAACACCAACAAATTGAACAACAACCTCAACAATGAAAAACACCAACAAATTCAACAACAACTTCAACATTGAAAAACACCAACAAATTCAAGAACAACCTCGACATTGAAAAACACCAACAAATTCAACAAGAACCTCAACATTGAAAAACTACAACAACCTCAACATTGAAAAGCACCAACAAATACAACAACAACCTCAACATTGAAAAACAACAACAACCGCAAATTTGAAAAACACCAACAAATTCAACAACAACCTCAACATCGAAAAAAAAACAACCTCAACATTGAAAAACAACAACAACCTCAACATTGAAAAACACCAACAAATTCAACAACAACCTCAACATTGAAAAACAACAACAACCTCAACATTGAAAAACACCAACAAATTCAGCAACAACTTCAACATTGAAAAACACCAACAAATTCAACAACAACCTCGAAATTGAAAAACACCAACAAATTCAACAACTGCAACATTGAAAAACAACAACAACCTCAACATTGAAAAACACCAACAAATTCAACAACAACCTCAACATTTAAAAACAACAACAACCTCAACATTGAAAAACACCAACAAATTCAACAACAACCTCAACATTGAAAAACACATCCAAATTCAACAACAACTTCAACATTGAAAAACACCAACAAATTCAACAACAACCTCGACATTGAAAAACACCAACAAATTCAACAACAACCTCAACATTGAAAAACTACAACAACCTCAACATTGAAAAACACCAACAAATACAACAACAACCTCAACATTGTAAAACACCAACAAATTCAACAACAACCTCAACATTGAAAAACACCAACAAATTCAACAACAACCTCAACATTGAAAAACACCAACAAATTCAACAACAACCTCAACATTGAAAAAGACCAACAAATTCAACAACAACCTCAACATTGAAAAACAACAACAACCTCAACATTGAAAAACACCAACAAATTCAACAAAAACTTCAACATTGAAGAAAACCAACAAATTCAACAACAACCTCGAAATTGAAAAACACCAACAAATTCAACAACAACCTCAACTTTGAAAAACAACAACAACCTCAACATTGAAAAACACCAACAAATTCAACAACAACCTCAACATTGAAAAACAACAACAACCTCAACATTGAAAAACACCAACAAATTCAACAACAACCTCAACAATGAAAAACACCAACAAATTCAACAACAACCTCAACATGGAAAAGCACCAACGAATTTAACAACAACCTCAACTTTGAAAAACAACAACAACCTCAACATGGAAAAACACCAACAAATTCAACAACAACCTCAACATTGAAAAACATCAACAACTTCAAAACTGAAAAACACCAACAAATTCAACAACAACCTCAACATTTAAATTCAACAACAACCTCAACATTGAAAAACACCAACAAATTCAACAACAACCTCAACAATGAAAAACACCAACAAATTCAACAACAACTTCAACATTGAAAAACACCAACAAATTCAACAACAACCTCGACATTGAAAAACACCAACAAATTCAACAACAACCTCAACATTGAAAAACTACAACAACCTCAACATTGAAAAGCACCAACAAATACAATAAACCTCAACATTGAAAAACAACAACAACCTCAACATTGAAAAACACCAACAAATTCAACAACAACCTCAACATCGAAAAACAACAACAACCTCAACATTGAAAAACAACAACAACCTCAACATTGAAAAACACCAACAAATTCAACAACAACCTCAACATTGAAAAACAACAACAACCTCAACATTGAAAAACACCAACAAATTCAACAACAACTTCAACATTGAAAAACACCAACAAATTGAACAACAACCTCGAAATTGAAAAACACCAACACATTCAACAACCTCAACATTGAAAAACAACAACAACCTCAACATTGAAAAACACCAACAAATTCAACAACAACCTCAACATTGAAAAACAACAACAACCTCAACATTGAAAAAAACCAACAAATTCAACAACAACCTCAACATTGAAAAACACCAACAAATTTAACAACAACCTCAACATTGAAAAACAACAACAACCTCAACATGTAAAAACACCAAAAATTCAACAACAACCTCAACATTTAAAAACAACAACAACCTCAGCATTGAAAAACACCAACAAATTCAACAACAACCTCAACATTGAAAAACACATCCAAATTCAACAACAACTTCAACATTGAAAAACACCAACAAATTCAACAACAACCTCGACATTGAAAAACACCAACAAATTCAACAACAACCTCAACATTGAAAAACTACAACAACCTCAACATTGAAAAACACCAACAAATACAACAACAACCTCAACATTGAAAAACAACAACAACCTCAACATTGAAAAACAGCAACAAATTCAACAACTACCTCAGCATTGAAAAACACCAACAAATTCAACAACAACCTCAACATTGAAAAACAACAACAACCTCAACATTGAAAAACAACAACAACCTCAACATTGAAAAACACCAACAAATTCAACAACAACCTCAACATTGAAAAACAACAACAACCTCAACATTGAAAAACACCAACAAATTCAACAACAACTTCAACATTGAAAAACACCAACAATTTCAACAACAACCTCGAAATTGAAAAACACCAACATATTCAACAACAACCTCAACATTGAAAAACAACAACAACCTCAACATTGAAAAACACCAACAAATTCAACAACCTCAACATTGAAAAACAACAACAACCTCAACATTGAAAAACACCAACAAATTCAAAAACAACCTCAACATTGAAAAACAACAACAACCTCAACATTGAAAAACAAAAAACAACCTCAACATTGAAAAACACCAACAAATTCAACAACCTCAACATTGAAAAACAACAACAACCTCAACATTGAAAAACACCAACAAATTCAAAAACAACCTCAACATTGAAAAACAACAACAACCTCAACATTGAAAAACAACAACAACCTCAAAATTGAAAAACACCAACAAATTCCACAACAACCTCAACATTGAAAAACAACAACAACCTCAACATTGAAAAACACCAACAAATTCAACAACAACTTCAACATTGAAAAAAACCAACAAATTCAACAACAACCTCGACATTGAAAAACACCAACAAATTCAACAACAACCTCAACATTGAAAAACACCAACAAATTCAAGAACAACCTCGACATTGAAAAACACCATCAAATTCAACAACGTCCTCAACATTGAAAAACAACAACAACCTCAACATTGAAAAACACAAACAAATTCAACAACAACCTCAATATTGAAAAACAACAACAACCTCAACATTGAAAAACACCAACAAATTCAACAACAACCTCAACATTGAAAAACAACATCAACCTCAACATTGAAAAACACCAACAAATTCAACAACAACCTCAACAATGAAAAACACCAACAAATTGAACAACAACCTCAACAATGAAAAACACCAACAAATTCAACAACAACTTCAACATTGAAAAACACCAACAAATTCAAGAACAACCTCGACATTGAAAAACACCAACAAATTCAACAAGAACCTCAACATTGAAAAACTACAACAACCTCAACATTGAAAAGCACCAACAAATACAACAACAACCTCAACATTGAAAAACAACAACAACCGCAAATTTGAAAAACACCAACAAATTCAACAACAACCTCAACATCGAAAAAAAAACAACCTCAACATTGAAAAACAACAACAACCTCAACATTGAAAAACACCAACAAATTCAACAACAACCTCAACATTGAAAAACAACAACAACCTCAACATTGAAAAACACCAACAAATTCAACAACAACTTCAACATTGAAAAACACCAACAAATTCAACAACAACCTCGAAATTGAAAAACACCAACAAATTCAACAACTGCAACATTGAAAAACAACAACAACCTCAACATTGAAAAACACCAACAAATTCAACAACAACCTCAACATTTAAAAACAACAACAACCTCAACATTGAAAAACACCAACAAATTCAACAACAACCTCAACATTGAAAAACACATCCAAATTCAACAACAACTTCAACATTGAAAAACACCAACAAATTCAACAACAACCTCGACATTGAAAAACACCAACAAATTCAACAACAACCTCAACATTGAAAAACTACAACAACCTCAACATTGAAAAACACCAACAAATACAACAACAACCTCAACATTGAAAAACAACAACAACCTCAACATTGAAAAACAGCAACAAATTCAACAACAACCTCAGCATTGAAAAACACCAACAAATTCAACAACAACCTCAACATTGAAAAACAACAACAACCTCAACATTGAAAAACAACAACAACCTCAACACTGAAAAACACCAACAAATTCAACAACAACCTCAACATTGAAAAACAACAACAACCTCAACATTGAAAAACACCAACAAATTCAACAACAACTTCAACATTGAAAAACACCAACAATTTCAACAACAACCTCGAAATTGAAAAACACCAACAAACTCAACAACAACCTCAACATTGAAAAACAACAACAACCTCAACATTGAAAAACACCAACAAATTCAAAAACAACCTCAACATTGAAAAACAACAACAACCTCAACATTGAAAAACAAAAAACAGCCTCAACATTGAAAAACACCAACAAATTCAACAACCTCAACATTGAAAAACAACAACAACCTCAACATTGAAAAACACCAACAAATTCAAAAACAACCTCAACATTGAAAAACAACAACAACCTCAACATTGAAAAACAACAACAACCTCAAAATTGAAAAACACCAACAAATTCCACAACAACCTCAACATTGAAAAACAACAACAACCTCAACATTGAAAAACACCAACAAATTCAACAACAACTTCAACATTGAAAAAAACCAACAAATTCAACAACAACCTCGACATTGAAAAACACCAACAAATTCAACAACAACCTCAACATTGAAAAACACCAACAAATTCAACAACAACCTCAACATTTAAAAACGCCAACAAATTCAACAACGACCTCAACATTGTAAAACACCAACAAATTCAACAACAACCTCAACATTGAAAAACAACAACAAATTCAACAACAACCTCGAAATTGAAAAACACCAACAAATTCAACAACAACCTCAACGTTGAAAAACAACAACAACCTCAACATTGAAAAACGCCAACAAATTCAACAACAACTTCAACGTTGAAAAACACCAACAAATTCAACAACAACCTCGACATTGAAAAACACCATCAAATTCAACAACGACCTCAACATTGAAAAACAACAACAACCTCAACATTGAAAAACACAAACAAATTCAACAACAACCTCAATATTGAAAAACAACAACAACCTCAACATTGAAAAACACCAACAAATTCAACAACAACCTCAACATTGAAAAACAACATCAACCTCAACATTGAAAAACACCAACAAATTCAACAACAACCTCAACAATGAAAAACACCAACAAATTCAACAACAACCTCAACAATGAAAAACACCAACAAATTCAACAACAACTTCGACATTGAAAAACACCAGCAAATTCAAGAACAACCTCGACATTGAAAAACACCAACAAATTCAACAAGAACCTCAACATTGAAAAACTACAACAACCTCAACATTGAAAAGCACCAACAAATACAACAACAACCTCAACATTGAAAAACAACAACAACCTCAAATTTGAAAAACACCAACAAATTCAACAACAACCTCAACATCGAAAAAAAACAACAACCTCAACATTGAAAAACAACAACAACCTCAACATTGAAAAACACCAACAAATTCAACAACAACCTCAACATTGAAAAACAACAACAACCTCAACATTGAAAAACACCAACAAATTCAACAACAACTTCAACATTGAAAAACACCAACAAATTCAACAACAACCTCGAAATTGAAAAACACCAACAAATTCAACAACTGCAACATTGAAAAACAACAACAACCTCAACATTGAAAAACACCAACAAATTCAACAACAACCTCAACATTGAAAAACACATCCAAATTCAACAACAACTTCAACATTGAAAAACACCAACAAATTCAACAACAACCTCGACATTGAAAAACACCAACAAATTCAACAACAACCTCAACATTGAAAAACTACAACAACCTCAACATTGAAAAACACCAACAAATACAACAACAACCTCAACATTGAAAAACAACAACAACCTCAACATTGAAAAACAGCAACAAATTCAACAACAACCTCAGCATTGAAAAACACCAACAAATTCAACAACAACCTCAACATTGAAAAACAACAACAACCTCAACATTGAAAAACAACAACCTCAACATTGAAAAACACCAACAAATTCAACAACAACCTCAACATTGAAAAACAACAACAACCTCAACATTGAAAAACACCAACAAATTCAAGAACAACCTCGACATTGAAGAACACCAACAAATTCAACAAGAACCTCAACATTGAAAAACTACAACAACCTCAACATTGAAAAGCACCAACAAATACAACAACAACCTCAACATTGAAAAACAACAACAACCTCAAATTTGAAAAACACCAACAAATTCAACAACAACCTCAACATCGAAAAACAACAACAACCTCAACATTGAAAAACAACAACAACCTCAACATTGAAAAACACCAACAAATTCAACAACAACCTCAACATTGAAAAACAACAACAACCTCAACATTGAAAAACACCAACAAATTCAACAACAACTTCAACATTGAAAAACACCAACAAATTCAACAACAACCTCGAAATTGAAAAACACCAACAAATTCAACAACTTCAACATTGAAAAACAACAACAACCTCAACATTGAAAAACACCAACAAATTCAACAACAACCTCAACATTGAAAAACAACAACAACCTCAACATTCAAAAACACCAACAAATTCAACAACAACCTCAACATTGAAAAACACCAACAAATTTAACAACAACCTCAACATTGAGAAACAACAACAACCTCAACATGTAAAAACACCAACAAATTCAACAACAACCTCAACATTTAAAAACAACAACAACCTCAACATTGAAAAACACCAACAAATTCAACAACAACCTCAACATTGAAAAACACATCCAAATTCAACAACAACTTCAACATTGAAAAACACCAACAAATTCAACAACAACCTCGACGTTGAAAAACACCAACAAATTCAACAACAACCTCAACATTGAAAAACTACAACAACCTCAACATTGAAAAGCACCAACAAATACAACAAACCTCAACATTGAAAAACAACAACAACCTCAACATTGAAAAACACCAACAAATTCAACAACAACCTCAACATCGAAAAACAACTACAACCTCAACATTGAAAAACAACAACAACCTCAACATTGAAAAACACCAACAAATTCAACAACAACCTCAACAGTGAAAAACAACAACAACCTCAACATTGAAAAACACCAACAAATTCAACAACAACTTCAACATTGAAAAACACCAACAAATTCAACAACAACCTCGAAATTGAAAAACACCAACACATTCAACAACCTCAACATTGAAAAACAACAACAACCTCAACATTGAAAAAAATCAACAAATTCAACAACAACCTCAACATTGAAAAACACCAACAAATTTAACAACAACCTCAACATTGAAAAACAACAACAACCTCAACATGTAAAAACACCAAAAATTCAACAACAACCTCAACATTTAAAAACAACAACAACCTCAACATTGAAAAACACCAACAAATTCAACAACAACCTCAATTTTGAAAAACACATCCAAATTCAACAACAACTTCAACATTGAAAAACACCAACAAATTCAACAAAAACCTCGACATTGAAAAACACCAACAAATTCAACAACAACCTCAACATTGAAAAACTACAACAACCTCAACATTGAAAAACACCAACAAATACAACAACAACCTCAACATTGAAAAACAACAACAACCTCAACATTGAAAAACAGCAACAAATTCAACAACAACCTCAGCTTTGAAAAACACCAACAAATTCAACAACAACCTCAACATTGAAAAACAACAACAACCTCAACATTGAAAAACAACAACAACCTCAACATTGAAAAACACCAACAAATTCAACAACAACCTCAACATTGAAAAACAACAACAACCTCAACATTGAAAAACACCAACAAATTCAACAACAACTTCAACATTGAAAAACACCAACAATTTCAACAACAACCTCGAAATTGAAAAACACCAACAAATTCAACAACAACCTCAACATTGAAAAACAACAACAACCTCAACATTGAAAAACACCAACAAATTCAACAACCTCAACATTGAAAAACAACAACAACCTCAACATTGAAAAACACCAACAAATTCAAAAACAACCTCAACATTGAAAAACAACAACAACCTCAACATTGAAAAAGAACAACAACCTCAAAATTGAAAAACACCAACAAATTCCACAACAACCTCAACATTGAAAAACAACAACAACCTCAACATTGAAAAACACCAACAAATTCAACAACAACTTCAACATTGAAAAACACCAACAAATTCAACAACAACCTCGACATTGAAAAACACCAACAAATTCAACAACAACCTCAACATTTAAAAACGCCAACAAATTCAACAACGACCTCAACATTGTAGAACACCAACAAATTCAACAACAACCTCAACATTGAAAAACAACAACAAATTCAACAACAACCTCGAAATTGAAAAACACCAACAAATTCAACAACCTCAACATTGAAAAACAACAACAACCTCAACATTGAAAAAAACCAACAAATTCAACAACAACCTCAACATTGAAAAACACCAACAAATTTAACAACAACCTCAACATTGAAAAACAACAACAACCTCAACATGTAAAAACACCAAAAATTCAACAACAACCTCAACATTTAAAAACAACAACAACCTCAACATTGAAAAACACCAACAAATTCAACAACAACCTCAACATTGAAAAACACATCCAAATTCAACAACAACTTCAACATTGAAAAACACCAACAAATTCAACAACAACCTCGACATTGAAAAACACCAACAAATTCAACAACAACCTCAACATTGAAAAACTACAACAACCTCAACATTGAAAAACACCAACAAATACAACAACAACCTCAACATTGAAAAACAACAACAACCTCAACATTGAAAAACAGCAACAAATTCAACAACAACTTCAGCATTGAAAAACACCAACAAATTCAACAACAACCTCAACATTGAAAAACAACAACAACCTCAACATTGAAAAACAACGACAACCTCAACATTGAAAAACACCAACAAATTCAACAACAACCTCAACATTGAAAAACAACAACAACCTCAACATTGAAAAACACCAACAAATTGAACAACAACTTCAGCATTGAAAAACACCAACAATTTCAACAACAACCTCGAAATTGAAAAACACCAACAAATACAACAACAACCTCAACATTGAAAAACAACAACAACCTCAACATTGAAAAACACCAACAAATTCAACAACCTCAACATTGAAAAACAACAACAACCTCAACATTGAAAAACACCAACAAATTCAAAAACAACTTCAACATTGAAAAACAACAACAACCTCAACATTGAAAAACAAAAAACAACCTCAACATTGAAAAACACCAACAAATTCAACAACCTCAACATTGAAAAACAACAACAACCTCAACATTGAAAAACACCAACAAATTCAAAAACAACCTCAACATTGAAAAACAACAACAACCTCAACATTGAAAAACAACAACAACCTCAAAATTGAAAAACACCAACAAATTCCACAACAACCTCAACATTGAAAAACAACAACAACCTCAACATTGAAAAACACCAACAAATTCAACAACAACTTCAACATTGAAAAAAACCAACAAATTCAACAACAACCTCGACATTGAAAAACACCAACAAATTCAACAACAACCTCAACATTGAAAAACACCAACAAATTCAACAACAACCTCAACATTTAAAAACGCCAACAAATTCAACAACGACCTCAACATTGTAAAACACCAACAAATTCAACAACAACCTCAACATTGAAAAACAACAACAAATTCAACAACAACCTCGAAATTGAAAAACACCAACAAATTCAACAACAACCTCAACGTTGAAAAACAACAACAACCTCAACATTGAAAAACGCCAACAAATTCAACAACAACTTCAACGTTGAAAAACACCAACAAATTCAACAACAACCTCGACATTGAAAAACACCATCAGATTCAACAACGACCTCAACATTGAAAAACAACAACAACCTCAACATTGAAAAACACAAACAAATTCAACAACAACCTCAATATTGAAAAATAACAACAACCTCAACATTGAAAAACACCAACAAATTCAACAACAACCTCAACATTGAAAAACAACATCAACCTCAACATTGAAAAACACCAACAAATTCAACAACAACCTCAACAATGAAAAACACCAACAAATTCAACAACAACCTCAACAATGAAAAACACCAACAAATTCAACAACAACTTCAACATTGAAAAACACCAACAAATTCAAGAACAACCTCGACATTGAAAAACACCAACAAATTCAACAAGAACCTCAACATTGAAAAACTACAACAACCTCAACATTGAAAAGCACCAACAAATACAACAACAACCTCAACATTGAAAAACAACAACAACCTCAAATTTGAAAAACACCAACAAATTCAACAACAACCTCAACATCGAAAAAAAAACAACAACCTCAACATTGAAAAACAACAACAACCTCAACATTGAAAAACACCAACAAATTCAACAACAACCTCAACATTGAAAAACAACAACAACCTCAACATTGAAAAACACCAACAAATTCAACAACAACTTCAACATTGAAAAACACCAACAAATTCAACAACAACCTCGAAATTGAAAAACACCAACAAATTCAACAACTGCAACATTGAAAAACAACAACAACCTCAACATTGAAAAACACCAACAAATTCAACAACAACCTCAACATTGAAAAACACATCCAAATTCAACAACAACTTCAACATTGAAAAACACCAACAAATTCAACAACAACCTCGACATTGAAAAACACCAACAAATTCAACAACAACCTCAACATTGAAAAACTACAACAACCTCAACATTGAAAAACACCAACAAATACAACAACAACCTCAACATTGAAAAAAAACAACAACCTCAACATTGAAAAACAGCAGCAAATTCAACAACAACCTCAGCATTGAAAAACACCAACAAATTCAGCAACAACCTCAACATTGAAAAACAACAGCAACCTCAACATTGAAAAACAACAACCTCAACATTGAAAAACACCAACAAATTCAACAACAACCTCAACATTGAAAAACAACAACAACCTCAACATTGAAAAACACCAACAAATTCAAGAACAACCTCGACATTGAAAAACACCAACAAATTCAACAAGAACCTCAACATTGAAAAACTACAACAACCTCAACATTGAAAAGCACCAACAAATACAACAACAACCTCAACATTGAAAAACAACAACAACCTCAAATTTGAAAAACACCAACAAATTCAACAACAACCTCATCATCGAAAAACAACAACAACCTCAACATTGAAAAACAACAACAACCTCAACATTGAAAAACACCTACAAATTCAACAACAACCTCAACATTGAAAAACAACAACAACCTCAACATTGAAAAACACCAACAAATTCAACAACAACTTCAACATTGAAAAACACCAACAAATTCAACAACAACCTCGAAATTGAAAAACACCAACAAATTCAACAACTTCAACATTGAAAAACAACAACAACCTCAACATTGAAAAACACCAACAAATTCAACAACAACCTCAACATTGAAAAACAACAACAACCTCAACATTCAAAAACACCAACAAATTCAACAACAACCTCAACATTGAAAAACACCAACAAATTTAACAACAACCTCAACATTGAGAAACAACAACAACCTCAACATGTAAAAACACCAACAAATTCAACAACAACCTCAACATTTAAAAACAACAACAACCTCAACATTGAAAAACACCAACAAATTCAACAACAACCTCAACATTGAAAAACACATCCAAATTCAACAACAACTTCAACATTGAAAAACACCAACAAATTCAACAACAACCTCGACATTGAAAAACACCAACAAATTCAACAACAACCTCAACATTGAAAAACTACAGCAACCTCAACATTGAAAAACACCAACAAATACAACAACAACCTCAACATTGAAAAACAACAACAACCTCAACATTGAAAAACAGCATCAAATTCAACAACAACCTCAGCATTGAAAAACACCAACAAATTCAACAACATCCTCAACATTGAAAAACAACAACAACCTCAACATTGAAAAACAACAACAACCTCAACATTGAAAAACACCAACAAATTCAACAACAACCTCAACATTGAAAAACAACAACAACCTCAACATTGAAAAACACCAACAAATTCAACAACAACTTCAACATTGAAAAACGCCAACAAATTCAACAACAACCTCGAAATTGAAAATCACCAACAAATTCAACAACAACCTTAACATTGAAGAACAACAACAACCTCAACATTGAAAAACACCAACAAATTCAACAACCTCAACATTGAAAAACAACAACAGCCTCAACATTGAAAAACAACAACAACCACAACATTGAAAAACACCAACAAATTCAACAACAACTTCAACATGGAAAAAACCAACAAATTCAGCAACAACCTCGACATTGAAAAACACCAACAAATTCAACAACAACCTCAACATTGAAAAACACCAACAAATTCAACAACAACCACAACATTTAAAAACGCCAACAAATTCAACAACGACCTCAACATTGTAAAACACCAACAAATTCAACAACAACCTCAACATTGAAAAACACCAACAAATTCAACAACAACCTCAACATTGAAAAACACCAACAAATTCAACAACAACCTCAACATTGAAAAAGACCAACAAATTCAACAACAACCTCAACATTGAAAAACAACAACAACCTCAACATTGAAAAACACCAACAAATTCAACAACAACTTCAACATTGAAGAAAACCAACAAATTCAACAACAACCTCGAAATTGAAAAACACCAACAAATTCAACAACAACCTCAACTTTGAAAAACAACAACAACCTCAACATTGAAAAACACCAACAAATTCAACAACAACCTCAACATTGAAAAACAACAACAACCTCAACATTGAAAAACACCAACAAATTCAACAACAACCTCAACAATGAAAAGCACCAACAAATTCAACAACAACCTCAACATGGAAAAGCACCAACGAATTTAACAACAACCTCAACTTTGAAAAACAACAACAACCTCAACATGGAAAAACACCAACAAATTCAACAACAACCTCAACATTGAAAAACATCAACAACCTCAAATTTGAAAAACACCAACAAATTCAACAACAACCTCATCATCGAAAAACAACAACAACCTCAACATTGAAAAACAACAACAACCTCAACATTGAAAAACACCTACAAATTCAACAACAACCTCAACATTGAAAAACAACAACAACCTCAACATTGAAAAACACCAACAAATTCAACAACAACTTCAACATTGAAAAACACCAACAAATTCAACAACAACCTCGAAATTGAAAAACACCAACAAATTCAACAACTTCAACATTGAAAAACAACAACAACCTCAACATTGAAAAACACCAACAAATTCAACAACAACCTCAACATTGAAAAACAACAACAACCTCAACATTCAATAACACCAACAAATTCAACAACAACCTCAACATTGAAAAACACCAACAAATTTAACAACAACCTCAACATTGAGAAACAACAACAACCTCAACATGTAAAAACACCAAGAAATTCAACAACAACCTCAACATTTAAAAACAACAACAACCTCAACATTGAAAAACACCAACAAATTCAACAACAACCTCAACATTGAAAAACACATCCAAATTCAACAACAACTTCAACATTGAAAAACACCAACAAATTCAACAACAACCTCGACATTGAAAAACACCAACAAATTCAACAACAACCTCAACATTGAAAAACTACAGCAACCTCAACATTGAAAAACACCAACAAATACAACAACAACCTCAACATTGAAAAACAACAACAACCTCAACATTGAAAAACAGCATCAAATTCAACAACAACCTCAGCATTGAAAAACACCAACAAATTCAACAACATCCTCAACATTGAAAAACAACAACAACCTCAACATTGAAAAACAACAACAACCTCAACATTGAAAAACACCAACAAATTCAACAACAACCTCAACATTGAAAAACAACAACAACCTCAACATTGAAAAACACCAACAAATTCAACAACAACTTCAACATTGAAAAACGCCAACAAATTCAACAACAACCTCGAAATTGAAAATCACCAACAAATTCAACAACAACCTTAACATTGAAGAACAACAACAACCTCAACATTGAAAAACACCAACAAATTCAACAACCTCAACATTGAAAAACAACAACAGCCTCAACATTGAAAAACAACAACAACCACAACATTGAAAAACACCAACAAATTCAACAACAACTTCAACATGGAAAAAACCAACAAATTCAGCAACAACCTCGACATTGAAAAACACCAACAAATTCAACAACAACCTCAACATTGAAAAACACCAACAAATTCAACAACAACCACAACATTTAAAAACGCCAACAAATTCAACAACGACCTCAACATTGTAAAACACCAACAAATTCAACAACAACCTCAACATTGAAAAACACCAACAAATTCAACAACAACCTCAACATTGAAAAACACCAACAAATTCAACAACAACCTCAACATTGAAAAAGACCAACAAATTCAACAACAACCTCAACATTGAAAAACAACAACAACCTCAACATTGAAAAACACCAACAAATTCAACAACAACTTCAACATTGAAGAAAACCAACAAATTCAACAACAACCTCGAAATTGAAAAACACCAACAAATTCAACAACAACCTCAACTTTGAAAAACAACAACAACCTCAACATTGAAAAACACCAACAAATTCAACAACAACCTCAACATTGAAAAACAACAACAACCTCAACATTGAAAAACACCAACAAATTCAACAACAACCTCAACAATGAAAAGCACCAACAAATTCAACAACAACCTCAACATGGAAAAGCACCAACGAATTTAACAACAACCTCAACTTTGAAAAACAACAACAACCTCAACATAGAAAAACACCAACAAATTCAACAACAACCTCAACATTGAAAAACATCAACAACTTCAAAATTGAAAAACACCAACAAATTCAACAACAACCTCAACATTTAAAGACAACAACAACCTCAACATTGAAAAACACCAACAAATTCAACAACAACCTCAACAATGAAAAACACCAACAAATTCAACAACAACTTCAACATTGAAAAACACCAACAAATTCAACAACAACCTCGACATTGAAAAACACCAACAAATTCAACAACAACCTCAACATTGAAAAACTACAACAACCTCAACATTGAGAAGCACCAACAAATACAACAAACCTCAACATTGAAAAACAACAACAACCTCAACATTGAAAAACACCAACAAATTCAACAACAACCTCAACATCGAAAAACAACAACAACCTCAACATTGAAAAACAACAATAACCTCAACATTGAAAAACACCAACAAATTCAACAACAACCTCAACATTGAAAAACAACAACAACCTCAACATTGAAAAACACCAACAAATTCAACAACAACTTCAACATTGAAAAACACCAACAAATTCAACACCAACCTCGAAATTGAGAAACACCAACACATTCAACAACCTCAACATTGAAAAACAACAACAACCTCAACATTGAAAAAAACCAACAAATTCAACAACAACCTCAACATTGAAAAACACCAACAAATTTAACAACAACCTCAACATTGAAAAACAACAACAACTTCAACATTGAAAAACACCAACAAATTCAACAACAACCTCAACATTGAAAAACTCCAACAACCTCAACATTGAAAAACACCAACAAATACAACAACAACCTCAACATTGAAAAACAACAACAACCTCAACATTGAAAAACAGCAACAAATTCAACAACAACCTCAGCATTGAAAAACACCAACAAATTCAACAACAACCTCAACATTGAAAAACAACAACAACTTCAACATTGAAAAACAACAACAACCTCAACATTGAAAAACACCAACAAATTCAACAACAACCTCAACATTGAAAAACAACAACAACCTCAACATTGAAAAACAACAACAACCTCAACATTGAAAAACACCAACAAATTCAACAACCTCAACATTGAAAAACAACTACAACCTCAACATTGAAAAACACCAACAAATTCAAAAACAACCTCAACATTGAAAAACAACAACAACCTCAACATTGAAAAACAAAAAACAACCTCAACATTGAAAAACACCAACAAATTCAACAACCTCAACATTGAAAAACAACAACAACCTCAACATTGAAAAACACCAACAAATTCAAAAACAACCTCAACATTGAAAAACAACAACATCCTCAACATTGAAAAACAACAACAACCTCAAAATTGAAAAACACCAACAAATTCCACAACAACCTCAACATTGAAAAACACCAACAAATTCAACAACAACTTCAACATTGAAAAAAACCAACAAATTCAACAACAACCTCGACATTGAAAAACACCAACAAATTCAACAACAACCTCAACATTGAAAAACACCAACAAATTCAACAACAACCTCAACATTTAAAAACGCCAACAAATTCAACAACGACCTCAACATTGTAAAACACCAACAAATTCAACAACAACCTCAACATTGAAAAACAACAACAAATTCAACAACAACCTCGAAATTGAAAAACACCAACAAATTCAACAACAACCTCAACGTTGAAAAACAACAACAACCTCAACATTGAAAAACACCAACAAATTCAACAACAACCACAACATTTAAAAACGCCAACAAATTCAACAACGACCTCAACATTGTAAAACACCAACAAATTCAACAACAACCTCAACATTGAAAAACACCAACAAATTCAACAACAACCTCAACATTGAAAAACACCAACAAATTCAACAACAACCTCAACATTGAAAAAGACCAACAAATTCAACAACAACCTCAACATTGAAAAACAACAACAACCTCAACATTGAAAAACACCAACAAATTCAACAACAACTTCAACATTGAAGAAAACCAACAAATTCAACAACAACCTCGAAATTGAAAAACACCAACAAATTCAACAACAACCTCAACTTTGAAAAACAACAACAACCTCAACATTGAAAAACACCAACAAATTCAACAACAACCTCAACATTGAAAAACAACAACAACCTCAACATTGAAAAACACCAACAAATTCAACAACAACCTCAACAATGAAAAGCACCAACAAATTCAACAACAACCTCAACATGGAAAAGCACCAACGAATTTAACAACAACCTCAACTTTGAAAAACAACAACAACCTCAACATGGAAAAACACCAACAAATTCAACAACAACCTCAACATTGAAAAACATCAACAACTTCAAAATTGAAAAACACCAACAAATTCAACAACAACCTCAACATTTAAAGACAACAACAACCTCAACATTGAAAAACACCAACAAATTCAACAACAACCTCAACAATGAAAAACACCAACAAATTCAACAACAACTTCAACATTGAAAAACACCAACAAATTCAACAACAACCTCGACATTGAAAAACACCAACAAATTCAACAACAACCTCAACATTGAAAAACTACAACAACCTCAACATTGAGAAGCACCAACAAATACAACAAACCTCAACATTGAAAAACAACAACAACCTCAACATTGAAAAACACCAACAAATTCAACAACAACCTCAACATCGAAAAACAACAACAACCTCAACATTGAAAAACAACAATAACCTCAACATTGAAAAACACCAACAAATTCAACAACAACCTCAACATTGAAAAACAACAACAACCTCAACATTGAAAAACACCAACAAATTCAACAACAACTTCAACATTGAAAAACACCAACAAATTCAACACCAACCTCGAAATTGAGAAACACCAACACATTCAACAACCTCAACATTGAAAAACAACAACAACCTCAACATTGAAAAAAACCAACAAATTCAACAACAACCTCAACATTGAAAAACACCAACAAATTTAACAACAACCTCAACATTGAAAAACAACAACAACTTCAACATTGAAAAACACCAACAAATTCAACAACAACCTCAACATTGAAAAACTCCAACAACCTCAACATTGAAAAACACCAACAAATACAACAACAACCTCAACATTGAAAAACAACAACAACCTCAACATTGAAAAACAGCAACAAATTCAACAACAACCTCAGCATTGAAAAACACCAACAAATTCAACAACAACCTCAACATTGAAAAACAACAACAACTTCAACATTGAAAAACAACAACAACCTCAACATTGAAAAACACCAACAAATTCAACAACAACCTCAACATTGAAAAACAACAACAACCTCAACATTGAAAAACAACAACAACCTCAACATTGAAAAACACCAACAAATTCAACAACCTCAACATTGAAAAACAACTACAACCTCAACATTGAAAAACACCAACAAATTCAAAAACAACCTCAACATTGAAAAACAACAACAACCTCAACATTGAAAAACAAAAAACAACCTCAACATTGAAAAACACCAACAAATTCAACAACCTCAACATTGAAAAACAACAACAACCTCAACATTGAAAAACACCAACAAATTCAAAAACAACCTCAACATTGAAAAACAACAACATCCTCAACATTGAAAAACAACAACAACCTCAAAATTGAAAAACACCAACAAATTCCACAACAACCTCAACATTGAAAAACACCAACAAATTCAACAACAACTTCAACATTGAAAAAAACCAACAAATTCAACAACAACCTCGACATTGAAAAACACCAACAAATTCAACAACAACCTCAACATTGAAAAACACCAACAAATTCAACAACAACCTCAACATTTAAAAACGCCAACAAATTCAACAACGACCTCAACATTGTAAAACACCAACAAATTCAACAACAACCTCAACATTGAAAAACAACAACAAATTCAACAACAACCTCGAAATTGAAAAACACCAACAAATTCAACAACAACCTCAACGTTGAAAAACAACAACAACCTCAACATTGAAAAACGCCAACAAATTCAACAACAACTTCAACGTTGAAAAACACCAACAAATTCAACAACAACCTCGACATTGAAAAACACCATCAAATTCAACAACGACCTCAACATTGAAAAACAACAACAACCTCAACATTGAAAAACACAAACAAATTCAACAACAAACTCAATATTGAAAAACAACAACAACCTCAACATTGAAAAACACCAACAAATTCAACAACAACCTCAACATTGAAAAACAACATCAACCTCAACATTGAAAAACACCAACAAATTCAACAACAACCTCAACAATGAAAAACACCAACAAATTCAACAACAACCTCAACAATGAAAAACACCAACAAATTCAACAACAACTTCAACATTGAAAAACACCAACAAATTCAAGAACAACCTCGACATTGAAAAACACCAACAAATTCAACAAGAACCTCAACATTGAAAAACTACAACAACCTCAACATTGAAAAGCACCAACAAATACACCAACAACCTCAACATTGAAAAACAACAACAACCTCAAATTTGAAAAACACCAACAAATTCAACAACAACCTCAACATCGAAAAAAAACAACAACCTCAACATTGAAAAACAACAACAACCTCAACAATGAAAAACACCAAAAAATTCAACAACAACCTCAACATTGAAAAACAACAACAACCTCAACATTGAAAAACACCAACAAATTCAACAACAACTTCAACATTGAAAAACACCAACAAATTCAACAACAACCTCGAAATTGAAAAACACCAACAAATTCAACAACTTCAACATTGAAAAACAACAACAACCTCAACATTGAAAAACACCAACAAATTCAACAACAACCTCAACATTGAAAAACACATCCAAATTCAACAACAACTTCAACATTGAAAAACACCAACAAATTCAACAACAACCTCGACATTGAAAAACACCAACAAATTCAACAACAACCTCAACATTGAAAAACTACAACAACCTCAACATTGAAAAACACCAACAAATACAACAACAACCTCAACATTGAAAAACAACAACAACCTCAACATTGAAAAACAGCAACAAATTCAACAACAACCTCAGCATTGAAAAACACCAACAAATTCAACAACAACCTCAACATTGAAAAACAACAACAACCTCAACATTGAAAAACAACAACAACCTCAACATTGAAAAACACCAACAAATTCAACAACAACCTCAACATTGAAAAACAACAACAATCTCAACATTGAAAAACACCAAGAAATTCAACAACAACTTCAACATTGAAAAACACCAACAATTTCAACAACAACCTCGAAATTGAAAAACACCAACAAATTCAACAACAACCTCAACATTGAAAAACACCAACAAATTTAACAACAACCTCAACATTGAAAAACAACAACAACCTCAACATGTAAAAACACCAACAAATTCAACAACAACCTCAACATTTAAAAACAACAACAACCTCAACATTGAAAAACACCAACAAATTCAACAACAACCTCAACATTGAAAAACACATCCAAATTCAACAACAACTTCAACATTGAAAAACACCAACAAATTCAACAACCACCTCGACATTGAAAAACACCAACAAATTCAACAGCAACCTCAACATTGAAAAACCACAACAACCTCAACATTGAAAAACACCAACAAATACAACAACAACCTCAACATTGAAAAACAACAACAACCTCAACATTGAAAAACAGCAACAAATTCAACAACAAGCTCAGCATTGAAAAACACCAACAAATTCAACAACAACCTCAACATTGAAAAACAACAACAACCTCAACATTGAAAAACAACAACAACCTCAACATTGAAAAACACCAACAAATTCAACAACAACCTCAACATTGAAAAACAACAACAACCTCAACATTGAAAAACACCAACAAAGTCAACAACAACTTCAACATTGAAAAACACCAACAATTTCAACAACAACCTCGAAATTGAAAAACACCAACAAATTGAACAACAACCTCAACATTGAAAAACAACAACAACCTCAACATTGAAAAACACCAACAAATTCAACAACCTCAACATTGAAAAACAACAACAACCTCAACATTGAAAAACACCAACAAATTCAAAAACAACCTCAACATTGAAAAACAACAACAACCTCAACATTGAAAAACAAAAAACAACCTCAACATTGAAAAACACCAACAAATTCAACAACCTCAACATTGAAAAACAACAACAACCTCAACATTGAAAAACACCAACAAATTCAAAAATAACCTCAACATTGAAAAACAACAACAACCTCAACATTGAAAAACAACAACAACCTCAAAATTGAAAAACACCAACAAATTCCACAACAACCTCAACATTGAAAAACAACAACAACCTCAACATTGAAAAACACCAACAAATTCAACAACAACTTCAACATTGAAAAAAACCAACAAATTCAACAACAACCTCGACATTGAAAAACACCAACAAATTCAACAACAACCTCAACATTGAAAAACACCAACAAATTCAACAACAACCTCAACATTTAAAAACGCCAACAAATTCAACAACGACCTCAACATTGTAAAAAACCAACAAATTCAACAACAACCTCAACATTGAAAAACAACAACAAATTCAACAACAACCTCGAAATTGAAAAACACCAACAATTCAACAACAACCTCAACGTTGAAAAACAACAACAACCTCAACATTGAAAAACGCCAACAAATTCAACAACAACTTCAACGTTGAAAAACACCAACAAATTCAACAACAACCTCGACATTGAAAAACACCATCAAATTCAACAACGACCTCAACATTGAAAAACAACAACAACCTCAACATTGAAAAACACAAACAAATTCAACAACAACCTCAATATTGAAAAACAACAACAACCTCAACATTGAAAAACACCAACAAATTCAACAACAACCTCAACATTGAAAAACAACATCAACCTCAACATTGAAAAAAAACCAACAAATTCAACAACAACCTCAACAATGAAAAACACCAACAAATTCAACAACAACCTCAACAATGAAAAACACCAACAAATTCAACAACAACTTCAACATTGAAAAACACCAACAAATTCAAGAACAACCTCGACATTGAAAAACACCAACAAATTCAACAGGAACCTCAACATTGAAAAACTACAACAACCTCAACATTGAAAAACACCAACAAATACAACAACAACCTCAACATTGAAAAACAACAACAACCTCAACATTGAAAAACAGCAACAAATTCAACATCAACCTCAGCATTGAAAAACACCAACAAATTCAACAACAACCTCAACATTGAAAAACAACAACAACCTCAACATTGAAAAACAACAACAACCTCAACATTGAAAAACACCAACAAATTCAACAACAACCTCAACATTGAAAAACAACAACAATCTCAACATTGAAAAACACCAAGAAATTCAACAACAACTTCAACATTGAAAAACACCAACAATTTCAACAACAACATCGAAATTGAAAAACACCAACAAATTCAACAACAACTTCAACATTGAAAAACACCAACAAATTTAACAACAACCTCAACATTGAAAAACACCAACAAATTCAACAACTTCAACATTGAAAAACAACAACAACCTCAACATTGAAAAACACCAACAAATTCAACATCAACCTCAACATTGAAAAACACATCCAAATTCAACAACAACTTCAACATTGAAAAACACCAACAAATTCAACAACAACCTCGACATTGAAAAACACCAACAAATTCAACAACAACCTCAACATTGAAAAACTACAACAACCTCAACATTGAAAAACACCAACAAATACAACAACAACCTCAACATTGAAAAACAACAACAACCTCAACATTGAAAAACAGCAACAAATTCAACAGCAACCTCAGCATTGAAAAACACCAACAAATTCAACAACAACCTCAACATTGAAAAACAACAACAACCTCAACATTGAAAAACAACAACAACCTCAAAATTGAAAAACACCAACAAATTCAACAACAACCTCAACATTGAAAAACAACAACAACCTCAACATTGAAAAACACCAACAAATTCAACAACAACTTCAACATTGAAAAACACCAACAATTTCAACAACAACCTCGAAATTGAAAAACACCAACAAATTCAACAACAACCTCAACATTGAAAAACAACAACAACCTCAACATTGAAAAACACCAACAAATTCAACAACCTCAACATTGAAAAACAACAACAACCTCAACATTGAAAAACACCAACAAATTCAAAAACAACCTCAACATTGAAAAACAAAAACAACCTCAACATTGAAAAACAAAAAACAACCTCAACATTGAAAAACACCAACAAATTCAACAACCTCAACATTGAAAAACAACAACAACCTCAACATTGAAAAACACCAACAAATTCAAAAACAACCTCAACATTGAAAAACAACAACAACCTCAACATTGAAAAACAACATCAACCTCAAAATTGAAAAACACCAACAAATTCCACAACAACCTCAACATTGAAAAACAACAACAACCTCAACATTGAAAAACACCAACAAATTCAACAACAACTTCAACATTGAAAAAAACCAACAAATTCAACAACAACCTCGACATTGAAAAACACCAACAAATTCAACAACAACCTCAACATTGAAAAACACCAACAAATTCAACAACAACCTCAACATTTAAAAACGCCAACAAATTCAACAACGACCTCAACATTGTAAAAAACCAACAAATTCAACAACAACCTCAACATTGAAAAACAACAACAAATTCAACAACAACCTCGAAATTGAAAAACACCAACAATTCAACAACAACCTCAACGTTGAAAAACAACAACAACCTCAACATTGAAAAACGCCAACAAATTCAACAACAACTTCAACGTTGAAAAACACCAACAAATTCAACAACAACCTCGACATTGAAAAACACCATCAAATTCAACAACGACCTCAACATTGAAAAACAACAACAACCTCAACATTGAAAAACACAAACAAATTCAACAACAACCTCAATATTGAAAAACAACAACAACCTCAACATTGAAAAACACCAACAAATTCAACAACAACCTCAACATTGAAAAACAACATCAACCTCAACATTGAAAAACACCAACAAATTCAACAACAACCTCAACAATGAAAAACACCAACAAATTCAACAACAACCTCAACAATGAAAAACACCAACAAATTCAACAACAACTTCAACATTGAAAAACACCAACAAATTCAAGAACAACCTCGACATTGAAAAACACCAACAAATTCAACAGGAACCTCAACATTGAAAAACTACAACAACCTCAACATTGAAAAACAACAACAAATACAACAACAACCTCAACATTGAAAAACAACAACAACCTCAACATTGAAAAACAGCAACAAATTCAACATCAACCTCAGCATTGAAAAACACCAACAAATTCAACAACAACCTCAACATTGAAAAACAACAACAACCTCAACATTGAAAAACAACAACAACCTCAACATTGAAAAACACCAACAAATTCAACAACAACCTCAACATTGAAAAACAACAACAATCTCAACATTGAAAAACACCAAGAAATTCAACAACAACTTCAACATTGAAAAACACCAACAATTTCAACAACAACATCGAAATTGAAAAACACCAACAAATTCAACAACAACTTCAACATTGAAAAACACCAACAAATTTAACAACAACCTCAACATTGAAAAAAGTCCAACAAATTCAACAACTTCAACATTGAAAAACAACAACAACCTCAACATTGAAAAACACCAACAAATTCAACAACAACCTCAACATTGAAAAACACATCCAAATTCAACAACAACTTCAACATTGAAAAACACCAACAAATTCAACAACAACCTCGACATTGAAAAACACCAACAAATTCAACAACAACCTCAACATTGAAAAACTACAACAACCTCAACATTGAAAAACACCAACAAATACAACAACAACCTCAACATTGAAATTCAACAACAACCTCAGCATTGAAAAACACCAACAAATTCAACAACAACCTCAACATTGAAAAACAACAACAACCTCAACATTGAAAAACAACAACAACCTCAAAATTGAAAAACACCAACAAATTCAACAACAACCTCAACATTGAAAAACAACAACAACCTCAACATTGAAAAACACCAACAAATTCAACAACAACTTCAACATTGAAAAACACCAACAATTTCAACAACAACCTCGAAATTGAAAAACACCAACAAATTCAACAACAACCTCAACATTGAAAAACAACAACAACCTCAACATTGAAAAACACCAACAAATTCAACAACCTCAACATTGAAAAACAACAACAACCTCAACATTGAAAAACACCAACAAATTCAAAAACAACCACAACATTGAAAAACAACAACATCCTCAACATTGAAAAACAAAAAACAACCTCAACATTGAAAAACACCAACAAATTCAACAACCTCAACATTGAAAAACAACAACAACCTCAACATTGAAAAACACCAACAAATTCAAAAACAACCTCAACATTGAAAAACAACAACAACCTCAACATTGAAAAACAACAACAACCTCAAAATTGAAAAACACCAACAAATTCCACAACAACCTCAACATTGAAAAACAACAACAACCTCAACATTGAAAAACACCAACAAATTCAACAACAACTTCAACATTGAAAAAAACCAACAAATTCAACAACAACCTCGACATTGAAAAACACCAACAAATTCAACAACAACCTCAACATTGAAATACACCAACAAATTCAACAACAACCTCAACATTTAAAAACGCCAACAAATTCAACAACGACCTCAACATTGTAAAACACCAACAAATTCAACAACAACCTCAACATTGAAAAACAACAACAAATTCAACAACAACCTCGAAATTGAAAAACACCAACAAATTCAACAACAACCTCAACGTTGAAAAACAACAACAACCTCAACATTGAAAAACACCAACAAATTCAACAACAACTTCAACGTTGAAAAACACCAACAAATTCAACAACATCCTCGACATTGAAAAACACCATCAAATTCAACAACGACCTCAACATTGAAAAACAACAACAACCTCAACATTGAAAACACAAACAAATTCAACAACAACCTCAATATTGAAAAACAACAACAACCTCAACATTGAAAAACACCAACAAATTCAACAACAGCCTCAACATTGAAAAACAACATCAACCTCAACATTGAAAAACACCAACAAATTCAACAACAACCTCAACAATGAAAAACACCAACAAATTCAACAACAACCTCAACAATGAAAAACACCAACAAATTCAACAACAACTTCAACATTGAAAAACACCAACAAATTCAAGAACAACCTCGACATTGAAAAACACCAACAAATTCAAGTAGAACCTAAACATTGAAAAACTACAACAACCTCAACATTGAAAAGCACCAACAAATACAACAACAACCTCAACATTGAAAAACAACAACAACCTCAAATTTGAAAAACACCAACAAATTCAACAACAACCTCAACATCGAAAAAAAACAACAACCTCAACATTGAAAAACAACAACAACCTCAACATTGAAAAACACCAACAAATTCAACAACAACCTCAACATTGAAAAACAACAACAACCTCAACATTGAAAAACACCAACAAATTCAACAACAACTTCAACATTGAAAAACACCAACAAATTCAACAACAACCTCGAAATTGAAAAACACCAACAAATTCAACAACTTCAACATTGAAAAACAACAACAACCTCAACATTGAAAAACGCCAACAAATTCAACAACAACCTCAACATTGAAAAACAACAACAACCTCAACATTGAAAAACACCAACAAATTCAACAACAACCTCAACATTGAAAAACACCAACAAATTTAACAACAACCTCAACATTGAGAAACAACAACAACCTCAACATGTAAAAACACCAACAAATTCAACAACAACCTCAACATTTAAAAACAACAACAACCTCAACATTGAAAAACACCAACAAATTCAACAACAACCTCAACATTGAAAAACACATCCAAATTCAACAACAACTTCAACATTGAAAAACACCAACAAATTCAACAACAACCTCGACATTGAAAAACACCAACAAATTCAACAACAACCTCAACATTGAAAAACTACAACAACCTCAACATTGAAAAACACCAACAAATACAACAACAACCTCAACATTGAAAAACAGCATCAAATTCAACAACAACCTCAGCTTTGAAAAACACCAACAAATTCAACAACAACCTCAACATTGAAAAACGACAACAACCTCAACATTGAAAAACAACAACAACCTCAACATTGAAAAACACCAACAAATTCAACAACAACCTCAACATTGAAAAACACCAACAAATTCAACAACAACTTCAACATTGAAAAACACATCCAAATTCAACAACAACTTCAACATTGAAAAACACCAACAAATTCAACAACAACCTCGACATTGAAAAACACCAACAAATTCAACAACAACCTCAACATTGAAAAACTACAACAACCTCAACATTGAAAAACACCAACAAATACAACAACAACCTCAACATTGAAAAACAGCATCAAATTCAACAACAACCTCAGCTTTGAAAAACACCAACAAATTCAACAACAACCTCAACATTGAAAAACAACAACAACCTCAACATTGAAAAACAACAACAACCTCAACATTGAAAAACACCAACAAATTCAACAACAACCTCAACATTGAAAAACACCAACAAATTCAACAACAACCTCAACATTGAAGAACAACAACAACCTCAACATTGAAAAACACCAACAAATTCAACAACCTCAACATTGAAAAACACCAACAAATTCAAAAACAACCTCAACATTGAAAAACAACAACAACCTCAACATTGAAAAACAAAAAACAACCTCAACATTGAAAAACACCATCAAATTCAACAACCTCAAAATTGAAAAACAACAACAACCTCAACATTGAAAAACACCAACAAATTCAAAAACAACCTCAACATTGAAAAACAACAACAACCTCAACATTGAAAAACAACAACAACCTCAAAATTGAAAAACACCAACAAATTCCACAACAACCTCAACATTGAAAAACAACAACAACCTCAACATTGAAAAACACCAACAAATTCAACAACAACTTCAACATTGAAAAAAACCAACAAATTCAACAACAACCTCGACTTTGAAAAACACCAACAAATTCAACAACAACCTCAACATTGAAAAACACCAACAAATTCAACAACAACCTCAACATTTAAAAACGCCAACAAATTCAACAACGACCTCAACATTGTAAAACACCAACAAATTCAACAACAACCTCAACGTTGAAAAACAACAACAACCTCAACATTGAAAAACACCAACAAATTCAACAACAACCTCAACATTGAAAAACAAATACAAATTCAACAACAACCTCGAAATTGAAAAACACCAACAAATTCAACAACAACCTCAACGTTGAAAAACAACAACAACCTCAACATTGAAAAACGCCAACAAATTCAACAACAACTTCAACGTTGAAAAACACCAACAAATTCAACAAGAACCTCGACATTGAAAAACACCATCAAATTCAACAACGACCTCAACATTGAAAAACAACAACAACCTCAACATTGAAAAACACAAACAAATTCAACAACAACCTCAATATTGAAAAACAACAACAACCTCAACATTGAAAAACACCAACAAATTCAACAACAACCTCAACATTGAAAAACAACATCAACCTCAACATTGAAAAACACCAACAAATTCAACAACAACCTCAACAATGAAAAACACCAACAAATTCAACAACAACCTCAACAATGAAAAACACCAACAAATTCAACAACAACTTCAACATTGAAAAACACCAACAAATTCAAGAACAACCTCGACATTGAAAAACACCAACAAATTCAACAAGAACCTCAAAATTGAAAAACTACAACAACCTCAACATTGAAAAGCACCAACAAATACAACAACAACCTCAACATTGAAAAACAACAACAACCTCAAATTTGAAAAACACCAACAAATTCATCAACAACCTCAACATCGAAAAAAACAACAACCTCAACATTGAAAAACAACAACAACCTCAACATTGAAAAACACCAACAAATTCAACAACAACCTCAACATTGAAAAACAACAACAACCTCAACATTGAAAAACACCAACAAATTCAACAACAACTTCAACATTGAAAAACACCAACAAATTCAACAACAACCTCGAAATTGAAAAACACCAACAAATTCAACAACTTCAACATTGAAAAACAACAACAACCTCAACATTGAAAAACACCAACAAATTCAACAACAACCTCAACATTGAAAAACACATCCAAATTCAACAACAACTTCAACATTGAAAAACACCAACAAATTCAACAACAACCTCGACATTGAAAAACACCAACAAATTCAACAACAACCTCAACATTGAAAAACTACAACAACCTCAACATTGAAAAACACCAACAAATACAACAACAACCTCAACATTGAAAAACAACAACAACCTCAACATTGAAAAACAGCAACAAATTCAACAACAACCTCAGCATTGAAAAACACCAACAAATTCAACAACAACCTCAACATTGAAAAACAACAACAACCTCAACATTGAAAAACAACAACAACCTCAACATTGAAAAACACCAACAAATTCAACAACAACCTCAACATTGAAAAACAACAACAACCTCAACATTGAAAAACACCAACAAATTCAACAACAACTTCAACATTGAAAAACACCAACAATTTCAACAACAACCTCGAAATTGAAAAACACCAACAAATTCAACAACAACCTCAACATTGAAAAACAACAACAACCTCAACATTGAAAAACACCAACAAATTCAACAACCTCAACATTGAAAAACAACAACAACCTCAACATTGAAAAACACCAACAAATTCAAAAACAACCTCAACATTGAAAAACAACAACAACCTCAACATTGAAAAACAAAAAACAACCTCAACATTGAAAAACACCAACAAATTCAACAACCTCAACATTGAAAAACAACAACAACCTCAACATTGAAAAACACCAACAAATTCAAAAACAACCTCAACATTGAAAAACAACAACAACCTCAACATTGAAAAACAACAACAACCTCAAAATTGAAAAACACCAACAAATTCCACAACAACCTCAACATTGAAAAACAACAACAACCTCAACATTGAAAAACACCAACAAATTCAACAACAACTTCAACATTGAAAAAAACCAACAAATTCAACAACAACCTCGACATTGAAAAACACCAACAAATTCAACAACAACCTCAACATTGAAAAACACCAACAAATTCAACAACAACCTCAACATTTAAAAACGCCAACAAATTCAACAACGACCTCAACATTGTAAAACACCAACAAATTCAACAACAACCTCAACATTGAAAAACAACAACAAATTCAACAACAACCTCGAAATTGAAAAACACCAACAAATTCAACAACAACCTCAACGTTGAAAAACAACAACAACCTCAACATTGAAAAAGACCAACAAATTCAACAACAACTTCAACGTTGAAAAACACCAACAAATTCAACAACAACCTCGACATTGAAAAACACCATCAAATTCAACAACGACCTCAACATTGAAAAACAACAACAACCTCAACATTGAAAAACACAAACAAATTCAACAACAACCTCAACATTGAAAAACACCAACAAATTCAACAACAACCTCAACATTGAAAAACAACATCAACCTCAACATTGAAAAACACCAACAAATTCAACAACAACCTCAACAATGAAAAACACCAACAAATTCAACAACAACCTCAACAATGAAAAACAGCAACAAATTCAACCACAACTTCAGCATTGAAAAACACCTACAAATTCAAGAACAACCTCGACATTGAAAAACACCAACAAATTCAACAAGAACCTGAACATTGAAAAACTACAACAACCCCAACATTGAAAAGCACCAACAAATACAACAACAATCTCAACATTGAAAAACAACAACAACCTCAAATTTGAAAAACACCAACAAATTCAACAACAACCTCAACGTCGAAAAAAAACAACAACCTCAACATTGAAAAACAACAACAACCTCAACATTGAAAAACACCACAAAATTCAACAACAACCTCAACATTGAAAAACAACAACAACCTCAACATTGAAAAACACCAACAAATTCAACAACAACTTCAACATTGAAAAACACCAACAAATTCAACAACAACCTCGAAATTGAAAAACACCAACAAATTCAACAACTTCAACATTGAAAAACAACAACAACCTCAACATTGAAAAACACCAACAAATTCAACAACAACCTCAACATTGAAAAACAACAACAACCTCAACATTGAAAAACAACAACAAATTCAACAACAACCTCAACATTGAAAAACACCAACAAATTTAACAACAACCTCAACATTGAGAAACAACAACAACCTCAACATGTAAAAACACCAACAAATTCAACAACAACCTCAACATTTAAAAACAACAACAACCTCAACATTGAAAAACACCAACAAATTCAACAACAACCTCAACATTGAAAAACACATCCAAATTCAACAACAACTTCAACATTGAAAAACACCAACAAATTCAACAACAACCTCGACATTGAAAAACACCAACAAATTCAACAACAACCTCAACATTGAAAAACTACAACAACCTCAACATTGAAAAACACCAACAAATACAACAACAACCTCAACATTGAAAAACAACAACAACCTCAACATTGAAAAACAGCATCAAATTCAACAACAACCTCAGCATTGAAAAACACCAACAAATTCAACAACAACCTCAACATTGAAAAACAACAACAACCTCAACATTGAAAAACAACAACAACCTCAACATTGAAAAACACCAACAAATTCAACAACAACCTCTACATTGAAAAACACCAACAAATTCAACAACAACCTCAACATTGAAGAACAACAACAACCTCAACATTGAAAAACACCAACAAATTCAACAACCTCAACATTGAAAAACAACAACAACCTCAACATTGAAAAACACCAACAAATTCAAAAACAACCTCAACATTGAAAAACAACAACAACCTCAAAATTGAAAAACACCAACAAATTCCACAACAACCTCAACATTGAAAAACAACAACAACCTCAACATTGAAAAACAAAAACAAATTCAACAACAACCTCAACATTGAAAAACACCAACAAATTCAACAACAACCTCGACATTGAAAAACACCAACAAATTCAACAACAACCTCAACATTGAAAAACTACAACAACCTCGAAATTGAAAAACACCAACAAATTCAACAACAACCTCAACGTTGAAAAACAACAACAACCTCAACATTGAAAAACACCAACAAATTCAACAACAACTTCAACATTGAAAAACACCAACAAATTCAACAACAACCTCGACATTGAAAAACACCATCAGATTCGACAACGAACTCAACATTGAAAAACAACAACAACCTCAACATTGAAAAACACAAACAAATTCAACAACAACCTCAATATTGAAAAACAGCAACAACCTCAACATTGAAAAACACCAACAAATTCAACAACAACCTCAACATTGAAAAACAACATCAACCTCAACATTGAAAAACACCAACAAATTCAACAACAACCTCAACAATGAAAAACACCAACAAATTCAACAACAACTTCAACATTGAAAAACACCAACAACTTCAACAACAACCTCGACATTGAAAAACACCAACAAATTCAACAACAACCTCAACATTGAAAAACTACAACAACCTCAACATTGAAAAGCACCAACAAATACAACAACAACCTAAACATTGAAAAACAAAAACAACCTCAACATTGAAAAACACCAACAAATTCAACAACAACCTCAACATCGAAAAACAACAACAACCTCAACATTGAAAAACAACAACAACCTCAACACTGAAAAACACTAACAAATTCAACAACAACCTCAACATTGAAAAACAACAACAACCTCAACATTGAAAAACACCAACAAATTCAACAACAACTTCAACATTGAAAAACACCAACAAATTCAACAACAACCTCGAAATTGAAAAACACCAACAAATTCAACAACCTCAACATTGAAAAACAACAACAACCTCAACATTGAAAAACACCAACAAATTCAACAACAACCTCAACATTGAAAAACAACAACAACCTCAACATTGAAAAACACCAACAAATTCAACAACAACCTCAACATTGAAGAACACCAACAAATTAAACATCAACCTCAACTTTGAAAAACAACAACAACCTCAACATGGAAAAACACCAACAAATTCAACAACAACCTCAACATTGAAAAACAACAACAACCTCAAAATTGAAAAACACCAACAAATTCAACAACAACCTCAACATTGAAAAACAGCAACAACCACAACATTGAAAAACACCAACAAATTCAACAACAACTTCAACATTGAAAAAACCTTCAAATTCAGCAACAACCTCGACATTGAAAAACACCAACAAATTCAACAACAACCTCAACATTGAAAAACAGCAACAAATTCAACAACAACCTCAACATTTAAAAACGCCAACAAATTCAACAACGACCTCAACATTCTACAACACCAACAAATTCAACAACAACCTCGACATTGAAAAACACCAACAAATTCAACAACAACCTCAACATTGAAAAAGACCAACAAATTCAAGAACAACCTCAACATTGAAAAACAACAACAACCTCAACTTTGAAAAACACCAACAAATTCAACAACAACTTCAACATTGAAGAACACCAACAAATTCAACAACAACCTCAACATTGAAAAACAACAACAACCTCAACATTGAAAAACACCAACAAATTCAACAACAACCTCAACATTGAAAAACAACAACAACCTCAACATTGAAAAACACCAACAAATTCAACAACAACCTCAACAATGAAAAACACCAACAAATTCAACAACAACTTCAACATTGAAAAACACCAACAAATTCAACAACAACCTCGACATTGAAAAACAACAACAAATTCAACAATAACCTCAACTTTGAAAAACTACAACAACCTCAAGATTGAAAAGCACCAACAAATACAACAACAACCTCAACATTGAAAAACAACAACAACCTCAACATTGAAAAACACCAACAAATTCAACAACAACCTCAACATCGAAAAACAACAACAACCTCAACATTGAAAAACAACAACAACCTCAACATTGAAAAACACCAACAAATGCAACAAAACCTCAACATTGAAAAACAACAACAACCTCAACATTGAAAAACACCAACAAATTCAACAACAACTTCAACATTGAAAAGCACCAACAAATTCAACAACAACCTCGAAATTGAAAAACACCAACAAATTCAACAACCTCAACATTGAAAAACAACAACAACTTCAACATTGAAAAACACCAACAAATTCAACAACAACCTCAACGTTGAAAAACAACAACAACCTCAACATTGAAAAACACCAACAAATTCAACAACAACTTCAACGTTGAAAAACACCAACAAATTCAACAACAACCTCGACATTGAAAAACACCATCAAATTCAACAACGACCTCAACATTGAAAAACAACAACAACCTCAACATTGAAAAACACCAACAAATTCAACAAGAACCTCAATATTGAAAAACAACAACAACCTCAACATTGAAAAACACCAACAAATACAACAACAATCTCAACATTGAAAAACAACAACAACCTCAAATTTGAAAAACACCAACAAATTCAACAACAACCTCAAAGTCGAAAAAAAACAACAACCTCAACATTGAAAAACAACAACAACCTCAAAATTGAAAAACACCACAAAATTCAACAACAACCTCAACATTGAAAAACAACAACAACCTCAACATTGAAAAACACCAACAAATTCAACAACAACTTCAACATTGAAAAACACCAACAAATTCAAGAACAACCTCGAAATTGAAAAACACCAACAAATTCAACAACTTCAACATTGAAAAACAACAACAACCTCAACATTGAAAAACACCAACAAATTCAACAACAACCTCAACATTGAAAAACAACAACAACCTCAACATTGAACAACAACAACAAATTCAACAACAACCTCAACATTGAAAAACACAAACAAATTTAACAACAACCTCAACATTGAGAAACAACAACAACCTCAACATGTAAAAACACCAACAAATTCAACAACAACCTCAACATTTAAAAACAACAACAACCTCAACATTGAAAAACACCAACAAATTCAACAACAACCTCAACATTGAAAAACACATCCAAATTCAACAACAACTTCAACATTGAAAAACACCAACAAATTCAACAACAACCTCGACATTGAAAAACACCAACAAATTCAACAACAACCTCAACATTGAAAAACTACAACAACCTCAACATTGAAAAACACCAACAAATACAACAACAACCTCAACATTGAAAAACAACAACAACCTCAACATTGAAAAACAGCATCAAATTCAACAACAACCTCAGCATTGAAAAACACCAACAAATTCAACAACAACCTCAACATTGAAAAACAACAACAACCTCAACATTGAAAAACAGCAACAACCTCAACATTGAAAAACACCAACAAATTCAACAACAACCTCTACATTGAAAAACACCAACAAATTCAACAACAACCTCAACATTGAAGAACAACAACAACCTCAACATTGAAAAACACCAACAAATTCAACAACCTCAACATTGAAAAACAACAACAACCTCAACATTGAAAAACACCAACAAATTCAAAAACAACCTCAACATTGAAAAACAACAACAACCTCAAAATTGAAAAACACCAACAAATTCCACAACAACCTCAACATTGAAAAACAACAACAACCTCAACATTGAAAAACAAAAACAAATTCAACAACAACCTCAACATTGAAAAACACCAACAAATTCAACAACAACCTCGACATTTAAAAACACCAACAAATTCAACAACAACCTCAACATTGAAAAACTACAACAACCTCGAAATTGAAAAACACCAACAAATTCAACAACAACCTCAACGTTGAAAAACAACAACAACCTCAACATTGAAAAACACCAACAAATTCAACAACAACTTCAACATTGAAAAACACCAACAAATTCAACAACAACCTCGACATTGAAAAACACCATCAGATTCGACAACGAACTCAACATTGAAAAACAACAACAACCTCAACATTGAAAAACACAAACAAATTCAACAACAACCTCAATATTGAAAAACAACAACAACCTCAACATTGAAAAACACCAACAAATTCAACAACAACCTCAACATTGAAAAACAACATCAACCTCAACATTGAAAAACACCAACAAATTCAACAACAACCTCAACAATGAAAAACACCAACAAATTCAACAACAACTTCAACATTGAAAAACACCAACAACTTCAACAACAACCTCGACATTGAAAAACACCAACAAATTCAACAACAACCTCAACATTGAAAAACTACAACAACCTCAACATTGAAAAGCACCAACAAATACAACAACAACCTAAACATTGAAAAACAAAAACAACCTCAACATTGAAAAACACCAACAAATTCAACAACAACCTCAACATCGAAAAACAACAACAACCTCAACATTGAAAAACAACAACAACCTCAACACTGAAAAACACCAACAAATTCAACAACAACCTCAACATTGAAAAACAACAACAACCTCAACATTGAAAAACACCAACAAATTCAACAACAACTTCAACATTGAAAAACACCAACAAATTCAACAACAACCTCGAAATTGAAAAACACCAACAAATTCAACAACCTCAACATTGAAAAACAACAACAACCTCAACATTGAAAAACACCAACAAATTCAACAACAACCTCAACATTGAAAAACAACAACAACCTCAACATTGAAAAACACCAACAAATTCAACAACAACCTCAACATTGAAAAACACCAACAAATTAAACATCAACCTCAACTTTGAAAAACAACAACAACCTCAACATGGAAAAACACCAACAAATTCAACAACAACCTCAACATTGAAAAACAACAACAACCTCAAAATTGAAAAACACCAACAAATTCAACAACAACCTCAACATTGAAAAACAGCAACAACCACAACATTGAAAAACACCAACAAATTCAACAACAACTTCAACATTGAAAAAACCTTCAAATTCAGCAACAACCTCGACATTGAAAAACACCAACAAATTCAACAACAACCTCAACATTGAAAAACAGCAACAAATTCAACAACAACCTCAACATTTAAAAACGCCAACAAATTCAACAACGACCTCAACATTCTACAACACCAACAAATTCAACAACAACCTCGACATTGAAAAACACCAACAAATTCAACAACAACCTCAACATTGAAAAAGACCAACAAATTCAAGAACAACCTCAACATTGAAAAACAACAACAACCTCAACATTGAAAAACACCAACAAATTCAACAACAACTTCAACATTGAAGAACACCAACAAATTCAACAACAACCTCAACATTGAAAAACAACAACAACCTCAACATTGAAAAACACCAACAAATTCAACAACAACCTCAACATTGAAAAACAACAACAACCTCAACATTGAAAAACACCAACAAATTCAACAACAACCTCAACAATGAAAAACACCAACAAATTCAACAACAACTTCAACATTGAAAAACACCAACAAATTCAACAACAACCTCGACATTGAAAAACACCAACAAATTCAACAATAACCTCAACTTTGAAAAACTACAACAACCTCAACATTGAAAAGCACCAACAAATACAACAACAACCTCAACATTGAAAAACAACAACAACCTCAACATTGAAAAACACCAACAAATTCAACAACAACCTCAACATCGAAAAACAACAACAACCTCAACATTGAAAAACAACAACAACCTCAACATTGAAAAACACCAACAAATGCAACAAAACCTGAACATTGAAAAACAACAACAACCTCAACATTGAAAAACACCAACAAATTCAACAACAACTTCAACATTGAAAAGCACCAACAAATTCAACAACAACCTCGAAATTGAAAAACACCAACAAATTCAACAACCTCAACATTGAAAAACAACAACAACTTCAACATTGAAAAACACCAACAAATTCAACAACAACCTCAACGTTGAAAAACAACAACAACCTCAACATTGAAAAACACCAACAAATTCAACAACAACTTCAACGTTGAAAAACACCAACAAATTCAACAACAACCTCGACATTGAAAAACACCATCAAATTCAACAACGACCTCAACATTGAAAAACAACAACAACCTCAACATTGAAAAACACAAACAAATTCAACAACAACCTCAACATTGAAAAACTACAACAACCTCAACATTGAAAAACACCAACAAATACAACAACAACCTCAACATTGAAAAACAACAACAACCACAACATTGAAAAACAGCATCAAATTCAACAACAACCTCAGCATTGAAAAACACCAACAAATTCAACAACAACCTCAACATTGAAAAACAACTACAACCTCAACATTGAAAAACAACAACAACCTCAACATTGAAAAACACCAACAAATTCAACAACAACCTCTACATTGAAAAACACCAACAAATTCAACAACAACCTCAACATTGAAGAACAACAACAACCTCAACATTGAAAAACACCAACAAATTCAACAACCTCAACATTGAAAAACAACAACAACCTCAACATTGAAAAACACCAACAAATTCAAAAACAACCTCAACATTGAAAAACAACAACAACCTCAAAATTGAAAAACACCAAGAAATTCCACAACAACCTCAACATTGAAAAACAACAACAACCTCAACATTGAAAAACAAAAACAAATTCAACAACAACCTCAACATTGAAAAACACCAACAAATTCAACAACAACCTCGACATTGAAAAACACCAACAAATTCAACAACAACCTCAACATTGAAAAACTACAACAACCTCGAAATTGAAAAACACCAACAAATTCAACAACAACCTCAACGTTGAAAAACAACAACAACCTCAACATTGAAAAACACCAACAAATTCAACAACAACTTCAACATTGAAAAACACCAACAAATTCAACAACAACCTCGACATTGAAAAACACCATCAGATTCGACAACGAACTCAACATTGAAAAACAACAACAACCTCAACATTGAAAAACACAAACAAATTCAACAACAACCTCAATATTGAAAAACAACAACAACCTCAACATTGAAAAACACCAACAAATTCAACAACAACCTCAACATTGAAAAACAACATCAACCTCAACATTGAAAAACACCAACAAATTCAACAACAACCTCAACAATGAAAAACACCAACAAATTCAACAACAACTTCAACATTGAAAAACACCAACAACTTCAACAACAACCTCGACATTGAAAAACACCAACAAATTCAACAACAACCTCAACATTGAAAAACTACAACAACCTCAACATTGAAAAGCACCAACAAATACAACAACAACCTAAACATTGAAAAACAAAAACAACCTCAACATTGAAAAACACCAACAAATTCAACAACAACCTCAACATCGAAAAACAACAACAACCTCAACATTGAAAAACAACAACAACCTCAACACTGAAAAACACCAACAAATTCAACAACAACCTCAACATTGAAAAACAACAACAACCTCAACATTGAAAAACACCAACAAATTCAACAACAACTTCAACATTGAAAAACACCAACAAATTCAACAACAACCTCGAAATTGAAAAACACCAACAAATTCAACAACCTCAACATTGAAAAACAACAACAACCTCAACATTGAAAAACACCAACAAATTCAACAACAACCTCAACATTGAAAAACAACAACAACCTCAACATTGAAAAACACCAACAAATTCAACAACAACCTCAACATTGAAAAACACCAACAAATTAAACATCAACCTCAACTTTGAAAAACAACAACAACCTCAACATGGAAAAACACCAACAAATTCAACAACAACCTCAACATTGAAAAACAACAACAACCTCAAAATTGAAAAACACCAACAAATTCAACAACAACCTCAACATTGAAAAACAGCAACAACCACAACATTGAAAAACACCAACAAATTCAACAACAACTTCAACATTGAAAAAACCTTCAAATTCAGCAACAACCTCGACATTGAAAAACACCAACAAATTCAACAACAACCTCAACATTGAAAAACAGCAACAAATTCAACAACAACCTCAACATTTAAAAACGCCAACAAATTCAACAACGACCTCAACATTCTACAACACCAACAAATTCAACAACAACCTCGACATTGAAAAACACCAACAAATTCAACAACAACCTCAACATTGAAAAAGACCAACAAATTCAAGAACAACCTCAACATTGAAAAACAACAACAACCTCAACATTGAAAAACACCAACAAATTCAACAACAACTTCAACATTGAAGAACACCAACAAATTCAACAACAACCTCAACATTGAAAAACAACAACAACCTCAACATTGAAAAACACCAACAAATTCAACAACAACCTCAACATTGAAAAACAACAACAACCTCAACATTGAAAAACACCAACAAATTCAACAACAACCTCAACAATGAAAAACACCAACAAATTCAACAACAACTTCAACATTGAAAAACACCAACAAATTCAACAACAACCTCGACATTGAAAAACACCAACAAATTCAACAATAACCTCAACTTTGAAAAACTACAACAACCTCAACATTGAAAAGCACCAACAAATACAACAACAACCTCAACATTGAAAAACAACAACAACCTCAACATTGAAAAACACCAACAAATTCAACAACAACCTCAACATCGAAAAACAACAACAACCTCAACATTGAAAAACAACAACAACCTCAACATTGAAAAACACCAACAAATGCAACAAAACCTGAACATTGAAAAACAACAACAACCTCAACATTGAAAAACACCAACAAATTCAACAACAACTTCAACATTGAAAAGCACCAACAAATTCAACAACAACCTCGAAATTGAAAAACACCAACAAATTCAACAACCTCAACATTGAAAAACAACAACAACTTCAACATTGAAAAACACCAACAAATTCAACAACAACCTCAACGTTGAAAAACAACAACAACCTCAACATTGAAAAACACCAACAAATTCAACAACAACTTCAACGTTGAAAAACACCAACAAATTCAACAACAACCTCGACATTGAAAAACACCATCAAATTCAACAACGACCTCAACATTGAAAAACAACAACAACCTCAACATTGAAAAACACAAACAAATTCAACAACAACCTCAATATTGAAAAACAACAACAACCTCAACATTGAAAAACACCAACAAATTCAACAACAACCTCAACATTGAAAAACAACATCAACCTGAACATTGAAAAACACCAACAAATTCAACAACAACCTCAACAATGAAAAACACCAACAAATTCAACAACAACCTCAACAATGAAAAACACCAACAAATTCAACAACAACTTCAACATTGAAAAACACCAACAAATTCAACAACAACCTCTACATTGAAAAACAACAACAACCTCAACATTGAAAAACACCAACAAATTCAACAACAACCTCAACATTGAAAAGCACCAACAAATTCAACAACAACCTCAACATTGAAAAACAACAACAACCTCGACATTGAAAAACACCAACAAATTCAACAAGAACCTCAACATTGAAAAACTACAACAACCTCAACATTGAAAAGCACCAACAACTACAACAACAACCTCAACATTGAAAAACAACAACAACCTCAAATTTGAAAAACACCAACAAATTCAACAACAACCTCAACATCGAAAAAAAACAACAACCTCAACATTGAAAAACAACAACAACCTCAACATTGAAAAACACCAACAAATTCAACAACAACCTCAACATTGAAAAACAACAACAACCTCAACATTGAAAAACACCAACAAATTCAACAACAACTTCAACATTGAAAAACACCAACAAATTCAACAACAACCTCGAAATTGAAAAACACCAACAAATTCAACAACTTCAACATTGAAAAACAACAACAACATCAACATTGAAAAACACCAACAAATTCAACAACAACCTCAACATTGAAAAACACCAACAAATTTAACAACAACCTCAACATTGAGAAAAAACAACAACCTCAACATGTAAAAACACCAACAAATTCAACAACAACCTCAACATTTAAAAACTACAACAACCTCAAAATTGAAAAACACCAACAAATTCAACAACAACCTCAACATTGAAAAACAGCAACAACCACAACATTGAAAAACACCAACAAATTCAACAACAACTTCAACATTGAAAAAACCTTCAAATTCAGCAACAACCTCGACATTGAAAAACACCAACAAATTCAACAACAACCTCAACATTGAAAAACAGCAACAAATTCAACAACAACCTCAACATTTAAAAACGCCAACAAATTCAACAACGACCTCAACATTCTACAACACCAACAAATTCAACAACAACCTCGACATTGAAAAACACCAACAAATTCAACAACAACCTCAACATTGAAAAAGACCAACAAATTCAAGAACAACCTCAACATTGAAAAACAACAACAACCTCAACATTGAAAAACACCAACAAATTCAACAACAACTTCAACATTGAAGAACACCAACAAATTCAACAACAACCTCAACATTGAAAAACAACAACAACCTCAACATTGAAAAACACCAACAAATTCAACAACAACCTCAACATTGAAAAACAACAACAACCTCAACATTGAAAAACACCTACAAATTCAACAACAACCTCAACAATGAAAAACACCAACAAATTCAACAACAACTTCAACATTGAAAAACACCAACAAATTCAACAACAACCTCGACATTGAAAAACACCAACAAATTCAACAATAACCTCAACTTTGAAAAACTACAACAACCTCAACATTGAAAAGCACCAACAAATACAACAACAACCTCAACATTGAAAAACAACAACAACCTCAACATTGAAAAACACCAACAAATTCAACAACAACCTCAACATCGAAAAACAACAACAACCTCAACATTGAAAAACAACAACAACCTCAACATTGAAAAACACCAACAAATGCAACAAAACCTGAACATTGAAAAACAACAACAACCTCAACATTGAAAAACACCTACAAATTCAACAACAACTTCAACATTGAAAAGCACCAACAAATTCAACAACAACCTCGAAATTGAAAAACACCAACAAATTCAACAACCTCAACATTGAAAAACAACAACAACTTCAACATTGAAAAACACCAACAAATTCAACAACAACCTCAACGTTGAAAAACAACAACAACCTCAACATTGAAAAACACCAACAAATTCAACAACAACTTCAACGTTGAAAAACACCAACAAATTCAACAACAACCTCGACATTGAAAAACACCATCAAATTCAACAACGACCTCAACATTGAAAAACAACAACAACCTCAACATTGAAAAACACAAACAAATTCAACAACAACCTCAATATTGAAAAACAACAACAACCTCAACATTGAAAAACACCAACAAATTCAACAACAACCTCAACATTGAAAAACAACATCAACCTCAACATTGAAAAACACCAACAAATTCAACAACAACCTCAACAATGAAAAACACCAACAAATTCAACAACAACCTCAACAATGAAAAACACCAACAAATTCAACAACAACTTCAACATTGAAAAACACCAACAAATTCAAGAACAACCTCGACATTGAAAAACACCAACAAATTCAACAAGAACCTCAACATTGAAAAACTGCAACAACCTCAACATTGAAAAGCACCAACAACTACAACAACAACCTCAACATTGAAAAACAACAACAACCTCAAATTTGAAAAACACCAACAAATTCAACAACAACCTCAACATCGAAAAAAAACAACAACCTCAACATTGAAAAACAACAACAACCTCAACATTGAAAAACACCAACAAATTCAACAACAACCTCAACATTGAAAAACAACAACAACCTCAACATTGAAAAACACCAACAAATTCAACAACAACTTCAACATTGAAAAACACCAACAAATTCAACAACAACCTCGAAATTGAAAAACACCAACAAATTCAACAACTTCAACATTGAAAAACAACAACAACATCAACATTGAAAAACACCAACAAATTCAACAACAACCTCAACATTGAAAAACACCAACAAATTTAACAACAACCTCAACATTGAGAAAAAACAACAACCTCAACATGTAAAAACACCAACAAATTCAACAACAACCTCAACATTTAAAAACTACAACAACCTCAACATTGAAAAACACCAACAAATACAACAACAACCTCAACATTGAAAAACAACAACAACCTCAACATTGAAAAACAGCATCAAATTCAACAACAACCTCAGCATTGAAAAACACCAACAAATTCAACAACAACCTCACATTTAAAAACAACAACAACCTCAACATTGAAAAACAACAACAACCTCAACATTGAAAAACACCAACAAATTCAACAACAACCTCAACATTGAAAAACACCAACAAATTCAACAACAACCTCAACATTGAAGAACAACAACAACCTCAACATTGAAAAACACCAACAAATTCAGCAACCTCAACTTTGAAAAACAACAACAACCTCAACATTGAAGAACACCAACAAATTCAAAAACAACCTCAACATTGAAAAACAACAACAACCTCAACATTGAAAAACAACAACAACCTCAAAATTGAAAAACACCAACAAATTCCACAACAACCTCAACATTGAAAAACAACAACAACCTCAACATTGAAAAACACCAACAAATTCAACAACAACCTCAACATTGAAAAACACCAACAAATTCAACAACAACCTCGACATTGAAAAACACCAACAAATTCAACAACAACCTCAACATTGAAAAACTACAACAACCTCGACATTGAAAAACACCAACAAATTCAACAACAACCTCAACGTTGAAAAACAACAACAACCTCAACATTGAAAAACACCAACAAATTCAACAACAACTTCAACATTGAAAAACACCAACAAATTCAACAACAACCTCGACATTGAAAAACACCATCAGATTCAACAACGACCTCAACATTGAAAAACAACAACAACCTCAACATTGAAAAACACAAACAAATTCAACAACAACCTCAATATTGAAAAACAACAACAACCTCAACATTGAAAAACACCAACAAATTCAACAACAACCTCAACATTGAAAAACAACATCAACCTCAACATTGAAAAACACCAACAAATTCAACAACAACCTCAACAATGAAAAACACCAACAAATTCAACAACAACCTCAACAATGAAAAACACCAACAAATTCAACAACAACTTCAACATTGAAAAACACCAACAAATTCAACAACAACCTCGACATTGAAAAACACCAACAAATTCAACAACAACCTCAACATTGAAAAACTACAACAACCTCAACATTGAAAAGCACCAACAAATACAACAACAACCTCAACATTGAAAAACAACAACAACCTCAACATTGAAAAACACCAACAAATTCAACAACAACTTCAACATCGAAAAACAACAACAACCTCAACATTGAAAAACAACAACAACCTCAACATTGAAAATCACCAACAAATTCAACAACAACCTCAACATTGAAAAACAACAACAACCACAACATTGAAAAACACCAACAAATTCAACAACAACTTCAACATTGAAAAAAACCTACAAATTCAGCAACAACCTCGACATTGAAAAACACCAACAAATTCAACAACAACCTCAACATTGAAAAACAGCAACAAATTCAACAACAACCTCAACATTTAAAAACGCCAACAAATTCAACAACGACCTCAACATTCTAAAACACCAACAAATTCAACAACAACCTCAACATTGAAAAACACGAACAAATTCAACAACAACCTCGACATTGAAAAACACCAACAAATTCAACAACAACCTCAACATTTAAAAACACCAACAAATTCAAGAACAACCTCAACATTGAAAAACAACAACAACCTCAACATTGAAAAACACCAACAAATTCAACAACAACTTCAACATTGAAGAACACCAACAAATTCAACAACAACCTCAACATTGAAAAACAACAACAACCTCAACATTGAAAAACACCAACAAATTCAACAACAACCTCAACATTGAAAAACAACAACAACCTCAACATTGAAAAACACCAACAAATTCAACAACAACCTCAACAATGAAAAACACCAACAAATTCAACAACAACCTCAACATGGAAAAACACCAACACATTTAACAACAACTTCAACTTTGAGAAACAACAACAACCTCAACATGGAAAAACACCAACAAATTCAACAACAACCTCAACATTGAAAAACAACAACAACCTCAAAATTGAAAAACACCAACAAATTCAACAACAACCTCAACATTTAAAGACAACAACAACCTCAACATTGAAAAACACCAACAAATTCAACAACAACCTCAACAATGAAAAACACCAACAAATTCAACAACAACTTCAACATTGAAAAACACCAACAAATTCAACAAGAACCTCAACATTGAAAAGCACCAACAAATTCAACATCAACCTCAACTTTGAAAAACAACAACAACCTCAACATGGAAAAACACCAACAAATTCAACAACTTTGAAAAACAACAACAACCTCAAAATTGAAAAACACCAACAAATTCAACAACAACCTCAACATTGAAAAACAACAACAACCACCACATTGAAAAACACCAACAAATTTAACAACAACTACAACATTGAAAAAACCAACAAATTCAGCAACAACCTCGACATTGAAAAACACCAACAAATTCAACAACAACCTCAACATTGAAAAACACCAACAAATTCAACAACAACCACAACATTTAAAAACGCCAACAAATTCAACAACGACCTCAACATTGTAAAACACCAACAAATTCAACAACAACCTCAACATTGAAAAACACCAACAAATTCAACAACAACCTCAACATTGAAAAACACCAACAAATTCAACAACAACCTCAACATTGAAAAAGACCAACAAATTCAACAACAACCTCCACATTGAAAAACAACAACAACCTCAACATTGAAAAACACCAACAAATTCAACAACAACTTCAACATTGAAGAAAACCAACAAATTCAACAACAACCTCGAAATTGAAAAACACCAACAAATTCAACAACAACCTCAACATTGAAAAACAACAACAACCTCAACATTGAAAAACACCAACAAATTCAACAACGACCTCAACATTCTAAAACACCAACAAATTCAACAACAACCTCAACATTGAAAAACACGAACAAATTCAACAACAACCTCGACATTGAAAAACACCAACAAATTCAACAACAACCTCAACATTTAAAAACACCAACAAATTCAAGAACAACCTCAACATTGAAAAACAACAACAACCTCAACATTGAAAAACACCAACAAATTCAACAACAACTTCAACATTGAAGAACACCAACAAATTCAACAACAACCTCAACATTGAAAAACAACAACAACCTCAACATTGAAAAACACCAACAAATTCAACAACAACCTCAACATTGAAAAACAACAACAACCTCAACATTGAAAAACACCAACAAATTCAACAACAACCTCAACAATGAAAAACACCAACAAATTCAACAACATCCTCAACATGGAAAAACACCAACACATTTAACAACAACTTCAACTTTGAGAAACAACAACAACCTCAACATGGAAAAACACCAACAAATTCAACAACAACCTCAACATTGAAAAACAACAACAACCTCAAAATTGAAAAACACCAACAAATTCAACAACAACCTCAACATTTAAAGACAACAACAACCTCAACATTGAAAAACACCAACAAATTCAACAACAACCTCAACAATGAAAAACACCAACAAATTCAACAACAACTTCAACATTGAAAAACACCAACAAATTCAACAAGAACCTCAACATTGAAAAGCACCAACAAATTCAACATCAACCTCAACTTTGAAAAACAACAACAACCTCAACATGGAAAAACACCAACAAATTCAACAACTTTGAAAAACAACAACAACCTCAAAATTGAAAAACACCAACAAATTCAACAACAACCTCAACATTGAAAAACAACAACCACCACCACATTGAAAAACACCAACAAATTTAACAACAACTACAACATTGAAAAAACCAACAAATTCAGCAACAACCTCGACATTGAAAAACACCAACAAATTCAACAACAACCTCAACATTGAAAAACACCAACAAATTCAACAACAACCACAACATTTAAAAACGCCAACAAATTCAACAACGACCTCAACATTGTAAAACACCAACAAATTCAACAACAACCTCAACATTGAAAAACACCAACAAATTCAACAACAACCTCAACATTGAAAAACACCAACAAATTCAACAACAACCTCAACATTGAAAAAGACCAACAAATTCAACAACAACCTCCACATTGAAAAACAACAACAACCTCAACATTGAAAAACACCAACAAATTCAACAACAACTTCAACATTGAAGAAAACCAACAAATTCAACAACAACCTCGAAATTGAAAAACACCAACAAATTCAACAACAACCTCAACATTGAAAAACAACAACAACCTCAACATTGAAAAACACCAACAAATTCAACAACAACCTCAACAATGAAAAACACCAACAAATTCAACAACAACCTCAACATGGAAAAACACCAACGAATTTAACAACAACCTCAACTTTGAAAAACAACAACAACCTCAACATGGAAAAACACCAACAAATTCAACAACAACCTCAACATTGAAAAACATCAACAACTTCAAAATTGAAAAACACCAACAAATTCAACAACAACCTCAACATTTAAAGACAACAACAACCTCAACATTGAAAAACACCAACAAATTCAACAACAACCTCAACAATGAAAAACACCAACAAATTCAACAACAACTTCAACATTGAAAAACACCAACAAACTCAACAACAACCTCGACTTTGAAAAACACCAACAAATTCAACAACATCCTCAACATTGAAAAACTACAACAACCTCAACATTGAAAAGCACCAACAAATACAACAACAACCTCAACATTGAAAAACAACAACAACCTCAACATTGAAAAACACCAACAAATTCAACAACAACCTCAACATCGAAAAACAACAACAACCTCAACATTGAAAAACAACAACAACCTCAACATTGAAAAACACCAACAAATTCAACAACAACCTCAACATTGAAAAACAACAACAACCTCAACATTGAAAAACACCAACAAATTCAACAACAACTTCAACATTGAAAAACACCAAGAAATTCAACAACAACCTCGAAATTGAAAAACACCAACAAATTCAACAACCTCAACATTGAAAAACAACAACAACCTCGACATTGAAAAACACCAACAAATTCAACAACAACCTCAACATTGAAAAACAACAACAACCTCAACATTGAAAAACACCATCAAATTCAACAACAACCTCAACATTGAAAAACACCAACAAATTTAACAACAACCTCAACATTGAAAAACAACAACAACCTCAACATGTAAAAACACCAACAAATTCAACAACAACCTCAACATTTAAAAACAACAACAACCTCAACATTGAAAAACACCAACAAATTCAACATCAACCTCAACATTGAAAAACACATCCAAATTCAACAACAACTTCAACATTGAAAAACACCAACAAATTCAACAACAACCTCGACATTGAAAAACACCAACAAATTCAACAACAACCTCAACATTGAAAAACTACAACAACCTCAACATTGAAAAACACCAACAAATACAACAACAACCTCAACATTGAAAAACAGCAACAAATTCAACAACAACCTCAGCATTGAAAAACACCAACAAATTCAACAACAACCTCAACATTGAAAAACAACAACAACCTCAACATTGAAAAACAACAACAACCTCAACATTGAAAAACACCAACAAATTCAACAACAACCTCAACATTCAAAAACAACAACAACCTCAACATTGAAAAACACCAACAAATTCAACAACAACTTCAACATTGAAAAACACCAACAAATTCAACAACAACCTCGAAATTGAAAAACACCAACAAATTCAACAACAACCTCAACATTGAAAAACAACAACAACCTCAACATTGAAAAACACCAACAAATTCAACAACCTCAACATTGAAAAACAACAACAACCTCAACATTGAAAAACACCAACAAATTCAAAAACAACCTCAACATTGAAAAACAACAACAACCTCAACATTGAAAAACAAAAAACAACCTCAACATTGAAAAACACCAACAAATTCAACAACCTCAACATTGAAAAACAACAACAACCTCAACATTGAAAAACACCAACAAATTCAAAAACAACCTCAACATTGAAAAACAACAACAACCTCAACATTGAAAAACAACAACAACCTCAAAATTGAAAAACACCAACAAATTCCACAACAACCTCAACATTGAAAAACAACAACAACCTCAACATTGAAAAACACCAACAAATTCAACAACAACTTCAACATTGAAAAACAGCAACAAATTCAACAACAACCTCAGCATTGAAAAACACCAACAAATTCAACAACAAACTCAACATTGAAAAACAACAACAACCTCTACATTGAAAAACAACAACAACCTCAACATTGAAAAACACCAACAAATTCAACAACAACCTCAACATTGAAAAACAACAACAACCTCAACATTGAAAAACACCAACAAATTCAACAACAACTTCAACATTGAAAAACACCAACAAATTCAACAACAACCTCGAAATTGAAAAACACCAACAAATTCAACAACAACCTCAATATTTAAGGACAACAACAACCTCAACATTGAAAAACACCAACAAATTCAACAACAACCTCAACAATGAAAAACACCAACAAATTCAACAACAACTTCAACATTGAAAAACACCAACAAATTCAACAACAACCTCAACATTGAAAAGCACCAACAAATTCAACATCAACCTCAACTTTGAAAAACAACAACAACCTCAACATGGAAAAACACCAACAAATTCAACAACATTGAAAAACAACAACAACCTCAAAATTGAAAAACACCAACAAATTCTACAACAACCTCAACATTGAAAAACAACAACAACCACCACATTGAAAAACACCAACAAATTCAACAACAACTTCAACATTGAAAAAACCAACAAATTCAACAACTACCTCGACATTGAAAAACACCAACAAATTCAACAACAACCTCAACATTGAAAAACACCAACAAATTCAACAACAACCACAACATTTAAAAACGCCAACAAATTCAACAACGACCTCAACATTGTAAAACACCAACAAATTCAACAACAACCTCAACATTGAAAAACACCAACAAATTCAACAACAACCTCAACATTGAAAAACACCAACAAATTCAACAACAACCTCAACATTGAAAAAGACCAACAAATTCAACAACAACCTCAAAATTGAAAAACAACAACAACCTCAACATTGAAAAACACCAACAAATTCAACAACAACCTCAACATTGAAAAACAACAACAACCTCAACATTGAAAAACACCAACAAATTCAACAACAACCTCAACAATGAAAAACACCAACAAATTCAACAACAACCTCAACATGGAAAAACACCAACGAATTTAACAACAACCTCAACTTTGAAAAACAACAACAACCTCAACATGGAAAAACACCAACAAATTCAACAACAACCTCAACTTTGAAAAACAACAACAACCTCAACATGGAAAAACACCAACAAATTCTACAACAACCTCAACATTGAAAAACAACAACAACCACCACATTGAAAAACACCAACAAATTCAACAACAACTTCAACATTGAAAAAACCAACAAATTCAACAACTACCTCGACATTGAAAAACACCAACAAATTCAACAACAACCTCAACATTGAAAAACACCAACAAATTCAACAACAACCACAACATTTAAAAACGCCAACAAATTCAACAACGACCTCAACATTGTAAAACACCAACAAATTCAACAACAACCTCAACATTGAAAAACACCAACAAATTCAACAACAACCTCAACATTGAAAAACACCAACAAATTCAACAACAACCTCAACATTGAAAAAGACCAACAAATTCAACAACAACCTCAACATTGAAAAACAACAACAACCTCAACATTGAAAAACACCAACAAATTCAACAACAACCTCAACATTGAAAAACAACAACAACCTCAACATTGAAAAACACCAACAAATTCAACAACAACCTCAACAATGAAAAACACCAACAAATTCAACAACAACCTCAACATGGAAAAACACCAACGAATTTAACAACAACCTCAACTTTGAAAAACAACAACAACCTCAACATGGAAAAACACCAACAAATTCAACAACAACCTCAACATTGAAAAACATCAACAACTTCAAAATTGAAAAACACCAACAAATTCAACAACAACCTCAACATTTAAAGACAACAACAACCTCAACATTGAAAAACACCAACAAATTCAACAACAACCTCAACAATGAAAAACACCAACAAATTCAACAACAACTTCAACATTGAAAAACACCAACAAACTCAACAACAACCTCGACATTGAAAAACACCAACAAATTCAACAACAACCTCAACATTGAAAAACTACAACAACCTCAACATTGAAAAGCACCAACAAATTCAACAACAACCTCAACATCGAAAAACAACAACAACCTCAACATTGAAAAACAACAACAACCTCAACATTGAAAAACACCAACAAATTCAACAACAACCTCAACATTGAAAAACAACAACAACCTCAACATTGAAAACCACCAACAAATTCAACAACAACTTCAACATTGAAAAACACCAACAAATTCAACAACAACCTCGAAATTGAAAACACCAACAAATTCAACAACCTCCACATTGAAAAACAACAACAACCTCAACATTGAAAAACACGAACAAATTCAACAACAACCTCAACATTGAAAAACAACAACAACCCCAACATTGAAAAACACCAACAAATTCAACAACAACCTCAACATGGAAAAACACCAACGAATTTAACAACAACCTCAACTTTGAAAAACAACAACAACCTCAACATGGAAAAACACCAACAAATTCAACAACAACCTCAACATTGAAAAACATCAACAACTTCAAAATTGAAAAACACCAACAAATTCAACAACAACCTCAACATATAAAAGACAACAACAACCTCAACATTGAAAAACACCAACAAATTCAACAACAACCTCAACAATGAAAAACACCAACAAATTCAACAACAACTTCAACATTGAAAAACACCAACAAATTAAACATCAACCTCAACTTTGAAAAACAACAACAACCTCAACATGGAAAAACACCAACAAATTCAACAACAACCTCAACATTGAAAAACAACAACAACCTCAAAATTTAAAACACCAACAAATTCAACAACAACCTCAACATTGAAAAACAGCAACAACCACAACATTGAAAAACACCAACAAATTCAACAACAACTTCAACATTGAAAAAACCTTCAAAATCAGCAACAAGCTCGACACTGAAAAACACCAACAAATTCAACAACAACCTCAACATTGAAAAACAGCAACAAATTCAACAACAACCTCAACATTTAAAAACGCCAACAAATTCAACAACGACCTCAACATTCTACAACACCAACAAATTCAACAACAACCTCGACATTGAAAAACACCAACAAATTCAACAACAACCTCAACATTGAAAAAGACCAACAAATTCAAGAACAACCTCAACATTGAAAAACAACAACAACCTCAACATTGAAAAACACCAACAAATTCAACAACAACTTCAACATTGAAGAACACCAACAAATTCAACAACAACCTCAACATTGAAAAACAACAACAACCTCAACATTGAAAAACACCAACAAATTCAACAACAACCTCAACATTGAAAAACAACAACAACCTCAACATTGAAAAACACCAACAAATTCATCAACAACCTCAACAATGAAAAACACCAACAAATTCAACAACAACTTCAACATTGAAAAACACCAACAAATTCAACAACAACCTCGACATTGAAAAACACCAACAAATTCAACAATAACCTCAACTTTGAAAAACTACAACAACCTCAACATTGAAAAGCACCAACAAATACAACAACAACCTCAACATTGAAAAACAACAACAACCTCAACATTGAAAAACACCAACAAATTCAACAACAACCTCAACTTCGAAAAACAACAACAACCTCAACATTGAAAAACAACAACAACCTCAACATTGAAAAACACCAACAAATGCAACAAAACCTCAACATTGAAAAACAACAACAACCTCAACATTGAAAAACACCAACAAATTCAACAACAACTTCAACATTGAAAAGCACCAACAAATTCAACAACAACCTCGAAATTGAAAAACACCAACAAATTCAACAACCTCAACATTGAAAAACAACAACAACTTCAACATTGAAAAACACCAACAAATTCAACAACAACCTCAACGTTGAAAAACAACAACAACCTCAACATTGAAAAACACCAACAAATTCAACAACAACTTCAACGTTGAAAAACACCAACAAATTCAACAACAACCTCGACATTGAAAAACACCATCAAATTCAACAACGACCTCAACATTGAAAAACAACAACAACCTCAACATTGAAAAACACAAACAAATTCAACAACAACCTCAATATTGAAAAACAACAACAACCTCAACATTGAAAAACACCAACAAATTCAACAACAACCTCAACATTGAAAAACAACATCAACCTCAACATTGAAAAACACCAACAAATTCAACAACAACCTCAACAATGAAAAACACCAACAAATTCAACAACAACCTCAACAATGAAAAACACCAACAAATTCAACAACAACTTCAACATTGAAAAACACCAACAAATTCAAGAACAACCTCGACATTGAAAAACACCAACAAATTCAACAAGAACCTCAACATTGAAAAACTACAACAACCTCAACATTGAAAAGCACCAACAAATACAACAACAACCTCAACATTGAAAAACAACAACAACCTCAAATTTGAAAAACACCAACTAATTCAACAACAACCTCAACATCGAAAAAAAACAACAACCTCAACATTGAAAAACAACAACAACCTCAACATTGAAAAACACCAACAAATTCAACAACAACCTCAACATTGAAAAACAACAACAACCTCAACATTGAAAAACACCAACAAATTCAACAACAACTTCAACATTGAAAAACACCAACAAATTCAACAACAACCTCGAAATTGAAAAACACCAACAAATTCAACAACTTCAACATTGAAAAACAACAACAACATCAACATTGAAAAACACCAACAAATTCAACAACAACCTCAACATTGAAAAACAACAACAACCTCAACATTGAAAAACACCAACAAATTCAACAACAACCTCAACATTGAAAAACACCAACAAATTTAACAACAACCTCAACATTGAGAAAAAACAACAACCTCAACATGTAAAAACACCAACAAATTCAACAACAACCTCAGCATTGAAAAACAACAACAACCTCAACATTGAAAAACAGCATCAAATTCAACAACAACCTCAGCATTGAAAAACACCAACAAATTCAACAACAACCTCAACATTGAAAAACAACAACAACCTCAACATTGAAAAACAACAACAACCTCAACATTGAAAAACACCAACAAATTCAACAACAACCTCAACATTGAAAAACACCAACAAATTCAACAACAACCTCAACATTGAAGAACAACAACAACCTCAACATTGAAAAACACCAACAAATTCAGCAACCTCAACATTGAAAAACAACAACAACCTCAACATTGAAAAACACCAACAAATTCAAAAACAACCTCAACATTGAAAAACAACAACAACCTCAACATTGAAAAACAACAACAACCTCAAAATTGAAAACCACCAACAAATTCCACAACAACCTCAACATTGAAAAACAACAACAACCTCAACATTGAAAAACACCAACAAATTCAACAACAACCTCAACATTGAAAAACACCAACAAATTCAACAACAACCTCGACATTGAAAAACACCAACAAATTCAACAACAACCTCAACATTGAAAAACTACAACAACCTCGACATTGAAAAACACCAACAAATTCAACAACAACCTCAACGTTGAAAAACAACAACCTCAACATTGAAAAACACCAACAAATTCAACAACAACTTCAACATTGAAAAACACCAACAAATTCAGCAACAACCTCGACATTGAAAAACACCATCAGATTCAACAACGACCTGAACATTGAAAAACAACAACAACCTCAACATTGAAAAACACAAACAAATTCAACAACAACCTCAATATTGAAAAACAACAACAACCTCAACATTGAAAAACACCAACAAATTCAACAACAACCTCAACATTGAAAAACAACATCAACCTCAACATTGAAAAACACCAACAAATTCAACAACAACCTCAACAATGAAAAACACCAACAAATTCAACAACAACCTCAACAATGAAAAACACCAACAAATTCAACAACAACTTCAACATTGAAAAACACCAACAAATTCAACAACAACCTCGACATTGAAAAACACCAACAAATTCAACAACAACCTCAACATTGAAAAACTACAACAACCTCAACATTGAAAAGCACCAACAAATACAACAACAACCTCAACATTGAAAAACAACAACAACCTCAACATTGAAAAACACCAACAAATTCAACAACAACCTCAACATCGAAAAACAACAACAACCTCAACATTGAAAAACAACAACAACCTCAACACTGAAAAACACCAACAAATTCAACAACAACCTCAACATTGAAAAACAACAACAACCTCAACATTGAAAAGCACCAACAAATTCAACAACAACTTCAACATTGAAAAACACCAACAAATTCAACAACAACCTCAACACTGAAAAACACCAACAAATTCAACAACAACCTCAACATTGAAAAACAACAACAACCTCAAAATTGAAAAACACCAACAAATTCAACAACAACCTCAACATTGAAAAACAGCAACAACCACAACATTGAAAAACACCAACAAATTCAACAACAACTTCAACATTGAAAAAACCTACAAATTCAGCAACAACCTCGACATTGAAAAACACCAACAAATTCAACAACAACCTCAACATTGAAAAACAGCAACAAATTCAACAACAACCTCAACATTTAAAAACGCCAACAAATTCAACAACGACCTCAACATTCTAAAACACCAACAAATTCAACAACAACCTCAACATTGAAAAACACGAACAAATTCAACAACAACCTCGACATTGAAAAACACCAACAAATTCAACAACAACCTCAACATTGAAAAACACCAACAAATTCAAGAACAACCTCAACATTGAAAAACAACAACAACCTCAACATTGAAAAACACCAACAAATTCAACAACAACTTCAACATTGAAGAACACCAACAAATTCAACAACAACCTCAACATTGAAAAACAACAACAACCTCAACATTGAAAAACACCAACAAATTCAACAACAACCTCAACATTGAAAAACAACAACAACCTCAACATTGAAAAACACCAACAAGTTCAACAACAACCTCAACAATGAAAAACACCAACAAATTCAACAACAACCTCAACATGGAAAAACACCAACACATTTAACAACAACTTCAACTTTGAGAAACAACAACAACCTCAACATGGAAAAACAACAACAACCTCAAAATTGAAAAACACCAACAAATTCCACAACAACCTCAACATTGAAAAACAACAACAACCTCAACATTGAAAAACACCAACAAATTCAACAACAACCTCAACATTGAAAAACACCAACAAATTCAACAACAACCTCGACATTGAAAAACACCAACAAATTCAACAACAACCTCAACATTGAAAAACTACAACAACCTCGACATTGAAAAACACCAACAAATTCAACAACAACCTCAACGTTGAAAAACAACAACCTCAACATTGAAAAACACCAACAAATTCAACAACAACTTCAACATTGAAAAACACCAACAAATTCAGCAACAACCTCGACATTGAAAAACACCATCAGATTCAACAACGACCTGAACATTGAAAAACAACAACAACCTCAACATTGAAAAACACAAACAAATTCAACAACAACCTCAATATTGAAAAACAACAACAACCTCAACATTGAAAAACACCAACAAATTCAACAACAACCTCAACATTGAAAAACAACATCAACCTCAACATTGAAAAACACCAACAAATTCAACAACAACCTCAACAATGAAAAACACCAACAAATTCAACAACAACCTCAACAATGAAAAACACCAACAAATTCAACAACAACTTCAACATTGAAAAACACCAACAAATTCAACAACAACCTCGACATTGAAAAACACCAACAAATTCAACAACAACCTCAACATTGAAAAACTACAACAACCTCAACATTGAAAAGCACCAACAAATACAACAACAACCTCAACATTGAAAAACAACAACAACCTCAACATTGAAAAACACCAACAAATTCAACAACAACCTCAACATCGAAAAACAACAACAACCTCAACATTGAAAAACAACAACAACCTCAACACTGAAAAACACCAACAAATTCAACAACAACCTCAACATTGAAAAACAACAACAACCTCAACATTGAAAAGCACCAACAAATTCAACAACAACTTCAACATTGAAAAACACCAACAAATTCAACAACAACCTCAACACTGAAAAACACCAACAAATTCAACAACAACCTCAACATTGAAAAACAACAACAACCTCAACATTGAAAAACACCAACAAATTCAACAACAACCTCAACATTGAAAAACACCAACAAATTCAACAACAACCTCAACATTGAAAAACAACAACAACCTCAAAATTGAAAAACACCAACAAATTCAACAACAACCTCAACATTGAAAAACAGCAACAACCACAACATTGAAAAACACCAATAAATTCAACAACAACTTCAACATTGAAAAAACCTACAAATTCAGCAACAACCTCGACATTGAAAAACACCAACAAATTCAACAACAACCTCAACATTGAAAAACAGCAACAAATTCAACAACAACCTCAACATTTAAAAACGCCAACAAATTCAACAACGACCTCAACATTCTAAAACACCAACAAATTCAACAACAACCTCAACATTGAAAAACACGAACAAATTCAACAACATCCTCGACATTGAAAAACACCAACAAATTCAACAACAACCTCAACATTGAAAAACACCAACAAATTCAAGAACAACCTCAACATTGAAAAACAACAACAACCTCAACATTGAAAAACACCAACAAATTCAACAACAACTTCAACATTGAAGAACACCAACAAATTCAACAACAACCTCAACATTGAAAAACAACAACAACCTCAACATTGAAAAACACCAACAAATTCAACAACAACCTCAACATTGAAAAACAACAACAACCTCAACATTGAAAAACACCAACAAGTTCAACAACAACCTCAACAATGAAAAACACCAACAAATTCAACAACAACCTCAACATGGAAAAACACCAACACATTTAACAACAACTTCAACTTTGAGAAACAACAACAACCTCAACATGGAAAAACACCAACAAATTCAACAACAACCTCAACATTGAAAAACAACAACAACCTCAAAATTGAAAAACACCAACAAATTCAACAACAACCTCAACATTTAAAGACAACAACAACTTCAACATTGAAAAACACCAACAAATTCAACAACAGCCTCAACATTGAAAAGCACCAACAAATTCAACATCAACCTCAACTTTGAAAAACAACAACAACCTCAACATGGAAAAACACCAACAAATTCAACAACTTTGAAAAACAACAACAACCTCAAAATTGAAAAACACCAACAAATTCAACAACAACCTCAACATTGAAAAACAACAACAACCACCACATTGAAAAACACCAACAAATTCAACAACAACTACAACATTGAAAAAACCAACAAATTCAGCAACACCCTCGACATTGAAAAACACCAACAAATTCAACAACAACCTCAACATTGAAAAACACCAACAAATTCAACAACAACCACAACATTTAAAAACGCCAACAAATTCAACAACGACCTCAACATTGTAAAACACCAACAAATTCAACAACAACCTCAACATTGAAAAACACCAACAAATTCAACAACAACCTCAACATTGAAAAACACCAACAAATTCAACAACAACCTCAACATTGAAAAAGACCACTAAATTCAACAACAACCTCCACATTGAAAAACAACAACAACCTCAACATTGAAAAACACCAACAAATTCAACAACAACTTCAACATTGATGAAAACCAACAAATTCAACAACAACCTCGAAATTGAAAAACACCAACAAATTCAACAACAACCTCAACATTGAAAAACAACAACAACCTCAACATTGAAAAACACCAACAAATTCAACAACAACCTCAACAATGAAAAACACCAACAAATTCAACAACAACCTCAACATGGAAAAACACCAACGAATTTAACAACAACCTCAACTTTGAAAAACAACAACAACCTCAACATGGAAAAACACCAACAAATTCAACAACAACCACAACATTGAAAAACATCAACAACTTCAAAATTGAAAAACACCAACAAATTCAACAACAACCTCAACATTTAAAGACAACAACAACCTCAACATTGAAAAACACCAACAAATTCAACAACAACCTCAACAATGAAAAACACCAACAAATTCAACAACAACTTCAACATTGAAAAACACCAACAAACTCAACAACAACCTCGACATTGAAAAACACCAACAAATTCAACAACATCCTCAACATTGAAAAACTACAACAACCTCAACATTGAAAAGCACCAACAAATACAACAACAACCTCAACATTGAAAAACAACAACAACCTCAACATTGAAAAACACCAACAAATTCAACAACAACCTCAACATCGAAAAACAACAACAACCTCAACATTGAAAAACAACAACAACCTCAACATTGAAAAACACCAACAAATTCAACAACAACCTCAACATTGAAAAACCACAACAACCTCAACATTGAAAAACATCAATAATTTCAACAACAACTTCAACATTGAAAAACACCAAGAAATTCAACAACAACCTCGAAATTGAAAAACACCAACAAATTCAACGACCTCAACTTTGAAAAACAACAACAACCTCGACATTGAAAAACACCAACAAATTCAACAACAACCTCAACATTGAAAAACAACAACAACCTCAACATTGAAAAACACCATCAAATTCAACAACAACCTCAACATTGAAAAACACCAACAAATTTAACAACAACCTCAACATTGAAAAACAACAACAACCTCAACGTGTAAAAACACCAACAAATTCAACAACAACCTCAACATTTAAAAACAACAACAACCTCAACATTGAAAAACACCAACAAATTCAACATCAACCTCAACATTGAAAAACACATCCAAATTCAACAACAACTTCAACATTGAAAAACACCAACAAATTCAACAACAACCTCGACATTGAAAAACACCAACAAATTCAACAACAACCTCAACATTGAAAAACTACAACAACCTCAACATTGAAAAACACCAACAAATACAACAACAACCTCAACATTGAAAAACAACAACAACCTCAACATTGAAAAACAGCAACAAATTCAACAACAACCTCAGCATTGAAAAACACCAACAAATTCAACAACAACCTCAACATTGAAAAACAACAACAACCTCAACATTGAAAAACAACAACAACCTCAACATTGAAAAACACCAACAAATTCAACAACAACCTCAACATTCAAAAACAACAACAACCTCAACATTGAAAAACACCAACAAATTCAACAACAACTTCAACATTGAAAAACACCAACAAATTCAACAACAACCTCGAAATTGAAAAACACCAACAAATTCAACAACAACCTCAACATTGAAAAACAACAACAACCTCAACATTGAAAAACACCAACAAATTCAACAACCTCAACATTGAAAAACAACAACAACCTCAACATTGAAAAACACCAACAAATTCAAAAACAACCTCAACATTGAAAAACAACAACAACCTCAACATTGAAAAACAAAAAACAACCTCAACATTGAAAAACACCAACAAATTCAACAACCTCAACATTGAAAAACAACAACAACCTCAACATTGAAAAACACCAACAAATTCAAAAACAACCTCAACATTGAAAAACAACAACAACCTCAACATTGAAAAACAACAACAACCTCAAAATTGAAAAACACCAACAAATTCCACAACAACCTCAACATTGAAAAACAACAACAACCTCAACATTGAAAAACACCAACAAATTCAACAACAACTTCAACATTGAAAAACAGCAACAAATTCAACAACAACCTCAGCATTGAAAAACACCAACAAATTCAACAACAAACTCAACATTGAAAAACAACAACAACCTCAACATTGAAAAACAACAACAACCTCAACATTGAAAAACACCAACAAATTCAACAACAACCTCAACATTGAAAAACAACAACAACCTCAACATTGAAAAACACCAACAAATTCAACAACAACTTCAACATTGAAAAACACCAACAAATTCAACAACAACCTCGAAATTGAAAAACACCAACAAATTCAACAACAACCTCAACATTTAAAGACAACAACAACCTCAACATTGAAAAACACCAACAAATTCAACAACAACCTCAACAATGAAAAACACCAACAAATTCAACAACAACTTCAACATTGAAAAACACCAACAAATTCAACAACAACCTCAACATTGAAAAGCACCAACAAATTCAACATCAACCTCAACTTTGAAAAACAACAACAACCTCAACATGGAAAAACACCAACAAATTCAACAACATTGAAAAACAACAACAACCTCAAAATTGAAAAACACCAACAAATTCAACAACAACCTCAACATTGAAAAACAACAACAACCACCACATTGAAAAACACCAACAAATTCAACAACAACTTCAACATTGAAAAAACCAACAAATTCAGCAACTACCTCGACATTGAAAAACACCAACAAATTCAACAACAACCTCAACATTGAAAAACACCAACAAATTCAACAACAACCACAACATTTAAAAACGCCAACAAATTCAACAACGACCTCAACATTGTAAAACACCAACAAATTCAACAACAACCTCAACATTGAAAAACACCAACAAATTCAACAACAACCTCAACATTGAAAAACACCAACAAATTCAACAACAACCTCAACATTGAAAAAGACCAACAAATTCAACAACAACCTCAACATTGAAAAACAACAACAACCTCAACATTGAAAAACACCAACAAATTCAACAACAACTTCAACATTGAAGAATACCAACAAATTCAACAACAAACTCAAAATTGAAAAACACCAACAAATTCAACAACAACCTCAACATTGAAAAACAACAACAACCTCAACATTGAAAAACACCAACAAATTCAACAACAACCTCAACATTGAAAAACAACAACAACCTCAACATTGAAAAACACCAACAAATTCAACAACAACCTCAACAATGAAAAGCACCAACAAATTCAACAACAACCTCAACATGGAAAAACACCAACGAATTTAACAACAACCTCAACTTTGAAAAACAACAACAACCTCAACATGGAAAAACACCAACAAATTCAACAACAACCTCAACATTGAAAAACATGAACAACTTCAAAATTGAAAAACACCAACAAATTCAACAACAACCTCAACATTTAAAGACAACAACAACCTCAACATTGAAAAACACCAACAAATTCAACAACAACCTCAACAATGAAAAACACCAACAAATTCAACAACAACTTCAACATTGAAAAACACCAACAAACTCAACAACAACCTCGACATTGAAAAACACCAACAAATTCAACAACAACCTCAACATTGAATAACTACAACAACCTCAACATTGAAAAGCACCAACAAATACAACAACAACCTCAACATTGAAAAACAACAACAACCTCAACATTGAAAAACACCAACAAATTCAACAACAACCTCAACATCGAAAAACAACAACAACCTCAACATTGAAAAACAACAACAACCTCAACATTGAAAAACACCAACAAATTCAACAACAACCTCAACATTGAAAAACAACAACAACCTCAACATTGAAAAGCACCAACAAATTCAACAACAACTTCAACATTGAAAAACACCAACAAATTCAACAACAACCTCAACACTGAAAAACACCAACAAATTCAACAACAACCTCAACATTGAAAAACAACAACAACCTCAACATTGAAAAACACCAACAAATTCAACAACAACCTCAACATTGAAAAACACCAACAAATTCAACAACAACCTCAACATTGAAAAACAACAACAACCTCAAAATTGAAAAACACCAACAAATTCAACAACAACCTCAACATTGAAAAACAGCAACAACCACAACATTGAAAAACACCAATAAATTCAACAACAACTTCAACATTGAAAAAACCTACAAATTCAGCAACAACCTCGACATTGAAAAACACCAACAAATTCAACAACAACCTCAACATTGAAAAACAGCAACAAATTCAACAACAACCTCAACATTTAAAAACGCCAACAAATTCAACAACGACCTCAACATTCTAAAACACCAACAAATTCAACAACAACCTCAACATTGAAAAACACGAACAAATTCAACAACAACCTCGACATTGAAAAACACCAACAAATTCAACAACAACCTCAACATTGAAAAACACCAACAAATTCAAGAACAACCTCAACATTGAAAAACAACAACAACCTCAACATTGAAAAACACCAACAAATTCAACAACAACTTCAACATTGAAGAACACCAACAAATTCAACAACAACCTCAACATTGAAAAACAACAACAACCTCAACATTGAAAAACACCAACAAATTCAACAACAACCTCAACATTGAAAAACAACAACAACCTCAACATTGAAAAACACCAACAAGTTCAACAACAACCTCAACAATGAAAAACACCAACAAATTCAACAACAACCTCAACATGGAAAAACACCAACACATTTAACAACAACTTCAACTTTGAGAAACAACAACAACCTCAACATGGAAAAACACCAACAAATTCAACAACAACCTCAACATTGAAAAACAACAACAACCTCAAAATTGAAAAACACCAACAAATTCAACAACAACCTCAACATTTAAAGACAACAACAACTTCAACATTGAAAAACACCAACAAATTCAACAACAACCTCAACATTGAAAAGCACCAACAAATTCAACATCAACCTCAACTTTGAAAAACAACAACAACCTCAACATGGAAAAACACCAACAAATTCAACAACTTTGAAAAACAACAACAACCTCAAAATTGAAAAACACCAACAAATTCAACAACAACCTCAACATTGAAAAACAACAACAACCACCACATTGAAAAACACCAACAAATTCAACAACAACTACAACATTGAAAAAACCAACAAATTCAGCAACACCCTCGACATTGAAAAACACCAACAAATTCAACAACAACCTCAACATTGAAAAACACCAACAAATTCAACAACAACCACAACATTTAAAAACGCCAACAAATTCAACAACGACCTCAACATTGTAAAACACCAACAAATTCAACAACAACCTCAACATTGAAAAACACCAACAAATTCAACAACAACCTCAACATTGAAAAACACCAACAAATTCAACAACAACCTCAACATTGAAAAAGACCACTAAATTCAACAACAACCTCCACATTGAAAAACAACAACAACCTCAACATTGAAAAACACCAACAAATTCAACAACAACTTCAACATTGATGAAAACCAACAAATTCAACAACAACCTCGAAATTGAAAAACACCAACAAATTCAACAACAACCTCAACATTGAAAAACAACAACAACCTCAACATTGAAAAACACCAACAAATTCAACAACAAC